>CM053587.1:114661252-114693146 GCA_028646515.1 Pseudochirops corinnae
ATTTTGATCCTCCTTTCTATGTCATACCTGTAATTCCCTATGATATCCATTTTCATGATTTATATGGGCCTTTCTCTCCATTCTCTTCAAATTTAACATTAGAATGGTTTTAATCAGTTTGACAAATCTCTTGCTAAATATGTCTTCTAGAACTTAGATTATTCTAGTATCATAAACTATGGTTTACAATAACAAATCCTAGGGTGGCTAGGTGGCACAATGAATAGAGTACTGGCCCTGGAGTCAGGAAGACCTGAGTTCAAATCCAGCCTCAGACGCTTAATACTTACTAGCTGTGTGACCTTGGTCAAGTCACTTAACTCCAATTGCCCTGTTTTCCTCCCTTCAAAAAAAAACACCAAACCCAACAAATCCTAATTTCCAAAGCCTTCCTCCTAGGACAGAATCATGGTATGTAAAAATTTCCATGGCAACTCTCTTGGAAAGAGTATATGCAACCTCTTAATTTAAATCAGCAATCCTTAACCCAGAGCAGTCCTTTGAAGCTCATATCACCCATCCCATCCTCCTAGACCAAGCAGGCATAAGAGAAGTCATGACTGGATGTATCATCATTTTAAGAAAGTCTACAGAGTCCTTCTTACCATAAATTTCTAGGTCAAAAACAAACAATAAAAGAACAAGAGTTCTTGAACCAACAATAGAGTAACTAAATTTTAAGCCACTATTTATAAAGAAACCATTAACCTGAACATAACTCCACAGTCACTGCATGTGTACACGCATGCATGGTGTTTGCATGCCTCTGTGTGTGCACATGTATGTAAAGAAGAGTGCAGTTCTCACTTGAACAGCCCTTCCTGATTGCTCTCCTTCAGCACTCCCTGGAAAGTCAGAAACTGTTGAAGTCCAGGAATGTACTGTCATCTGCTCCATGAGAAGCTGCTCTCATGGAATAGAGAGAACCCAAGATTTAGAGTCAGTGGATCTGAGTTCAAGTCCTGGTTCTGCTATAGAATAGCTGCATGACTCTGGAACAGTCATTTAACTGCTCTGGGCCTCATTTTCCTCATCTGTAAAATGATGTTAAACTAGATAATCTCTAAGGCTTTCTTCACATCCTGGTTGTCAGGTCACTTGGTTGATGCCACCATCATCTCCTACATGTCACCCAAACATCACCAGCCCAAGATGCAAAAAAAACCCAATTAGTGTTTCCCTGGGCAGCCCAATAAAGCTGTATGATGTTGTAAAAGTACAATGGTATACTTATAAATACATGCTTGTATACACATACATATGCAAGTATTCAAAGAGAGTTATTGAAGAATAAAGTAAAAAGAGAGAGGAAGGAGAGCTCTAGGGAGCATGGCAGGCACTCTAGTAGCATATCTTTTGGTTATAATGATAAAGGCAATAATTGCAGAGGTGTTTTAGAGGAAATGGTATGCATAGCAAATCTGAGATGTCATTAGCAGCTATGAATCCAGATAATATAGAAATTAATTTTATCCTATAGCTTAGGAAGCTGAAGATTTGTGGATAAGAGGGGGTGAAATTAACAAGGTGTGTCGGTATAATTGTTAAAATAGGGGCCTGGAAGTCAAAGAGTTCTGGGCTTGAAGCCAGACCTCTGGCATTGATCAGCCAGGTGACCTTGGTCAAGTCACTCTGACAGGGAGGGCTGCCAGAATTCTGTTTGGATAACATGAGCCAGATTCTTTCTGGACAAGAGAGGGAATATTTTTTAAGTAGAGAGAGGAAAGAAATTGCATGTTAATAGCACCCATTGACAACATAACAGAAGAGAAACTTATAGCAGGCAACATTAAAATACTGGATGATCTTCTATTTTTATGACACATATGAAAACCCCTAATTATAAGAAAGGGCTGGCTGACTTTGGGATCCTCTTATTCTTTCACCTCCTAATTAACCTTTCTGTTTACATTCACCACCACCACCACCACCACCACCACCACCACCCCTTGGCACCTCACTATCACTGCTAAATATAAACCCCTAAAAAGGTAATTGATTTTTTAAAAAAGGAAAGAAAAGAAAGGTTCTATATTCAACAAAATATAGATAGTGCCACTTTTTTATAGTAGCAAAAAACTGGAAATAAACCAACGATCTTTGATTAGGGGAACAGCTAAATAAATTATGGCACTTGAATGAATGTAATGGAATATTACCATGCTATAAGAAATTATAAACATGATAAATATAGAAAAGCACGGAAAGACTCACATGAACCGATGCAAAGTGAAGTAAGCAGAGCAGGAAAACACTACACACTGATTACAATCATGAAAATGAAAAGAATAGCAGCAACAAAACAAACAAAAATCAGTGTTGTAAAATTAAAAAGCTAGGCCTCAAAGAAGGGACATGAGAAGGTACCTTCCCCGACTCCACTGCATAAGTGGAAGGTCCAAAGCTGTGAGGTACTGCATATAATAGCACTTTTTATATATTGATTGGTTTTGCTGGTTTTTTCTTTCTTTTTTCCTCCTCAATTTTTTTTTTAATTATAAGGAATGGCTCTCTGGGAGGGAAGAGGTAAGGAGGTCCAGGGAAATATCGTAATGATGTAAAAAGAAAAGAGAGCAATAAAAATTTATTTTTAAAAAACAATGCCCTCAAGCTATCCTGTTTCACCCTCCCTCTACCCCATTACCATTGCAGGGTTTGAGCTACTCCCACTGCCTTAGATTATTCCCTGCTCTGAATCTTTCTCTCTCATCAAAACTTAGCTGTCCAGTGTCTCATTACATAAAGACTCTTGTAAATTTGAGAAATGAATTTGCATTAAGATTTTAATGGCAGATTGAGGTTCTCTGCATTCTCTCCTTTCATTTGACTAACACTTGGCATGCTCTAATCAGACCACATCTGAATTCTTGCACAACATTATGCTATATAGGGATTAGATAAAAATCCAAAGGTGTTTAGCCTAGAGAAGTGATGGCTGAGGGGGAACATAGCTGTCTTCTAATTCTTTAAGTGTTGTCATGCAAAAGAGGAGTTTGTTTTGTTCTGATTGGCCTCAGAGGGCAGAACCAGGAACAAGAGTAGAGGTTCCAAATAGGTACATATAAGGTTGATTTAAAACAAAACAAAACATAACAACTTCCTAATATTTAGAGCTATCATAAAGTGGAATCAGCTATCTTAAGAAGATCTCACTAGAGATCTTCAAGCACAGGAGTTGAGAGAAACATTAAAAATGGAAATATGAATGAAGAATGATAAAGGACTGAAACAGGATAAACTACTTATATTTGAATATGGAGCAATGATGATGCATGTACCCTCTGAACTCTGTGGACACCAGGGATCCTAGGGGGGATCCAATTAGACAAGACCTAGAAATGTCTTGATGATCTTAAGAGAAGAATGGAAAGAGAAGGGAAGAGAATACACAGGACAGGGAAAGGAAAGGAAGCTTAGGGAGAATTATCTCACATAATCAGGGTGAACAAGTAGATATCAAAAGAAACAAGGAGGAAAGGGTAAGGGGAAATGTTTGACACTTTAACCTCACTCTAATCTGAACTTATCAGAAGAAGAAAGAATACACACACATAGGTGGATACAGAAATACATTTCACTCAACAAGGGGAAAGGGGAAAAGAGGGGAGCTGGGTTTAGGGTGATGATGAAAAAGGGCAGCTAGATGGTACACTGTGGAGAACACTGGGCTTGGAATGAGGAAGACTCGTCTTTTGAGCTCAAATCTGATCTCAGACACTTCCTAGCTGTGTGACCTTGGGCAAGTCATTTAACCCTGTTTGCCTCACATCTTTGTGAAGAAAACCCCAAATGGGGTCATGAAGAGTCTAACATGAATGATGAGTGAACAACAGATTAAGTGAAGGATTCACCTAAGCAAAACAAATTCTAAACATATACAAAAATATTTATAGCTCTTTTTGAGTTGGAAAGAATGGGAACCTGAGGGAGTGCCAATAAATTGAGGAATGGATGAACACATTATACTACATAAATGTGATTGAATACTATTGTGCTGAACTCTTATCACTGTAATGACCAAGCAGGATTCTAGAGGACTAATAATAAAACATGCTACCCACTTCCTCAGACTGAGACATATATCTTTTTGATATAACAAGAGTTTTGTTTTTCTTGCTTTCTCAGTGGGTATGGGGGAAAGGAGATTGGAGGGAGCAAAGGCTGATCTTTGAAAATAAAGTAAAATCTGATTTTAAGAAAATTTTAAAAATAAAATACATGAAGGAAAGTAGATAGGATAAGGTTACAAAAGTAATACGGTGTCAGATTGTGGAAAGCCTTAAACTCCAAACAAAGGAACTAGAGTATAATCAGTTGAATAGGAGGATGCCACTAAAGATTTTTGAGCAGAGAAGTGGCATGTCCGGAACTATGTACAAGGAAGCTAATTCTGTCATTGACATGAAGGATGAATTGTGGAGAGGGACAGAGTAAAGGTATGAATTGGTAAGATATTGTTACTGTAGGATGCAGGAGACTGTCAGGATAAAACACTGAATATAATATCAGACTTTTTTGATGTGTTGATTGTTTCATTAAACTTTTTTTTTTAATGATTTTGTTAAACTGTTTATTTTCTTTTTTATTCCTTGTTACGAGGGAAGGCACTCTGGGAGGAGGAAACCAGAGGAATACCTTGGGAAATATAGGTTGTATTTTTAAAATTTTATTTAAAAAATAAAAAATTTAAAATGTAAATGTGGCTATTACAAAAATCCGGGGAACTGACAATGAGAGTCTGTACAAAGGTGATGGCAGTGGAAATATCTTGAGACCAATTCAAGAAATACTGCAGACTTTGGATTGACAGGATTTAGTAATATATTGGGTATGAGAGATAAAGAAGAAGAAAAAGTCAAAGAATCCCTAAGGCTGTAACCATGAGATACTGGGAGAATGGTGGTGTGACAGACAGAAGGCAGGTTAGAGGAGAAGGTGTAAGGGAAAAAAATAATAAGCTCAATTTGGGACATGTTGAATTTGAGATGTTGGTGGGACTTCTAGGTCTGAAGTTCAGAAAAGAGGTCAGGGCAAGAGATATAGATTTAGGAGTTGTCACCATAGACTTGACAGTTGCAGCCATGGGGGTGAATAAGATTGCCAAGGACATGCTGCAGATATGGAAAAGAGGAAGAGCAAGTACAGACCTTTTAAGAAGCACCTTGTTAAGAAGTCGAGTAAAGGGTAAGGTTGGAGGACACAGAGCGGGCCTGGATAAGGAGGCAGAGACAGAACAAGGAGATTGTGGTGTCTCTGAAGTCAGGAGAGGAGAAAGTAACCAGTGGTAGGATGACCAACTATCAAAATCTCAGAGAAGGCAAGGAGGATAGGGTGTTAAAACAGATCACTGTTTTTAGAAGTCTTCGGTGAATTTAGAGACATTAATTTCAGGGGAATGGAAATGAGTAGAACCTCAATTATATATGACCTGGGTCCTTCAATGTGAAGGAGGCACTGAGTGCCTTTAAACTGCACATGTGAATAGTTGTTTACTCTTCCCTATTTATAATAGGAGGAGAAATGAGTTTTGCTCCTTGCTTTGTTTCAATCATACTTAGCACATGATCCACTTAAAATAAGCATAATGAAAAATGAAGTCTAGATCCCAGCCAGTCTATATTTATGAATTTCAATGAAATTCGAAGAGGTGATAGGACTTCCTCATGGTCACCCAGGGGCTAAATATCTGTGGCAGGATTGACACCCAGGTCATTATGACTGACTGCAAATCTCTTGACTCCATGCTGAGCTTTTGCTTAACAGAGTTAATTAAGTGTTTATAGTAGAATAACCATCATCAGAGAAAAAGTCTAACATAAACATTCAGCACTTGTAATCATGAAACTGTTCTTATCAGTGATTCCAAAATGCACAGTTCTTTGTCAGGTATGTTTACAACGAAAAGTTCTACCAAATAGTATTTATGTTAAAATATCTTGCATTTATGAAGCACCTTTATTTCAAGGACCTTAAATCATGTCTCGTGCTCAGTTCTGAATCTTCACGATATACCAGTGAATTATCCAGGCTCATTCCTTATGACTCCCATTTTACAGGTAAGAATGTTGAATAAAATGAGGAAATCCATGCCATTATCTATCTAGCATTTTTATCTCCAGAACTCCTTCCACTAGGTCCTCCTGCCTCTCCTTTACTGCTCTTTTCTAATACTTGTCACTTCATCTGAAAGGGTTTAGTGAAGATCTGGATATCAATTTAATCCAACAAACATTTATTAAGTGCCTACTATGTGCCAGCAACTATGCTAGCTGTTGGAGATACAAAACTGAAAACAAAAAACTATCTCTGCCCTCAAAGAGCTTACATTCTACTCTATAAAATGTTCTTATAATGGGACCTGAAAGGAAAGTCTTTGATTAGAGTTAAGATATGATGAAAGAGAATATTACCATATTAATGCCTTACTTCAGTAATACTGCTTCCAATTCCTTTGCTGTGCACTGATGTAGTATAAGAAATTCTTTGTCTATGATGTTTGGCACCTACATCTAATTATTGGATTATTGATTTACCTAATTATTATTCCAATTAACCAGATCTCCATAAAGCACTCTATGGACTAAGCAGGCAGGGTCTCTGGAAGAAACTGGGATTGACCTTTATTATGACATATGAAAAGTTAAGAATGAGATCCTCCCTCAAAAAACTAGCCAAAATAAAGGTGCCACTCTAACATCAAAGTTCATGAATCTCCTAATTCAGGTACTGGAAGCTGAGACTAAGTAGTATAATCTTTCACTAACAGCTTTTGGCGAATGGGAAGTTTCTGTGAGCACTTCCAATCTTCCTACTAGCTGTTTCTCCCTTTACTTTCCCTGGTCATGACCTAACCCCTAGTGTTTCCATGGTATTGAAAAAGGGCATCTAACAAGGGCATGGGCCTGGGGTCTATCCAAAGGGATAGGCAAAACAAGGTATAAGGCCCAGCTGTAGGCTAGATCCAAAGACATCAGGTCCACATTTATGCCTGACTCTCCCCTAGAATCATTAACAGATCGAAAGTATGATGTGAGCACGCAGCAGTTTTATCACACACAAAAAAAAACATTCTCGTTTGCTAATTCTGACTTGGGCAATTCTTTGGCAGCTAGGTTTGTATTAATGAGAGAGGTGCGTTGTGATCAGAAGAGACTAGAGGGAAAAATAGACAAAAGGAATTTAAGTGCTATTGAGAACCTGATGATTTCTTAAAATCCATAAATGAGTCTGGAGAATGAATTAGGCAGTGAACTTCCTAGGTCAGCAGATCAATCAAATTAGCATTGCACTTTTAGAAGCTAAAATGAATCAAATTGTTCATTTCAGACAATGAAAAAGGATGGTTCCTCCCCCGCCCCATACCTATCTACTACAAGAAAAATACAGTTAGCCAAAGGCTAAATTCTCAAAGCAGAGTTGTATGCCTACCTTAGTGCTCATAAAAAAAAAAAGTTATACCAAAGATGTCAGAGCTAGAAGGGCATCATAAATCATTCATCTAGAGGTAGCTAGGTGGCAAGTGGATACAGCACTGACTCTGGAGTCAGGAACACCTGAGTTCAAATGTGACCTCAGATGCTTGACACTCATCAGCCATGTGATGCTGGGCAAATTGCTTAACCTCGATTGTCTTGCGAAAAAAAGAAAAGAAAAAAGAAATCATCCATCTAGTTGATAAATTCATTTTACAGATAAAAAAAAAACTCAATGCCCTAGAAATTAATGTCTTATCCAAAGAGACACAGGTCACAAAGTATTAGAGCCAAGGTCCAGACTCATGCCTTTTGTTACTAAGTCCTGTTCTCTTTTCACCATTGCAGGCTCAGTTATGCTTGAGGCCTTGTACCAGGTACTGAGAATTCAAAAGTCAATCTGACCCAAACCATTATCTAAAGGGACTAACAATCTAACAGTGGGCAATAACATATTTACTTTTCTTTAAAACATAAACTACTTGTGATATCAAGGGAAAATGTGATAAATGCAAGAGAGAAGTCTAAGCAAAAGACTATGCGAAATTTTGGATGAAAGAGATCATTTTCAGCAGTAAGTAATCATGGGTTTCATGAAGAAGGTGACATTTGAGTTCAGCCTTGAAGGAGAGGAGTGGCTTCAGCAGGTAGAAATAGAGGGGTAGCATGGAAGACAGTGAGAGCAAAAACACACAGACAGGTGGAGGGGTAGGATGCCAATGGGTAATAAACAGACTACAGCCCAGTCTGAGAATGTGGAGTTTATGATAAGGCTGGAAACACAAAGAAAACTTTAAATAAAAAGATCAGGCATTTATATTTTATTCAGTAGCACTAAAGATCTCTTGAGGAACTCATCAGCTCCCATGAATTTAATTTTTATCTCTGTGCAGATGACTCTCAGTCATATGTCCATCCCCAGTCTCTCCCCACAACTTCAGTCTCCTATTACCAATTGCATGCTGAATATTTCAAATCAGTTATCCCAGAGACAACTCAAACTCAGCATGTCCCAAACAGAACAGCCATCATCTTAACTCAGGTCCTTATCACTTCTTGCCTAGACTACCAGAATGGCCACCTATTTGGCTTCCCTGCTTCAAGTCTCTCATCATTCCAATCTGTCCTCCCCAAAGTTGCTGTAGTGATAAGTGTAGACCTAACAATGTTACTTTCTTAAACAATACATTCCAATGGCTCCATTTTTGCCTCTAGCATAAAATATAAACCCCCTAATTTGGCTTTTAATGTTCTTCACAACCTGACCCCTACCTGTATTTCCAGCTTCATTATTGTATTGCTCACCCTCCCACACTCTGCACTTCAGTCAAAATGACTTTGTCAACTCCACATACGTTCCGTCTCCCATCTCCATGGCTTTATACTGGCTCTCCCACATGCCATAAATACCACATGTCTCCTCATCTCATAAAATTGCTTTCTTCCTTCAAAAGATAGATCAAGCATCACTTCTGACATGAAGCCTTTCTCAAATGCTCAACTACTAGTACCATTCCTCTCAAATAACTATATATTTAACTACATTGTATTTATTTTTATTCTTTATATGCCTACATATAATGTTCTTGTTGTTTTCTTCCTATAGAATATATGAGAATAGGGATTGTTTCATTCTTATTATATGTATCTCTAGCTCTTAGTACAGTCCATGGCACATAAATTACACATGTAATAAATACTTGCTGATTTACTGATTGATTCATTGAGAAGAGTGATGTGATAATAGTAGTGAATTAGGATGAGTCTTCAAGTTTCAATGTAAGGGCAGAAACTGGAGATAGGGAGGCCAGTTACTTAATTATTAAAATAGTCTAAGTAAGCAAGATAGGGTTTGAATTAAGGTGGCTGTGATAAGGATGGAGGGGGTTGGGGGAAAGAAACTTAGAATTATTGTGAAGATTGAATCAACAAACCTTATGCACTGAGCTTAGGCTGCATGTTGCAGAGGGAAGGGACATGGCTGCTAAGGGAAAGCACAGAGTAAAAGATGACTCCAGTGTTTTGATCCTGGATAACTTGGAAGATGCTGGCATCATGAAAAGAAATGGAAAAGTTAGGGTGAGTTGCAGATTAGAGGAGAGAGAAGGTGAAGATAAGAAGTTCTGTTTGGACATGTTGAGTTTGAAGTGCCAGTAGAATATCTGAATGGAAATCTCCCAGGTAGTTAGGACTGGAGCTCTGAGGAAAGGTTGGCAATAGGGATAGATTTGTGAATTATATGCATAAAGGTGACAATTAAAACCATGGGCACAGACAAGATCCCACAGCACAATAGAAAGAGAAGTGAAAAGGACCAAAGACAGAATCTTAGTGAACACTCAGTTTTAAGGTAAAAGTTGGAGAGAGGGAGAGATGATGAGGGACAAGCCAAGAATCCAAAGAAGAAACAAAGAGGCAGGAGAAACACAAAAATACTATTTCAATGATGTTAAAGAAAGAAAGCATTGATGGCATTAAGGCCAACAATATGAAATGTTACAGGGGTGTTAAAGAGATTGAGGAAAGAAAAAAAATACAGTAGATCTGGGGATAAAGGATTAAGATGTGTTCTTCTTTCCTCTTGGACAGAGCAGTTTTTGTAAATCTGTAAATATGAATCCAGACTATGAAGGGTTAAGGAGTTAGAATATTGCAGAAATGGAAATATAGAGTACAGCCAGTTCTACTATAACATTTGTTTTGAAAATGTGAATTTGCTCCAGTTAGACTGATATATTAGGGAAAAATCTGAGCATAATTCAAATTTCAAGTATGCTTATATGAATTTCTTATGCAGGAAACAACAAGAATGTAGAAAACTACAGCACTTCCCCACTTCAAAACACCTTGAAAGCTATAACTCTTCTGATGCCCACCTTCTTTTTCAAGGTAAAGTACCATATTTATTTCATATGTTCTATTTCGATAGGAGCTGTGGACCTAAGAGGGCTGGTCCATCTCCTTTCCCCACCACCTAATGCCTTCTAGCCAGCTAAGCAGCAGGAGGAGGCCTCAGAGCCCATCATTATTTCTTGTAGTATTAATGTATTTCTTAATAATTATATAGTTTTCTTAACAATGTATAAAATTCAAGTTGTTCTCCAACTGGTAAATGGTCAAAGGATCTGAAAACAGGTGGTTTTCAGACAAAAAAATCAGAGCTATCTATAGTCCTATGAAAAATACTCTAAATCACTATTGATTAGAGAAATGCAAATTAAAACAGCTCTGAGGTATCACCTCATACCTATCAGACTGGCTAATGTGACAGAAAAGGAAAATGATAAATATTGGGAGGGGATATGGGAAAATTGGGACACTAATGTACTGTTGGTGGAGTTGTGAACTGATCCAACCATTCTGGAGAGCAATTTGGAACTATGCTCCAAGGGCTATAAAGCTCCCAAAGAGAATTTTTAAAGGAAATTTTAAAGGGGAAGGACCTACATGTACAAAAACATTTATAGCAGTTCTTTTTGTGGTGGCAAAGAATTGGAAATTGAGGGGATAACCATTAATTGGGGAATAGCTGAATAAGTTGTGGTATATGAATATAATAGAATACTATAAGAAATTACTGTAATGGTAAAGGGAATTTGAAGATCTTCCCTGCCCCTTAATAGACCTAAGGGAATTTGGAGACTTTCTCTGCTTCAGATATCTTCCCTGCCCCCTAATAGGTCAAATGTAATCACATGGAACTTGTAGTGGGAGGAGCTTGCTGAAGGGTGGAGCAGAGCCCACAGGAAGCAGGAAATCAGAGCAGCTAGACAGTGGGAGAGAAAGGATGCTCAGGCAAGGAGACAGGCTTGTGAGTGTTGGTTTGTGGGAAGGCTAAAGGATGGTCTGGTTCTCTGCTACATTCTGGTGTGTTAATTTCTATGTTGCTATGATAGATTCAGTTTCTTGGTGTTAGGACTTGATTTTCTGGTGTCTGAATAAATATTTTGCTTCTGTCTGCTATATGGAGAGTCTGTTATATTTTGCAAATGAGCACTATGCCAGCATATTCACAGTCACTGTCAGTGCTATGAATATTGGCACTACAATGATGAGCAGGCAGATTTCAGAAAAATCTTGAAAGATTTACATGAACTGATGCAAAGTGAAGTTAGAAGAACCAAAACACTGTACATAGTAAAAGCAACATTTTTGCAATGATTAAGTGAGAAAAACACCTCTTCTCAGCAATGATCCAAGATAATTCCAAAGAACTCATGAGGAAAAATGCTATTCACATCCAAAGAAAGAAATGATGGAGTCTGAAGGCAGATCAAAGCATACTATTTTCATTTTCTTTATTTTTTTAGGGTTTTTTTTTTCTCTTTTGGTCTGTTTCTTCTTTCACAGAAATTTCTAATATGGAAATGTTTTTTAATGATTGCACATTTATAACCTATATCAAATCACTTCCCTTACAGGCAAGGACTTGAAGAAGTGCATGTCTAATGGCTATACCTCAATTGTAAAGGGATGAGTGTGTGTGTCTGTGTGTATAAACAGATTTTAAAAGAATTGCACATTATCAATCATCATAGAAAAGATTTTCCCCAAGAAAACAATAATAAACAATGACAACAATTGTAAAGGGAAAGATAATATAGACAAAATAATAAAAAATGAATGTTGCAAAATTACAACAACAAAAAAAGTTTGGCCTCAAAGAAGAAATATGAGAACATCCCTCCTTTGCAAAAGTGCAGGATCCATGAGTATAAAGACATTCTTATAACATCAGATAGTTTTGATGTACTGATTTGGTTTTGCTTAATTTTTTTTCTTCAACTTTTTAAAAAAGTTCTTGTTAGGGGCAGTTTGGTGATGCAGTGAATAGAGCACCAGCACTGGAGTCAGGAGGACCTGAGTTCAAATACGACCTCAGACACTTAATACTTACTAGCCATGTGACCTTGGGCAAGTCACTTAATCCCAACTGCCCTGCCTTCTCTCCTCCAAAAAGCAAAAAATAAATAAAAAGTCTTTGTTATAAGATATGGCTCTCTGGGAAAAGAAGGTGGAAGGACACAGAGAAAATATACATCTTATAAAAACAAAAAATATTAATAAAAATCTATTCCTAAAAAGAAAAGATTGCTCCAAATTACTAATAATAAGAAATGCAAATTAAAACACTCTTCAGTTTCACCTCATGACCTGAAAATTGAGAAAGATAATTAAAGATGCAACTAGATAATGTTAGAAGAAATGCACAAAGTTAGATAGACTAATATTTGTTGGTGGATCTGTGAATTATGGGTCCAAACATTCTCAAAAACAATTTGGAATTGAGAAAAGCCATTAAACTCTTTGATCTAAAGATACCACTGCTGGACATATACCTAAAAGAGGTTAAAAATGAAAAGAAAGACTCTCTATGTAACAAAATATTCATAGCAACACTTGAGGAGGGTAGCAAAAAAAACTGTATTAAAGTAGGAGTACCCATAGATTGAAGAGTGACTTGAATAAACTATGGTATATAAAAATACCGTAAGAAACAAATCTGAGAAATTTAGATAAATATGGGAACAGAGAGAACATGTGAACTGAGATAATTGTAAAATGCTTAGCACTGTACAAGACACATAGTAATCTGTACAAATGTTAGCTCTTATTGTTATGTAACTGAAGTAAAGTGGAGTAAGCAGAACCAAAACCAGATTAGCCAACAGTCAATAAGCATTATTAAATGCCTACTATGTGCCAGAAACTGTCAATACAAATATGAAAAAAAAATCTCCCTCAAGGAACTTACAGTCTAATGGGAGAAAGCAAAACAAAAAAAGGAAGCTGAAAATTGGGACGGATGGAGGAAGAGGCGCCTGACTTGGGGCCATAGTGGAAAAGTCAGAGAAGTCCCACAGTAGAGCAGCCAGTGAGAAACACAGAGGGTGGCCGAGGCCTCCAGATAAGGAGGCAGAAGATAGTGACGAGGTGGTGGACCAAGGTGGATAATCTCTCATAAAATGATGAGATTTTCTCAATAATGAATTTTCTCCATGGTGGAGAAGTCAGACAGAGAAATCCCAGAGTAGAACAGCCAGGTGAGAAATGAGTAGTATACACAATGACTATGATAAATAAATGAAAAGAACACTAAAATTTAAGACAAAAGCTGTATTTATCATTCGTAGTCCTGGAAAAAAGATAAGGAAATCGATCTTTTCTTAGAAATTTGGAAAACTGGGGTTGCAAAATGTAGCAAATGGAACCAGAAGTGGTAGCTATGTCAAATGGTTTTAACTGGTTTTTTTTTTTTCTTTATTACATGGGAAAGTCCGTTGGGTGAAAGTAAAGTGAAGGGTATAAAACTTGTTCTTGTGTTTGTTTTTTAAGTTAAGCTTTTTAACTCAATCTTTTCATTTAAGTAGGAAGCCAGGTCATCTCTTAAAAGCAAGAGGAATGGAGCATAGTTACAAGTTTGAGGGAAAAAGGAGCTATTTGGAATATTCATCATAGGGAGAGCCATAGGGAGTCAAGACTTCAATAAAAGGATTGCTGTGCAGTAGCTAGGATTCAGCTGGCATTTGTAAGCATAATTTGGCAGTAGAACCAATCAGCATGGTTATCTCCAGCAGAGTGGGCCACTCTGGAGCTGGAGTGGAGGAGGCAAATGATAGGAGTTGCCCAGGGCTGAGGGTTAGCAGGGCAGGAATGAGAGAAGGGAAAGGGGGCGAGGGATTCAAGGGTGGAAGAAAAGGCATTATTGAAACAGTTGACCATCAGGTCAAGATTTCTCTGAATAATTGTCATGAATATTTCCATGATGAATTTTCCTTAAACAGCACTAGTCTGTTCCCCTACTTCTTTCTACCCTTCCCCCCAGGATGTCTATGTAGATATGCATGGACTGGTTTAAAGCACATTTGTAACCTTGAAAAAATCTGGGAGACATTTAATGTGAGGAGGAGGATGGAAATGAGATGATCCAATAATTGGGGATTTTCACAAAAGCTGCCCAGCGCACTGTGAGCCAGCAGGAATGAATACTTACTGTTTTCAGTGGTTGGATGGGAACTGATGCCTATGTTAGGATAAGGATGTGCAGCCAATATAGTGAATAGGCTTTGATAAAGACTTAATTAGTAGGATGAGCTTCTATCTGTACTTGTACTACCTATCCCTTAAGATTACTGTGAAGGAAACATAAAAGTTTTAAACTGCTATGTGAATGGAAGTAGGGATATTTTTAAAAGGCAAAAGACAGTCATTGTCCTCAAGAAACCCACAATCTAATGGGAGAGACAAGAAGTCAACAATTATGTACAAACAAGCTATATCAGAACAAATAGGAAATAATTAAGAAAGACTTCCTGTAGAAGACAAGCTTTTAGTTTAATTTCATCATTAAGCTTCTCTTATTATTAGTTCAACTTAAAAGTGAAAGAACTCAAACTGCAGAGGTTATTACATGACCTTCATTCTCCTTCAGTGAAGAGCAGGTCTTTACTTGTTACTCTCAGTTTTTCCCATTCCCCCTTCACAAAAGAACACTATTAGGTTATAGAGGCAAAGAAGAGTCATGCATTCTGGCTTCTTTTAAGTCTCACTAAAATCCCATCTTAAGCAAAAAGCCTTCCCCAGTGCCCCTTAACACTAAGCCTCTGAGACTGTCTCCAATTTATCCTATACATACATTGTTTGTACAGAGTTGTTTGCACATTGTCTCACCCTTTAAACTGAGTTCCTTGAGAGCAGGGACTGTCTTTTGCCTTTCTTGTATAATAGTGCTTAGCACAATGCTCAGTATATAGTCGATGTTTAATAAATGCTTGCTGACATGCACTTCTTGTAGTTTCTGCATTAAATGATACCACTGGAGATTTGAAAGCCTTTTCCTTATGAAGTAAAGTCTCATGCTTTATCAGCATGGAAGAAGTACATGGGTGACTCTATGAATGGATGTTTTGCTAAATATTAATAACAATAATTGTCACTTAAAAATTTTTAAACCTTCATCATATTTTTTAAGTTACCAAACATTTGTTTTGTCTTCTACCTCTCCCTCAGATTGAAAAAAGAACTAAACTCTTCTTATAACAATATATCACTTATGTAACACATATCACTAGGTGATACAAGCTAGGTGGCTTACTGGATAGAGCACCTGGCCCAGAACAAGGAAGACCTGAGTTTGAATCCAGCCTCTGATGCTTGTCAGCTATGTGACCTTGGGTAAGTCACTTAACCCTGTTGCCTCAGTTTCCTCATCTGTAAAGTGAGCTGGCGAAGAAAATGGCAAACCACTCTAGTACCTTTGCCAAAAAAAAACCCGAATGGGGTCGTGAAGAGCAATACACAACTGAAAAATGACTTAACTATATCACTACGGATTATTATAACTGGTTCTTTGGGAAGAGATTGGAAGTGGATACAGATATATAAATCATCTGCACAGGTGACAGGTGAAGTCATGGTTATGGATGCCATTACTACAGGAGAACAATGTTCAGATTAAGGTATATATTTGCTAAGTACCTATTGATCAGTTTAATAATGATACCTCATATTTAAACAATGACTTCCATTCACATAGCAGTTTAAAACTTTTATGTTTCCTTCACAGTAATCTTAAGGGGTAGGTAGTACAAGTATTAATATTCCACTTTCCACTCAGCTGCTCACCTGGACTTCACCACTGTCTCCAGAAACTCATCTTCCCATGAGATTGAATCAGCTCTGAAACTCAGTGCCCATCCCTTGCTTCTTGGACCCCTCCCTCCCTCTGACTGGAGAGGGCTCAGGGCACATATCTTCCACCCACCTGCAAGGTGCTCATCTCTCCCTCCCCCTGCCTTCAGCCTCTTTTCATTAGATCAGGAGCTCCTTGCCTCTCCTTGTACTCCTAGCACCTGGCAAAGTCCCTAATATATTATAGGCACTTAATAACTATTTTTTGACTGACTGATTCCCATTATAGAGACGGGGAAATCAAGGCTCAGCGTTGCACAGCTAGTGCTGAGGTGGAGGTTCAAACCCAAGGCATCCTGAATCCTCATCCAGTCTTCTTTCCAGTGAGGTGCAGCTAAGTGGTAGAAAGGTTAGAGCACTGGCCTTTGACTCAGGAAATCCTGAGTTCAAAAGTGGCATCCAACATTTATTAGCTACATGACCCTGAGCAAGTCCCTTCACCTCTGTTCCTCAGTTTCCTCATCTGTAAAATTAGGATGACAAGAAACAACAGGTTTCTCTAAGGGTTGATTTGAGTATATGTATTTGTAAAGCACTTTAAAAACCCTAAGGCACTATGTAAATCCAGCTATTAGTTACTGATTTCCACTACACCATTGGTTTTCCATAGCAACTAACATCGATTATGACTTTGTTACCCCTAAAGCAACCCTGGAAAGTAGGCGAAGGGAATGTTCTTAGCCTCCCATTACAGATTGAGATTAAATACGAGTGAGAGGCTTCAAGGCCTCCCTAAGGTCACTTGGCTAGTTTGCTAGCTCAAAACTCAGCCTCCTAAATGCACTCGTCTCACTTCCAGGAAAACAGCTTCTGACCTAGGAGCTACAATTGCTATCCTCTGCTTCTCAGGTCCAAGCACATTCTTAATTCCCCTGTCCTTGTAAATAATGCCTTCCAGCCCCAGTACTTCAGGATAAAGCTTCCATGGTTAACCACTCCTGAGAGAAGCTCCCCCCAGCGCTACTGGTTAGTGAGATAGCTGATAATGCTCTACCCCTTGGAGTGAATCTAATTTCTGTGCTTAAAGCCAGAGATTGCTCAGTCTGAGTATCTACATACAGGAGAATGACGTCAAGACAATCCTACGTTGTCCTGATGAGCTTTATCTGTAACACCTGATTAGACCTCAATTTGCATGTAAATAAGCCCTTGCCAGTGTTGCATTCTGGGTCAGTGAATCTTTCTTACTCAAATAGAGCCTGTGCCTTTGATTTCACTTTGACCCCAGATCACAGGTCTTCCATGGAGAAAGTGGCATGTAGCGACTATTATTTGTTAGAAAAGGGAACTAGGCTTTTTCATTGATCTCAAACCACAAAAAGGATAAAGGGAAATAAGGGGCTAAAATATGGCTGATGAAAGGAATGGCATTTTAAAATGCAGGTGACTCCTGGACCAGCAGACATGTTGCTATTTGCATCCCAGCAGGAAAAACCTTAGGCATTACTAACTCCTCTCTAGTGTTAGAGGATCTTCATAGAGGCAAAGTTTTGCAATGTCAGACCAACAGGCAAAGCTTCCAAAGGTCTTCCAAATTAACTGCTATTCCCTTCCTAACCAAGAGAAAGATGAAAAAAGGAAAGGCTATTCAAAGCCAAAACTAGACATTTTTGTACCCAGGTCAAGTGGCATGAAGTGGGACCTGAGTAGATAGGGATGAAAGGGTAGAGAGGATACTGGCCTGTCGAGGTAGGAAAGAAACCATTTCTGGAGAGACAACATGGAGGAGGGTATAGACTTAGAGGAAGGACAATGGTGGCATGGAAGCAAAATTAACTGCAATCTGGTAGAATCTCATTTTAATTTTTTTATTAAAAAAAATCCTGATATCTTTTGTTTTTATATTGTCTACAGTCCCCAACACCACCTAAATTCAGTCCCTTGTGGAAAGTCCTAGTTACCCTAGGCAGTTACAGCTATGGGATTACTTCATTGTTGTTCAAAATCAATACTGGTTTCAAAGGATAACTTCCTCAGGAAGCAAAGGAGCTAAGTTTTCATGGATATTTATTGTTACAACATCTGTCAAAATTGTCATTTTATTACTGACCTGGCAGAAATTGGAGTAGAGTTGACAATGTGTAGTCAGCAAACTCACATTTCAAGTACAAACATATGTGTAAATACCCAACTCTCATCATCATCCCAACCTTGGGAACAACTTGTTCCAGTGAGGAAGTATGACAGTGAAAATCCAACTCCAGACTACTAGCCACAACACAAAGAAGGAATCACAAACGTACAATGCATCTATGGAGGCCAGTGACTGGATCCACAAAAAGAAAAAAAAACACTGAGCAGATGAAAAGAGTTACCTCGGCCACTAAGAGAACTATATGAAGGGGATGGACTAGATCAGCTGGGCACAGGGTCGCCTAAGACCATTGGAAAACACATATTTCTGATGGTCTTAGGAACCGAGACACCGCTCCTCTATCTGTCTCCAGGCAGGTCCGCCCACATGCAGATACACCCACATACAAGTATCAAAGGGTCCAGGCATTAGGAAGGTTGAGAACCAGTGGACTAGATGATCTTAAAGGTTTCAGCCTCTAAATCTTATCCTAAAATGCCGAGCACAAAGCAGTAATTGATTACTCTTTCTCTTTGCTTGGACCCTGGATTGAGTTCATCTTTTCACCCTCTCGGAGATCAATGGTGAAGGAAGATGTGTTCCGAAACTCCCTTCAATGAGAAAAAGAAATGCTATCTGGACAGCCACTAAAGAAACCATCAAATTATTATGCGCGCGTTATCCCCAAAGGAGCTGAGCCTTGAAGGCACAATGGGGTGAGTACTGGAAACTATTTTATACGTGGATGCTGTTTATGAGCAATCCATTTCATCTTTAATATGGTAGCTGCTGTTGATGGACTTCTGTTGTTTTTAAATATGTGCCCAGCCAAACCACTGCCTCATAACTGATGGGCAAATGTGCCCTCTAGTTTTGTTAATTGTATCTGGCCTTTTCAGCCCAGCTGTGATTATTATTTGTTCCCATTCAATGGGCAGAGTAAAAGAAATACAGCTCTTGTTACATCCTGCCCAATTAACAGAAAGGCTAATTGGTCCTACAGATTTCAAAAGCTGTTGTCAAATGTAAAAGCATGATCCTCATGCTTTTCAGCTTCAAGAAAACTATCCATGTAAAAAGAACTGCCTGCCAAGCCTTGTTCTTGTTAACACTGGTCCCATCTCATGCAAAGATAGAAGACACATTCACAGATGTATCAAGTGTCAGCACTGGTGGAAACTTTAGGTATTATCTGGTCCAATCCTGCTGTAGCAGGGGCTCTGGCTCTGTATCCCAACTCCCAGGAGTACTAGCAGACTGAGTCATCCCTTCCTCTCCCACCCCCACCCCTGCCCTGCCTCAGGGCAGCTGGATACTGCTCCCGTTGGATTTTAGGGGTAAAACTGAGCTGTTGGAGATCCTAATATTGTAGTTCAGAGGTTCCCCACCAGTTATCTCCCCAATAACAATTAGCCAATTGACTTCAATTAGCTTTATAAAGAGATACTAGAGAGTACCAGTGCTGAATTTTAGGAGGACCTGAGTTCAAATTTGGCCTCAGACACTAGCTGTGTGACCCTGGGCAGGTCACTTAATCCCAAATGCCTCCAAAACAAACGAGGCAGAGAGATATTTACTAAGAAGCTATAGAGGACTAAAGTATGCCATTCCCACAGAAGTATGGGTCACACCACCCCCAAATATTTATTTGTGAGGAGTAAGTATCCTCAACTTAAAGAGCACACGTGGCCATCAATGAAGTGACTCACAATTCCTGGTTGTATGGAAGTCAGTTTCTCCTTTTGTGAAATCCTTATGAAGTTCCCCTAAGGTATGTATAAGTTCTCTGTTGGGCCCTACGTGTCAGGGCTCTTATAGAGGCCTGAAGCTGACTGTTCTCTGAATATCTAGCTTGTTCTCTCTCAGCTACCAGCTGGATCCATTGTCACTGGTCCAGTCTCTTCAATGACATGATCAATGGGTCAGTGCAGAGCTGGAAGGATGACACTTCTGGACTCACTCGCTCCTACTTGCTGCTCTATGGTACCAGCAAAAGGGGTTGGCTTCCTCAAGTTCCCAAAGCTTGACTCTAAAGTCAGTTGCTGCAACACTTCTGATGGAACTTCCTTCTTTTATATACCTAAGCCCATTCTTTCAACCAATCCCAATACATCTCCTAATAATAGCATTTGAGAAATATTTAATGTCTCAAAGTCTCTCATGCCTTCCAAATTAAGGTATTTTTTATACTGTTTATGCTTTTGATTGACTGATTAGTTCTATTAAGATATCTAAGAATTGGGGCAGCTAGATGGTGCAGTGAATAGAGCACCAGCCCTGGAGTCAGGAGGACCTGAGTTCAAATGTGGCGCCAGACACTTAACACCAAAACTAGCCGTATGACCTTGGGCAAGTCACTTAACCCCCAATTGCCCTCCAAAAAGCAAAAAAAAAAAGATATCTAAGAATTGTTCACATTTATTTTACATCTTTGATTGATTCTGTTGCTCAATAAAAGAGTAACTAATACTTCGCATCATAAAAGTATTAGAAACATATAGCATCTTGTTAGTTACTTTAATTAGGGTCAAGGTGTGGAATACCCCAACCCCTTCTACACTGCCATTGTCTAGATGAAAAAAAGAGAGTCCAAAAAAGGGAGTCTTCCTCAAGATCAAAAAGCTATCTAGTGAGAGAAGTGGGACTAGAATTTAAATTTCAAAACTAGTTTAGGACAGGAACTAATGACTTCAAATGACTTGCAAATAAATAATTCTTTCTAATTCAGGTTTGGTTGGAGGTCTTTACTCCCATTCCTATAAGCTCTGTGGATTGTTTTATATAACACAAGGTCCAAAACTGAAGCTCTGGATATAATCATAGATCTATCTTTTAAAATTCTTTGATTTGTGTACAATAAAGCATGTTGATTGATTTTGACTGTCACACAACTATTAAATGTTGGAGGTAGGATTTGGCTAGAGATATTTCTTCTTATTCCTATTTTCCCTAAAGTGCCTAGTAGGATGTCTACATACATATTTAATAAACAGATGTTCACTAACATTAATGATTTAATGTAAACTTGGAAAGAGATTCCAGTGGACATCCAGTGGATGCCCAGGGATCTCTGATTGTTGCTGTTTAACATTTTTATCAGTGATTTATATAAGGACAAGGATGGTGTGTTTATCCTGTTTGCAGGTGGCACAAAGTTAGGAGAGACAGCTAACATACTAGATGACAAAAAAAAGAACTCAAAAAAGATCTTAAACTAGAAGATTGGTTTGAATTTTATGAGATGAAAGTTACTAGAGATAAATGTAAAGTTATAGTAGCATAGATTTAGAGCTGGAGGAGACTCAGAGGTCATCTACTCCAGTCACATTTTACAGGTGAGAAAACTGGAGCTGAGAAAATTTAAATGATTCACCCAAAGTCACACAATTAGTAAGTGGCACTGCCCTGGTTTTAACCCAAGTTCTCTGATTAAAAACAAAGCCCTTTCCATTGTACCATATTCTCCACTTGATTTAAAATTCAGCTGCACATTTACAAGATAGTACTACTGTACTGTGTACTAGTCAGAACCCTGGTAACAGCTCCAGGTACCATGTATTAGGAAATTCAATGATAAGCTTGAAAGCAACTACACAAAAGCAAACAGGGAGTACCAAAAGGCCTTAAGATAATGACATATGTGGATTCCTCCATCACAGATTTTGACATTATTATGGCCAGTTTGCTTTTTGCATTATGAGCACTATGAAATGACTGTGCATGAGAGCCGTTGTTTCTCTTGAGTGCCCAAGGAAACCACCTTTGCTAAATCTTTCATTCATGCCTAAAGAATGAGTCAGTTGACAAGCATTTATTAAGCACTTACTATATGCCAGGCATGGAGAGCCATCCTTCCATTCAGCTGCAATTTCTTTATGTCTTTTGGTTTCCTGAAACCAGGTGCTACCTGGTTGAAATGACTTCATGTAAAGGCCCCATGACAGTCTGGCTAAGTCTGAAAAGGCTCAACAACAGGTCGGCCATCATCTGATGAATTTTTCTTGGTCATGTCTATTTATGACCATTACCTACCGAAACGTGGAAAGTTGTAATCTACACTGGTGATAATGATGGTTCTTTTGATCTTCCAGGACTACAGGTGAACAATACTGACTAAGCAACATAATCCATTACCTGTGAAATGTCTCGTTAGAGCCAAAATAACAGCTTATAATATAGGCTATTGTTTTTGTTGTTGTTCAGTCGTGTCGAACTCTTCATGAACCCACGAACCCATCTACTATCCATGAAGTTTTCTTGGTAAAGATACTGGAGTGGTTTGCTATTTCCTTTTCCAGTAGATTAAGGCAGAGGTCAAATGACTTACTCAGGGTCACATAGCTAGTAATTGTTTGAAGTCAGATTTGGACACAGGTCTTCTTGAGTCCAGCCCCAGCACTCTAGCCACTGAGCCACCTAGCTGCCTCCCCACAGGCTATTACTATTTCCATTTTACAGATGAGGAAAGTGAGGCTGAAAGAAAGTGACTTGTCCAAGTTATATAACTAATAATTATGTGTTCAGTGGGATTTTAACCCAAGCCTTCTTGACTCCGAGATCAGTGCTTTATCCATGACACCGTGTGAATTATACTTACCATATCCTTATACTGGAAGAATTGATGAAAGAGATGGTTTCAGGGAAGACTTATATGAATTGATGCTGAAGATAATGAGCAGAACCAGAACAATTTATACGGTGTAACAACATTGTAAAGGCAAACAACTTTTAAATGCTTAAGAACTCTGATCAACACAATACTAATCAAGAATCCAGAGGGCTGATAATGAAGCATGCTAGCTAAGTCCTGAAAGAGATGATGGACTCAAGCTACAGAATGAGACATGTTTTTGGACATGGCCAATACAGAAATCTGCTTTGTATGCCAATGCATATTTCTTACAAGTGTTTGGTTTTCCTTTTCAATGGGGGGGGGGGAAGAGAAAATAAATGTTAATTCAAAAAATAAGTAGAAGAATTGAAGATGCCTGCAATAAAGAGGAAATCAAAGTCTGTTGGGCAAAGTCAAAGGACAGTGATTAGAAATGAAGTGAACTCATGATCTTGCCTTCTTTCCTGCTTTTTCTTCACATCAGTTCTATTTCATACTAGTTGTTGTTGTTGTTGAGTCATCTCAGTTGTATCCAACTCTCTGTACCTTCCTTCTGTGTTTTCTTGGCAAAGATACTAGAGTGGTTTGTCATCTCTTTCTCTAGCTCATTTTACAGATGAGGAGCTGAGGCAAACAGGGTAAAGTGACTCACCCAGGGTCACACAGTAAGGTCTGAGATCAAATTTGAACCCAGGTCCTCCTGACTCCAGGGGTGGCAGTCTATCCGCCTTTGTCCTATGAGGGCAGAGGGCAAGCCAGGAGTGTGAACTGGCAAACGCTATGAGACACCAGCTGTCAGCCTGCTGTCATTTATTCTATTTGTAATTTTAAAAGTCAGCCCTTCAGATGAGAGGCATCTGTGGAGTAGATGTCTCTCAAGTCAGGGTACCATTTTCTCCCCAATAGACTTTTCCTTAACATTAAGTTATTCATCAGAAAATAAGAAACAAACCACAACCAAAAACAGCCCCACCTCTGTGTTGGCTTCATTCCACAACAAACTCTTCATTATAATACTATACTATAATACTAGCATAATCCTCTCAACTATAATACAACTGTTACTAACTCACTTTTTTTGTAGCACTTTAAGTTTTACAAAGTACTTCCCTCACAAACCTGGCAAGTATGCTATATAAGCTTATTGATGTAAGTTTAGAAATGAAACTGAGATACTTAAAAGTTTAAGTGACTTGTCCAATGTCACCCAACCAGTAAGTTTCAATGGAGGGCTTATATCCACATCTGACTCCAAGATCAATAAATTTCCCACAAAGATAATGTCTCATGTATTTTTTATATGTTGTATGGTATTGAAATTTTGTCTTTGCACATATTGATTCTGCTATTATTAAAGTGAAGCCAGTTTTTTTAAAAAACAGGCCGTCCTTGAAAGATCATGGGCTAGAATTCCACTGAACTCCACTGAGTGTGTCAGGTTCATACTCTTTGTGAAGTATGTCCTGTCAGGTGGGAAAGATTATAGATCTAGAACTGGAAAGGACCTTAAAGATCATCTAATCTAAGCTCATTTTACAAGGGAAAAGGGAAGGGAATAAACATTTGTATGGCACTTATATGTGCTAGGCACTGTGCTAAGTGTTTTATAAAGTGAGGAACAGAGGATATGAATGATTTGTCTAAGGTCATACAAGGCAATATGTGCCAGAGCCAAGAGTCAAACATTTATAGGCACCATGTTGTTGTTTGTCCTTCATTTTCAGAGAGGACTAATGACATCATGAGGTGGATGTCCTGACTTGTGTGTGAATTGGATTTAAGTGAGGCACAGCTGAACAAAGTCATCAGCCTCTCTCTTCCTCGGTCATTGAAGTCCAGTGGCAGGACAAAGTCAAGATGACCACTGGCAATGGCCCAGGATGCAGTGGATGACCTTGGCATCTTCAATGCATCATAACCTCAAGTTGAGTACTCTTTTCAGTGTTTCACCCAGTCCTCCAATAAAAGTCAGAAAAAAGAAAGAAGAGACAAGTAATAGTCCCTCCCTGCTAACCTATCTACATTCCCTGCTAATGGGGCAGCCACTTATTGACTTGGCTATTATTAACAATAGAAAGAATTCCTGTCTTGCCAGAGCACACATCCAAGATGTGATAGAAAACCTCCTAAGATTTATCAAACCAGATGACATCTCCCCATTTCAAGTGATTCACCTGGGCACAAATGACCTATCATACCACCTCCTCTTTCAATGCTAAACAGAATTGGAGGCAGTTACACAACTGTGATGACTAGATACATGACAAAGTTATGCTATCTAACTCAACTGGACCCTAAATGCAGCAAGACAAATTTTACTCCTTCCTAGCTGATACTCTAACCTTAAGGGGCATGTGATTAACCAATGAGAAGGTGGGACTATAGGCTGCATCCTACTTTCCCCATTATAGGAAATTACTGGATGTAACTCCAATACAATCAAACAATTCCTTTCACTCACTATCATCAATAGTCCCTCAAAATGACCCCTTCTCCCATTTTCCTTCCGCAATGTATGTCTATAGTTGTTTTTTTTTAAATATTAATATGTTGGCAGGTGTGGCCCAAAATCTTTTACTAATAGAGATGCACAATCAAAAAGTTCTGATGACCACTTTCTTTATCAAAGTCCCCTCTAGTCATTCAAAACTTTCCTCAAAATATTCAAGTTATTTCCCTACCTCCACTCTGACAACTGAGGACATCACTTCATACTTTACTGAGAAAATAATGGCCATTCACCATGAGCTCCCTCCTTCTTCCTTCTTTACATTTGAAAACCCCTTGACATCATCCCCTGTTCTCTTCTTCTTTACTTGTCTCTGATGAATATGTCACCCTTTTCACCAAGGCCAGCCTTTCTATGTGTACTTTTAACCTCACCTAT
Source organism: Pseudochirops corinnae (assembly GCA_028646515.1). Lineage (NCBI taxonomy): Eukaryota > Metazoa > Chordata > Mammalia > Diprotodontia > Pseudocheiridae > Pseudochirops > Pseudochirops corinnae. The sequence continues at coordinate 114,686,989 of CM053587.1, forward strand.
CATCTTCTTTAGCATACTGCCTCTCCTTCCTCTCATAGGTTCAATCCCTCTATGTACTGATTCCTTCCCTGATGCATCATACATGCTCATCCTTAAAGTAAGAAAAACTCTCACTTGACCGTATGCATCTCTTGAAGCCATTATCCTATATATTACTTCCCTTTCTCAGACAAACTCCTAGAAAAATCTATCTATATTCATTGCCTCCACTTTCTTTCCATTCATTCCTTTCTCAGCACTTTGCAATCTGGCTCTCTTTCTCTTTGCTCAATTGAAACTGCTCTCTCCAAAGTTACCAAAAATCTCTCAGATGCCAAATCCAATGACTTTATTTTAGTCCTCATCCTCTTGACCTCTGTTGACACTAGTGAACATCTTTTTCTCCTGGGCACACTATCCTCTCTGAGTTTCCACAATGCTGTTGTACTTCCACTTTCATCTTACCTGTCTCACTGACTATTCCTTTAAAGTGTCATTTACTGAGACTTTAAATATCCACATTGTGACTTGAAACCATAGGTATATCCATGAAGTTCTGTCTTGGGCCCTTTTTTCTTTTATTTCTATACTCTCTCACCTTATGACCTTGTAAACTCTCATGGGTTCAATTATTATCTCTATGAAGATAACTCCACGTTATTCAGTCCTACTGCTCCACCACCAATTATCTAGTTGATGTTTCAAACTGGACATCCTATAGGTAGCTCTAATTAAATGTGTCCAAATTAACATTATCTCTCCCTTCTGTCCTCCCCACAATCCATCTATCTTCCAAACTTTACTATTTTGTCAAAGTTGCTACCATTCTTCCATTCCCTCACATCCAAAACCTTAGTTTTATCTTCAACTCCTGACTCTCATTCTCTCCACATATACAATTAGTTGCCAAGTCTTGTATTTCTGTCTCACATCTCTTGCATTCATCTCCTTCTCTCCATTTAAGTAATCACCAACCTAGCCCAGGCTCTTACCACCTTTTGGCTAGTCTATTTCAATAACCTACAAAATGGACTCCTAGGCTCAATTTTCTACTGTCTCCAATCCATCCTCTACATGGTTGTCAAAGTCATTCCTAAAGAATAGATATGACCATGCCACTTTCCTGTTCACTAACTCCAGTCATCTGGGCCCAACTTACTTTTCATCTCCTATGTGTTTTTAGTTCTACAGGTTGTCCTACATGCCTGGAATATACTCCTTCCTTACTGATATGTTTTAGAATCCCTAGTTTTCATCAATACTCAACTCAAATTCCTTCAACATAAAAACTTTCCTAACCTCAGTTCTATTCTCATTTACCCTGTAAATATTTTATATAAACTTTTATTTACTCATATTTGTACATGTTGCTTCCTCTCACAGAATGTAAGTTCCTTGAGGGCAGGGATTTTTTTGAAAATAACTTTGAATTCCCCATTCTAGCACAGTGGCTGGCACAAAATAGGTCCTTAATAAATGCTTAAACTGACCATCAGAAGGCCATCCAAAATGTACTGCTGAAGAGTATGAAGCCTCGCCAAGAAATTTAGGTCCCTAGAGGACCTAAATTCTATTTGTATATCAGCTTCTGATCGAAGGGAAAGGCTTCAGATGAGAAAGGCAGTTTTGGATAATGAATAGCTGGTTTAAAAAATGGTCCCTGAGAATAAAATTTAAACTTCTGAATAATAGTTTAACATCTAGGAATGACAGATCTTCATCATGGATGGAGTACACTTAACAAGAGTGAACAAAAAAGTATTTGCAAGTCTAATCAGTAAGCTATATACTGAAAAGGAAAGAGGAAGAAAACTGTCCAAGCTATGCAACATAGAGAGTAACTACAGTATAGGAAGAAATATCAGTAAAGAAGCTGGAAATTCAAAGAATATTAAATCCAAGAAAGGATACAATAAACTCTATTATCTCACACGTGTATACAGAAATACAAAAAAATATGGGTAAGAGGCAAGGTAAACCAGAAATCCTAAAGCAAGACTTAATTTGACTTCATAGGTATGACTGAGACTTGAGTTGTCCCATCTAATATAGGGCTCTGGAATGGTATATACCTCATTCAAAAGGAAGAGATTAAAGGTAGAGAAATGGATTAGTATTATACATTTTTAAAAGAATCTAAACTTAACTGATACCAAATAAAATGAGTATTTCCATATACAAAGTAGAACACAAAAAAAGGACTGCAATATGAAACTGTAAGTTTTTATAATGTTATATCTTGCGTTCTCTTTTATGGGTATAATTAATTCAACATGCAGTTTTCAAAGATCTCATATTTGTCTATGTTTCCTTTTGGCCTCCCTTCTGTTCTCTTCTATGAATTTTTAAAAATGCTTCAATGGGTCTCTTTTACTTCTTTTCTTTTTTAACAACTTTAGCCTTTGTTTTAACAATTATACCCCTTGTTCTTCTTCCCACCATTGAAAAAAAAGAAAAGAAAAGCAAAACACTTTGTAACAAAATACAGTTAAGAAAAACAAATTCCCATATTGGCTGTGTACAAAAATATATGTCTTATTATACACTAAGTCCATTACTTCTGTCAGGACAAAGGGAATATGATTCATTATAGGCCTTCTAGAATCATGGCTGGCTATAGGAGCACTACATTTTCAGAAGATAAACTCACAAGAGTAAATCTAGGAATTGGAAGGGGAAAGCATGGTGGGTAGTATTTAGATGAAGAAAAGGGAAAATGGAACAGAACCAATTTTGTCATTGGTATATACTACAGACCACCTGAGCAGAAAGAAGAAATACAGGCATACCCTGGAGATGGAATGGGTTCAGTTCTAAACCACCACAATAAAGTGAATTATCACAATAAAATGAGTCACAGAAATTTTTTGGTTTCCCAGTGCATATAAATACTTACACTATATTGTAGTCTAATAAATGTACAATAGTATGCAACAGTATTACGCCTAAAAAAAAGTACATGCCTTAATTAAAGAATACTCTTATTACTAAAAAATGCTAACCATCATTTGATTCTTCAGTGACTTGTAATCTTTTGGCTGGTGGAGGGTCTTGCCTTGATATTGATGGCTACTGACTGATCAGGGTGGTGGTTGCTGAAGGCTGGGGGTGGCTGTGGCAATGTCTTAAAAAAGGACAACAAAATAAAGTTTGCTGCATTGATTGACTCTTTCTTTTACTTGCACCTTTAGACATCATTGTAGGGTTATTAATTGGACTAACTTCAATATTGCTGTGTTTCAGGGAATAGAGAGATCCGAGGAGAGGGAAAGAGATGGGGAATGGCTGGTTGATGAAGCAGTCAGAACACATACATTTATCAATTAAGTTTGCTGTCTTAAAAGGGTGCAGTTTGTGATGCTCCTAAACAATTACAAAAGTAACATCAAAGATCTCTGATCACAGACTACAATAACAGATATAATAATAATTAAAAACTTTGAAATATCGTGAGAATTACCAAAATGTGACACAGAAACATTAAATGAGAACATGCTATTGGAAAAATGGCACCAGCAGACTCTCTCAACGCAGGTTGCCACAACTTTCAATTTGAAAAAAAAAAAAAAGGAATATCTGCAAAGTAGAATAAAGTGAAGCACAATAAAACAACGTATGCCTCTAGATAAGAAATTCAAGAAACAGATTACATGTCTAGTATGAAAGCATGAAATAATAGTGATGAGGGATTTCAATTACTCAGTCATCTGCTGGAGATCTTTCTAACAAAAGCGGGGCAGTTAATAATTTCTTGTCTAATTTTTATTATAATTTCACCTTTCAAAAGGTGGAGGAAACAATGAAGGAACTTCTATTCTGTATCTGATTGTCATCAGCAAAGAGTAACTGACTGGTGAGGTGGAAATGATGGAAACGGTGGGCAAAGAGCAATTCTTATTAGAATGTATAATAGAGAAGGAAAAGATATTATGACATGAACACCAAATTATAACATTACAGAGATTCACATTTTGGGAGGGCAAATTTCAGTGGGTACAAAGAAAAGAATAGGTAAAATCCCATGCTGTATGGAGTAATTCTGTATGGAGTAATCACTCATCATATACAAGCCCCAAGAAAGCTACCAACCTCAGTTCCAGGCAATTCATAAATAAGTATCCATTCAAAATCATAGCTCATGAGCCTCTACAAATGTTTTTTCATTTACTATGTCAAACAGAGGAAACATTACTTCAAAGCAAAAGATATTTAATTAACAGCACACCAAGATAGGTACAAAAAAAAATTCTCCCCATACAAAAACGGGTATGACCTCCCACAGGTCCCCACATGACCAGTGGATGAGAATACATAAGAAACATGGATAAACCAGTAAATACACATGGCTTGAGAACACATGCATGTTCCCTGTGCATGTTCAAGGAAACATGCACAGGGAAACTACATGGCCAGGGAATACATGCGGCTGGTACAACTCATGCCTCTTAACACTGATGCCTGCTCACCAATGTCTTCTGGTAATGTCATCAGATAAACTGTTTTCCCAATGACCTGGGGAGTTCTCTGTCTCATCTTTCTACTACACTGGCTATCTCTGTGACTGTTCTCTAATGGCAAATGGTCTATTCTCATCCTCCATCTGCATGTCATCAGCTGCAACACAGCCTCCCCTCCCCACAAAGGGTAAGGAGTCCATCAGCTCCATCAGCTCACACCTTTTAGAGCATTTTAGGTCTTTTATGATTTCCAGCCATTTCTAATTAGTTTTAAAAAAGCCATTAGGCATTTAAGACTGTCTTTCTTCTTTTCTTCTGTAGCCACTTGAAGTCTCTTTGTCTCAATTTTTAACTTAATTATGATTCAAAATTCCTTGTAACTGCTATCATACCTCTAGGTGCCCTTCAAATCAACCGAGATTCTACTTAGTAAAACTGCAAAACAGCTGATGAGCTAGAAAAAGATGATTTTTTTTTTAAAACTCTCATCATGGCCCTGGTTATTATGTGAAATGGCAAAGGAGCAAACTGAAAAGGGTAAAATGGGGCTGATTGGCAACCTTCTTCCTAGGAAGTCAGCCCAAGAGAAAGGGGAGTATCTTAAGAATGAAATTCTTAAGATGAGCAAGTCCAAAGAGGAAGAAAAGAGTTGTAAGTGAGGAGAAAAATGGAGGTGCTACTAAGGTCCTAAACAAATTGATTTTGAAACAACTCACATTTACATCATACTTCATGGTTTTCAATATTTTTCTTATAAAAATCTTATTGGGTAAGTAGTATGAGATTATTCCCATTGTAGAGATGAGGAAACTAAAGTAAAGGGGCTAAGTGACTTTTCCCATGATTACTGGACTGGTATCTGTGGCAGAATTTTAACCCAGGTTTTCCTGATTCAAGTATTATTTTCTTTCCACTATGAACTGAAAACATTCAAAAGCTAGCAGAAAAATAACCTCTTTATTCCCCTTTCTCCTTCACCAATTCTTTTTTCAACATTTATTTTCCATTCCTATCTTCTCAGTGGTACAACCCAATGCCACGTGTTTCAGATGAGCACAACCAGTAACAATAATAAAGAGAGAGGCTGGGTTGCTAACCAAGGAATGTTGCTTTATTGAAACTCACATCCCAGATAACTTCATAAATGAGAATTATAAAGAACTCCTTAGTCTCTAAGAGCTGTCACTTCATCTCACTGAATGATTCAGTGAATGCATTTCCCCCATTAGACTGCAAAGCTCCCCGAAAGCAGAAATTGTCTTTTGACTCTTTTTGTATCTCCAGTGCTTAGCACAGTACCTGACACATAGTAGGCACTTAATCTTCATTGACTGACTGCATTTAAAAAAAAATTACCCAGCAATCTGATGATTTGTCAAAGTTATTTCCAACAGAGTTATGATTTAGAGATTGGGAGGGGTATCCTGCTGAAGTGGTAAGTATGCTAGAGTTGGACAAAAGGAAGCTGAATTTTATTCCTAGCTCTCATACTTACTAGCTAGTTGGGCAAGTTATTCAGCCTCAATGAAATTCAGTAGAGAGCTGGCCTTCAAGTCAGGACAATATGGCTTCAGATTCTGCCTCTGGAACTGTACTGGCTGTGTGATCCTGGCCAAATCATTTAACCTCTTTGTACCCACTGCTGAAAAAGGATAAGCCAACATAATCTTAATTATACTGACTCATGACTCTTTCTTTCTTTCTTTTTTTTCTAATTTGGCA
>CM053587.1:114693646-114710501 GCA_028646515.1 Pseudochirops corinnae
TCCTCGTAGCCGAGCTGACTTTAGTGGGAACTATCTTTGTGTGCATTTTGGAGTTCTAGTATTGGTTTAGAGTCCTATTTTATGGGTATTTTGGGGTGGCTATGTGAGAGCTGCGATATGTTGCTGCTGCTACGCCACCATCTTGGCTCCGCCCCTCCACAAAGTGTTTTCTTAACGTGAAATCATCAATACATCCCATGTTATAAATCCAATTGGGTCACAAAAGGAATAATTTTAAGGTTATATTGCTGCATTCTTCCAAAATATAAAATAATTCTGCACCAATTGAAAATTTGGTAATATCAGTCTTTCATTTCTCTTCCTTGCTTCAGTCTCTGGTTTGGATATTAAGACCATATTTTCTCATATGACAGGAAAGCGGTCCCCAAATTTTTTGAATGTGTACACACCCCATCAGTAAAGAAAGTTTTCAGCATGTACCGCCAATAAATGTAATTTACTTTTTTATAAATTATATACATATACTGCTATATTAATAATTACACACATTCTAAAGCACAATAATAAGCTTTTAAGACAAAGATGAAATATTTGACCACAAGTGTCAAAAGGGAAAAGTAAATAGGAAAATTCTGGAGTTTAGTCAGTTGAGAAGAAATATGGTAAAATCTGTGCATTAGCAAAATTACTTTGGCAACTTGGTGGAAGATAAACTGCAATAGGGATAGATCTGAGGTAGCAAAACTAGGTTATTGCAATAATACAGGCAAGAGGTGATAAGAACTTAAATAATTAGTACTCTATGGATCCTTATAACAAGGTTGTGAGAGAAATGGGTTTTTTTGACTTGCCCAAGGTCACACTATTAGTAAATGTTTGATGCATGATTTGAACTCAGATCTTCATGACTCTGAATCCTATACCAAGTCCATTGCACCACACAGCTGCCTAGACTGAATGAGGTAGATGGCTATGAAATGGAGAGGAGACCCATGAGAAAGGTATCATGGGAATGGAAATGATTTGCAACTAACTGGATATATATTGAGAGGAAGTAGCTGAGGATCACAACAAAGTTTTGAACCTGGGTATCTAGTTCAAAGGATGGAAGTGCCCAGAAATAGGGAAGTTTGTAAGAGTAATGGGTTTGAGATGGAAAGAAAGATAATGTAATGAGTCTGTGAGGCAAATTACAATCCACAGCTCACACTATGCAACTCACTGTTACACGCAAAATGGAAGGAAATGAACAAGGATCTTGCCAGGCCCTTGCTGGGGTATCTGCTGCAGGGGATACGGAATGAGGGAAGGGGTCAGGGGCACACACACATGTGGAGCATTTCACCTGCACAGTTGTTGCTGCAAGTCCCCTGGTTAGATTACAGTATAACAATCCTGAGGGAAGTCTGTACAGTCATGGAAGGCTAGAGAGTAGAAGAGTATTGGTGATCACTGATGAAGAGAAAGTTATAGTTTTGTTGGGAGATAAATCCAAGTGGAAGGTGGGACATGACATACTTTTTTATCCTCTGGCTAATTACACATTCTTGGGGTTATACCTCAGAGCCCAGAGGGCTTACCTAAGAGACCACTGTGATAAAGAGGCTTCTTTCTCAAATTTTTGAGAACAATGTATGTGGCTTTTATTGATCTAATTTAGATTTGTCAAATTCTTATAATTAAGCTACTATCTTTGCATTTTAGTTAGTTCTGCCCTAGATGTTAATGCCTCTTGGTGAATAATACATTTGGGGGGGAAGGGAATAAGCATCTCTATAGCACTTACTATGTGCCAGACACTTACTATTTGCTAAGCACATTACAATTATTACCTCATTTGATCTTTACAACAATCCTAGGAGATAGGTGCTATTCTTATCCCCATTTTACAGATGAAGAAACTGAGGCAAACAGAAGTTAAGTGACTTGCCCATGACCACACAGCTAGTAAGTGTCTGAGACTAGATTTGAACTCAGGATCTTCCTGATTCCAGGCCCAGAGATCTTTCCACTGCATCACCTAGCTGCCTCAGTATACATTTAACAATGCTATTTCATTAGCAAAGGGCCTTTAAGCATAAAATACTTTCATATTTGTAATCCTTAACAATACCTATTTTTCCATTTTTATATACTGCTTTATCTGAAATCATAAATGACCATTCAGGTAATTCTAAAAAAGGAACATCATAAATTCTATCCTTGCTCCTCATTTTAACTCACTACATGCCTTTATGTTTTATATGGTTTTCCTGTAAATAGCAAATGTACAAGTTCTGTGTTGTGACCCATCCTGTCATTAAGTCTATTCCACTCACACTCAAGGCTATAATATTTAAGACTACTTTCCATAAAAACTGCTACCTTTTTCACCTTGAAAACCTGTACTAGGGTCCCTGAAATTCTGCCTTTGCCAATCTGATTCCCATTTTTCTCACAGGCTTCTTCTTTCCAGTGTGGATACCCTGAATGCACTTTTTACTGTTATTCTCTAAGCAAGTAGACCAATCACAGTGATTAAAGCAGTGATCTTGGAGTCAGAAAGACCTGAGTAAAAATCCTGCCTCAGACATTTATTTGCTGTGTGTCCCCGGAAAAGTCACTTAACATCCCTCAGACTTGTTTCCTCATCTGTAAAATGGTGACAATAAAAACATCTACCTTACAGAGTTTCTGGCAGAATGAGGAAAAATGTGTCAAGTGCTTTGCGAACCCAAAAGCACTATCTAAATACTAGCTATCATCATCGTCATCCTTTTTTTTATCCTTCCCTTGCCCAGTCTCAGAAGTTACATATCACCTTTTCTGTTTGAAAGCCATTCACTCATAGTATTCAATCCAAGAAATGTCCTTCCTCTTTCCTACTCTCTTCCCCTTCTAGGGTGCTCTAGGACTGATCCACTGATTTTGCACATAAATGTCATTTTCTCAATGATTCAACCAAGGTGAGACTTCTAAGACAAGAATTTTGTATTCTTATTTTTTCAGCCTAGGTAAGTGTGTGATATCAGATTATGAAACATCACCTCACCAGCTTGACTCCCCCTTCCCAATAATGACAACCTCTCTTGGCTTGAGATAATAAGATCCCATTTGCAGGGATATTAATTAAGAAGGCAACATAGTAAAAGGAGCTTTGTATCCAGAATCAGGGTTGCCCTGCAGCAATGCCTGTAAACAGAGAAATGTACCCACCCCTCTGAATCTCAGTCTTCCGATTCTTAAAATGCAGGAATTGAACTAGAAAATCTCCATGGTCCTCACTCTTTCTTCTTCCTGACTCTTTTTCAACCTCTTTATAAAGGTGAGGGGATGGCACAAAATGTCCTTCTAAAGATATACAGACAAATCCAGACAGCTGAAAGAAAACCACCCTCTCCTCCTAACTTTATGAAGGACAGAGATGAATAGGAGTCTGGGTGTCCCATATCATTCCTATCCAACTGTGAATGATCTTCCAAGGATATTCCAAGAAATAGTAATTTGGCGCAGCAAGGTGGTGTAATGAATGGAGCACCAGCCCCAGTGTCAGGAAGACCTGAGTTCAAATCCAGCCTCAGACACTTAACACTTACTAGCTGTGTGATCTTGGGCAAGTCACTTAACCCCAAATGTCTTACCTTTCCCCTTCCAAAAAAATAGAAATAATAATTTTACTCTTTCCTCTAATTCCTCTTCTAGTATACTTTTGTCCAAGCTTCCACTGTAAGCTTCCCTCATAAATACTCATGTTGTTCTATCAGTCAATATAAATCAATGGAAACACTGATACAGCTACTTCGCCTCTTCATGCTAAATGACCTTGTTTAACTTTTTAAACATTTTTGATTGATGAATTACTTGTGAAATGTCCTGACTGTCTAGTTTATTTAGTGGGATGATGAATATATTTTCCTTTTGCCAAAAATCCATTTTCTTCACTGATGGTGAAAGCTCAGTTTTATAGGATTTGTTATACTACGCTAAGCAAGGCAATTTCATTTATATTCTGGATTATCATATTCTACCCCCTTTCTTTCATTACTCACAGACAAGGCATAACTTAGATTTGGCCTGGTACATGAAGGGCCTTTTCTTGGGGGCTTGCAAGACTGGTTGTTTATTGAACTACTAGAGTCTGACTCACAATCTTTCTGAATGAGTTGGACCTGGGGGTTACTATCTTTTAGCAATGCAATATATTAATCAGTACTTTAGGATTTCCTCTGTTATACTTTTATAGTATAGCCTTTAACTTCATATTTTCCCAGAAGATCAATAATTCTGTTCTCAAGGTAAGCAGCTTTGGCTTTGCAGAGATCTTAGGTGTTCTTTCAATCTTTTTTTTTTGAGGGCAGTTGCGGTTAAGTGACTTGCCCAAGGTCACACAGCTAGTAAGTGTTAAGTGTCTGAGGCTGAATTTGAACTCAGGTCCTCCTGACTTCAGGGCTGGTACTCACTGCACCACCTAGCTGCCTCCTGTTCTTTCAATCTTACTGCCTTTTGGTTTTATTCTGAAATTATACTGAGGTCAAGCATTTTTCAAAGTCTATTATTTCAGAGAGATTTTCTACTTGTTTTCAACTGTCTAAATCTTTTAAAAGAATTCTTAATTTCTTTTGCTGTTTCTTCCAGTAACTCTTATTTTTGCTCTTCTAAAGCAGAATAGATTATCTGTTGTATTATTTCTGGGGGTCCTCTTGATGCTATAGTATTATACTTTTTTGGGTCTTAGCATTGCTTTTAAAAAACAAAAACAGAATTCTGTAGTATAGATTCACTGTCCTGGGGACTATTTTTGGTTGTTCAATTTTGTCAGCCCTCCACCACCCCATTCCAATTTTTCCTGGGACTAGTTCTTTCCTTTCCACAATTTCTTTTGTTTTTATTCTTTTATTTAATCTGTTACATTACTTTCTGTTTTGAAGCTGGGAAGGGGTGCTTAGTAAGTCATCTTGCTACAAGTTACTCATATGCTTTTGAATGATAAGATTAACCATTCTATGATAGTTTTATGATTTATAAAATATTTTGTATGTACATTATATCATAGATCTTCACAGGAACCTTAGCAAACTGGTGTTATAATTAGTTATTTCCATTTTACAAATGAAGAAACTTAAGGTTCAGAGAGTTTCAGTGATTCACCCACAGTTGCACAGCTAGTAAAGGACAAAGATGGGACTTAACCAAGTCTTCTGACCTCTTACCTGGTGTTTATTTTCCAAGGTCACTTCTGTAGCTATAGACAAGAATGAGGTGGCTGCCAAAACTGCCTTACTCTGTGTTTCAATCTGAATCAACTTCATATGGAAACCAGGTTGGAGGCCCTTCTTACCATACTTTCTGAATTAAAAGCCTCTCTACTCTGAGGACAGGGACTACCGTTTTAAAATTCAGTAGCTGCTATTCTTGTTTCTGCCAAGAAACAAAGTAAGGGACCTCTGGAACTGAGATCCATCTATAAACAAAATCCATTTTACCTCCACTGTGCTGAATAAAGTTGTCTCTAACATAACCTGTGCCTTCAGTAATATGGATATAATCGCAATGCCACTCATTCAGATATTTACACTCATTCAGATATATGGTTTGAGTTATTTCTTTGAAGCATGATATATCACACTAAGTATTCCAGTTTCTTATCTGGATCTCCTTGCAACCAATAATCCACATTTAGGAGACAGCTAGCTAGGATTAAAGGTATAATGTGGTCTATTTTTTTCTGTGCAAAGGAAGTACATGAAGGACAACTAATAATAGTCTCTATACGACATAAAGCAATATATTGCATTCAAACATATTAAACATTTGGTTATACATGGAAGAGAATTTTATACAATGTCTGGTACCAAAAATCCACTATTAAAGGCTGGACTTAAGCCTTCTTCCTGTCTTTAATTCTGTTCAGGGCTAAGGCTGAATTTTTCTCAAAAATAAAATATTCTTTGCCAGTCTTTAATATACTTGGTCTAAAATGGATGCTGTTGATACTGAGAAGATGAATTAACCAATGACCCTTCCCAGAAATAAAAGTCCTTTCCAAGTTTTTCAGCTTTCAATACACCACATACCTGTGCTCCCAGTCCATCCCAGTGCTCTGTATTGCTGGAGCACCCTGCCCACTGCTTTCTGATTTTTGGCAGTAGTAACAGCTCTTGACAAACCAAATCGTTGTTTGTAGTACCTCATTAAGGAGCGATGGCCAACTCTGGCACCTGTTGATTAAAAAATACACTTTATAATCCCAGAGCCGTGGACAATAAAACAGTCTCTTGGAGCAATACCGCACAAAGCTATGGAACAAAGCCTAGACAAGTCAGGCTTTGAAGTCTATATGGGTGATAAAGGAATAGAGTTCTACCAGCTGAACCAAGGAGTTACAAGTACACAAAATAAAAGTAAAATCTCAAGAGGGCCAAAGAATAGATAGATGTTTTTGTAAATAAAAGTAAACAATCTATACTTACAATCTAGTACCAGTAGCCACTAAATAAATGAGAAAAATAGCAGCTGGTAATGTATATACCTATTTCAAAACACTCCCAACAGCCAATAACCAATTAAACCTAATGAAATCCCAAGGAAATGAGAAAGAGGCAGGTAGATTACTGCCTTATTTTAAAGATGGAAAAAGAAGTATAAAGGAAACATTCAGTTACTAAGCCTACAGCCAGTGTCAAAGATGAAAAATCAACTCCTTTGTTTTTCCTCTTTCATTTTCTCTATCCCTTCCTAAATACTGGTAACACTGAACTAGATAAATACAAGAAGGTGACTGAGTAGTATGGAATTCTGTCACTTTCCCTATATACTGTACTTGCTTAAAAAAACAAACACAAAAACAAGAATCTATTCAAACTGTGAACATACCACATTTCAAAAAAACTGGTTTTCCAAGATAACTTTCCAAAGATAAATTCCAACATAAACTTATTCAAGCACACAGAATAAACAAAATGACAACCATATGACAAGTGTGGTTGGGATGGAGGGGTTTGGTGAGAAGAATCACCCACTGAGTGAAGTCAGAAGACCTGGGTTCAAATCCTACAACTATGAATCTTATTTTCAATGTAATTTTGAGTAAATTGCTTACGCCTGGGCTTAAATTTCCTCCTCTGTAAAATTAGGACATTGGGCTATGTGACCTCTTAGATTCCTGCTAGCTCTAGAACTAAAAATCAAAAAAAGTCCTAAAATGTGCTGGCATCATCATTAGTATCATAGACCAAGTAACATGAAACCCAATAAGCCCTACACATTATAAATAAGAAATTTAAGGAATAACAGAAGTGCTTATACCATTTGCTCACATAATGCTGTATTTACTGAGAATCTAAAATATGGATATTTGTTGAAGAAACCCTGTTAAAACAATTTAAAATCAGTTAGATAAAATATCATAAAACATTTGATATATCAATGTAAAGTAACTGTGTATAATGAGAGAAACTAGGAAGAACTTGCTTACCACAGAAATATAGGCAAGTATTGTTTCAGTGAATCATATTCATATAGTTGGACTAGATTATAAGCTCCTAGAAGGCAGGGATTTAGTCATATTTGGCACATAGTAGGTGCTTAATAAACTTTTGATGGCAATATTCAGAATATTAGCAATTTGAGTACACAGTATAGTGGCTTGAAGATAGATGCTCAATTAAATGTTAAACTAAGATATTTATTTTTTAAAAATCTCATTACTGAACTTTTAACCCTAAGACAAAGCAGATATTTAGTCTTTTGATGACAATAAGCAGGGAAGTATGTTTCACTGAGATATAACTATAAAGGCAAGAAAAGGGTTAAATAGCAAAGCTGTAAAATCTTAAGATATAATTGACTGATATGAAATGAAGCCTGAAGAAGGCTCTAGCAGGAAATCCCAGGGTTGTATGCTGTGGTTTTTCATTTCCAATATTCTGTCAGGATGTACTGAGTTTGCTCAGGTGATTATACCCAGATCATTAAACAGTGAATCATTAGTATAATGAATCAATATATTTCTATTCCATCAATATTCCGACTTCATATTTGAAAGTAATTTATTAAAATACAGTTAGATTTTTTAAAAACTTCACAAACAGGTTTTCATAGCGCTGCACTAATGCCTTAAAATACCTGTTTTCACTTACTGGCTAGAAATTTTAGACGTGACTATCAAGAAAGAAAGAGAACAAGGAGACGTCATGACCATTCAGTCCTACAGTATTGCTATTTGGCTGGGCTTTCTAAAGACCTAATTCCTAAATTGTTCAAGGCATAATGTTCAAAAAGCAAATGGCATAGCTTTCAGAGCCTGATCAAAACATTATTTTGATGATTTCTTCTAGTCTCAGGGCTACATCAGTCTTTCTTAACTCTTCTCTTTCCTTCAAACCTTTATCAAATCAGCTGTCAATTCTAGCTCCACCACATCTCTCAGATACATCCCTTTCTCTCCACTCATAAAATTCTTAGCTCTTCTTATATCCACCTACATGACTTGAAATTGATATCCCTGTAACATATGTATGCAACTGGGTATAGTAATGTACCTTACCCTACAGGAAAGTCAGAGGGGAAGGGGAAGGCATATGATAGAAGGGGGGGGAGGGGTGGGCAAAAGCAAAACACTTTTGAGTAGGGACAGGGTGAAAGGAGAGATAGAATAGAATAAATGGGGGTAGCGGGAACAGGATGGAGGGAAATACAGTTAGCAATAGTAACTGTGGAAAAGAATTTTGAAGCAAGCTTCTCTGACTAATGCCTCATTTCTAAAACATAAAGAGAACTAAGTCAAATCTATAAAAATAAGAGCCATTCTCCAATTGATAAGCGATGAAAAGATAGAATCAATTTTCAGACGAAGTAATCAACGCTAGTCATATGAAAAAATATTCTAACTCACTACCGACTGGAAAAATGTCAATTAAAACAATTCTGAGTTACTGTCTCATACCTATTAGATTGTCAAATAGGACAGAAAAGGTAAATGACAAATGTTGGAGGGGATGTGGGAAAAATGAGACATTAATGCTGGTGGAACTGTAAATTGATTCAACCATTCTGTAGAGCAATTTGGAACTATGCCCAAAGGGCTAGAAAACCAAGCAATACTACTACTAGGTCTGTATCCTAAATGAGATAAAAAACAAAAAGGAAAAGGACCTATATGTACAAAAATATTTATATCAGTTCTTTTCTAGAGGTAAAGAACTGGAAATTGCGTGGATGGCCATGAACTGAGGGAATGGCTGAATTAAGTTGTGGTACGTGATTATGATGGAATACTACTGTACTATAAGAAATGATGAGCAGGATGCTCTCAGCAAGACCTCGAAAGACCTGTATGGGCTGATACAAAGTGAAATGTACTGTGTAAAAGTAACAACAGTATTTTAAGATGGTTAGCTGTGAATGATTTAGCTATTCTCAGCAATATAACAATCCAAGACAACTGAAGAACTTTGGATGAAAAATGCTGTCCATCCCCAGAAAAAGACCTGATGTTCTCTGAATACAGACTAAAGCATAACTATTTTTTTAACTTGTATTTTTCTTGAGGTTTTTTGGTCTGTTTTCTTTAAAAATATGACTATTATGGATATGTTTCATATGACTATACATGTATCGCTTGTGTTGAACTGCTTACCTCCTCAATGGAGGTGGGGGAAAAGAGAGAATCTGGAACTCAAAGTTTTAAAAACAAGAGTTGAAAATTGTTTTTGCATGTAACTTGGGAAAAATTAAATACTAAATACCAAAAAAAATGAGGAAACAGAAAAAAAAAATGATATTCCTAAATCACAGATCTGACCATGTCTCTCTCCTACTAAAAAAACTGTCACTGATCCACTATTACTTCTAATATAAAATACAAAGTCCTAAGGCTGGTATTTAAAGCCCTATACAAAATGGCTCCTGCTTACCTTTCCAGGTTTACTTCATACTACTCCCTTTCAAATTAGCCTAGCAGTTATTCTCTATACATAGTGATTCTCTCTTCATCTGTGCCTTTGCACAGGTGCATGCTCATTACTGGAATAAACTCCTCCTCATATCTGCATCTTTTTATAAAGTTCTGTTGATGTGATTTATTTTTACATTAGAAACATTTACAGATTACTCCCACTTTGAGAAGTCTCTTATAACAGAGTAAAACAGGTAAGGAAAACAAATAACAGAGTGACCTTATATGAAAGTACATGTAAAATTTCACATATTTAGCAATCCTCTCAACTCTATTAAAAAAAAAAAACAACAACTGCAGAAATCTTTCTCCTACACCATTGGGGAAAAAAGGAAAAAAATTACTTGTAATATGCATGCTCAAGCAAAACAAATTCCCTCAATGGCTGTCTATAAAAATTCATATCTCATTCTGTATATCCATCATCTCTCTAAAATGTGTACCATAAGTTTCATCATCAGGCCAATGGAATCACTAAATAGTCATTGTATTGATCATTGTTATTGTAGAAATTGTTCCAAGTGCTGCTCGTTTTACTCTTCATCAGTTTATAAAAGTCCTCAAAATTGTTCATTTCTATATTGATGCTATAGTATAAATAAATTGATCTGGTTTTGCTTATTTCACTCTGAATAAGTTAACTTCCTTGTTATTTAAGACATTTTACAGAACAATAGTAATCTAATTCATAAATATGGCAATGTCATTTAATCAGAGGATATACATATATGCCTATGTTTATGCAGAGGAACACTCACCCACCCACACACCCTTGACAATGAGGTTGTGGACAACCTTTGATCACTAGTAAGTACTTCATAAACAAAATATCTACATAAATTGTGACCCTAATCATAATGCTAATCCATTTCTGAACCTTTTTAATCTCCTCTACCAGCCTAGAAGCTCCTTATGGGCAAGGACCATGCCTTACTTATCTTGACTTCTCTTTCAGTGCTTAGTTAAAAACAGATATTTCACTACTGTTTACTGAATGACTTGGAAGGAAATATTTGTATATTATGATCATAAAAATGAAACTACTAATATTTTGGATCTGTTAATAATTTCATCTACCTGGTCAATAACCATTAACTTATTAGTGTACACTCTACATCAACTTCCCTAGTTGAAGAGGATGACCAATTACAAAAACAAAAACAAAATACCACCAAACTTTTAGGTTCAAAGGAGAGGATTTTACAGACCAACCTTTCAAAGTGAAGGGACACAGTGCCATCTGCTGGCTATCCTATACCAGTAGCAGGAAGACATTCCTCCAAAAGCAAGTGAATTTAGCTAAGGGAGGAAAGAAGACAACTTTACTACTGGTTTTCGATACTGCTGCAGTTAGGCTCCCACAAATGAGACCAAGCACTCTTATACCACCCAAATCAAAAAGTCTGTTAGTGTTACAATATACATACCCCTTGTTCTATCAGCTTGTACTTTGCAAAGTTTCTGATTCCCTGAATATATACAGAAACAAGTAAATATATTAAAGCAGATCCACTTTAACACTGATTACCTACACGTTAAAAGTCAAGTTCATTTGTGTCATCTAAAGACACGGCACAGCAACCAAATGGTCCATATCAGATCCATTTATACATCCAACCACCATTTAGTAACCAGGTGAACAAATGAATTCTACATAGAAAGCAAAGCAATAATAGAGGGTGGAGAACCAGTCATCTTTAAGATAAGTCATGTACCATCTTTCACCTTTAAGATAAGTCATCTTTCATGCTACATGTGCCTGACATCAGTTTTTAAGATCTTAAGGTATTCACACTAAGATGGTGAAGGCAAGACAGCTGGTAAAACCATAATGCTAGCCAGTATTCAAACTAGCCAGTATCAATCTCAGACTACTTATAGAATCATTCCCACTGCACACTACTGAATTGTGAGTTTTACAGGGTTTTCTTACTATGAACTGTAAATAATGACACTTTAAAAGAAAACTTTTTGAAGAAAGCATGCATTACTTTACCAAGTAATAATAAAGAATGACAATAAGTATACACCAGTGGAATGGTCAAACATAATCTAAAGTAACTTACTTCCAAGTAGAGTTTATGAAATGGCAAAAGTCCAAAAGTGAACTTAAAAGGCCTTCTATGGAGTGACCACTAAAGTGGACAAACTATGAGTATTCAAGAAACAACCAAAGATAATAAAACCTGACAAAAGACATATGCAACTGGATTTGTCAAATGTAACCAACAGTGGTTTATCTCCATGCAGGGCTTATGAAATGACTGAGTTTCAAGAGTGGAATCTAAAAAGCACCCTACAAGCGATATTCAAATGAAATCAACCAAAAATTAAGTTAATAAAAAAACTGAGTAATGTAGATTTTATTCAGGATTAGGCCACTGCCATCAGAAATTACAGAAAGGTGAGTTTTAGGAAGCCTGCATTTATTGATCAATGATAATTATATGATGAAATGATGGAAACTGAAACAATCTCATTGACTTTTGAAAAAAATTAGCATCTAACAAACAGTCAGGACCAATGGCTAAAATTATATACCAGAAGCTCAATAGCTTTTATGACCTAATGGACAACAAATCTTGGCACTAAAATACAAGCCCTCAAATGTTTGTTAGAATGTAACCAAAAAAAAAACCACCCCTGTACTGATAGCTATATATAAGACAACTATTGACCTCTGCTGGCAAATTCTTCTGTTGATAGTATAGCTAAAGCCACTGAAGACACAAAAAAGGAAGTTCTTACCATTAAAGTCCTTGGCACTAGTAAACAGAACATTAGCATCAAATTAGAAACTAATATAATTTTCATCAGTTGAAAAGATATTAAAGAAGCTACATTACTATTTACTTTGGCACTGCACCATAAGAACCATGGGATTTTCCCATACTGTCCCCATTAGCTTGTGAGCCCCTTAAATCTTTCCAAGTTTCTCTGATAAAGGTATCATTTTCAAGATCTAGAAGGAACTGATTTAAATTTATATGAGCCATTCCCCAAATGTTAAAGGATCAAAGGGATATGAACAGGCAGTTCTCAAAGGAAGAAATCCAAACTACCAATAGCTATATGGAAAAATGCTTCAAATCACTAATAATTTGAGAAATGCAAATTAAAGCAACTCTTGAGGTTCAACCACATACCCATTAGATTGACAAAGTGGAGAAAAAATGAAAATGTTTTTATACCCTCTCCAGTATCTGTCATTTTCTTTTTTTTCACTTTGTCAATAAAAATAGGTATATTAATGCATTGTCAGTAACCATGAACTGTTCAAGCCATTTTAGAAAGTAATTTTGAACTATGCCCCAAAAGTTCCTAAATTGTTACTAAAAAAAGTTACTAAACAGCAATACTTTTACTACATCTATGCCCAAAAAAGATCAAAGAGGAAAAGGACACATATTTACAAAAATATTTATGGCAGCTCTTACTGTAATGGCAAAGAACTGGAAAATCAAAGGCAGCTAACAACTGAAGAATGAATGAACAAATTATGGCATATAAAAGTACTGCAAGACTACTGCACTGTAAGAAATTATGAAGAGGATGATTTCAGAGAAATCTGGGAAAACATTTATGAACTGATGCAGAGTAAAGTGAACAGAACCAAGAGAATAATTTATACAATAACAACATTGAAAAGACAAACTTAAGAGTTCTGATGAGGGCAATTACCAACCACAATTCTAAACAAATTAATGATGAAACAGCTACCCACTTCCAGAAAGAACAGACAGACTTGGTACAGACTTAGAGACATGTATTTTTTTGACATGGCCAACGTAAGAATTTGTTTTGCCTGGTTCTGCATACATGTTAGGAGAGTTTTGCTTTTCTTTTTCAAATGGGGAGGGAGAAAGGAGGAAAAGAAAATAGATTTTTTTGTTCATAAAAACAAAAATTATGAGAAAAAATAATGCGTTGTTCATTTGGAATGCCTGTCTTGTATCCCCAGAGCTTAATACAAGGCTTTACACAAAGTACACTTTGCAAATACTTCTTGATTCATTTCTTCATTCCCACCCAGATATTACTTTTGATACCTAAATACTGAAGAACATCTCTCATAGATGTCCTCATACTGAACTCATAATCTACAACTTAAATAGAATAAAAAGCTTTCAAAATAGAGAAACCTGGAAGAAAAAGTCAAAACCATGTGGGAAAAAATAAGCTATCACTCTACACCATCCTTGGCAGTGTCTGCTATTAGAGTTAACCTAAAAATGCTTTCAGTAATGAGTTCATACTAGTCATTTTATCTACTGTACAGCAGTCTGTAGAACATTATGAAATAACATCTCTATGTGAACCTCATAAAAAAAAGATGAGAAAAATGAGATGTGATAATCTTAGAACCAATAGGAAACATCAACTTTGATGGCCCTGAATGGCCTGTGATGGATCTTTTATATCAGATGATGGGCCAAAGATTTCTTCAGAGGGGTAAAGCTGTCATAATTATTCTTAGCAGAAGACATGTAATTTACTGATCTGTTGACAAATATACTTTTAAAAATGTCTAAAAGAGAAACCTATTTGATTTAATGAGATTGTACCATGAAAAGTGTTGGATCTGGACTCCAAGGAGATAGGTCCAAATTCTGGCCCTACTGCTTACTCCCTGGGTGACCTTGGGCAAGTCACTGAACCTCTCTAGGCCTCAACTACCTTATCTGTAAATTGAGTGTTGGACTAAAAAGTCACTAAGCTCCTTTTCAGCGTGAAGTCTGGGATTCAATGCCAATTTTAAAAAACCAAACATAACATAATCTTATTTTTACAGCCAATGATCCTCACTCTAAAACACTAAATGTTTTTGTTTTAGTTCCTAAGATCACTGCAAACAGCTTATTTCAGGTCACACAGATGGCAAATAGCAGAGCCTGTTTCTAACACAGACCATTATGTTCCTTTTCAACCCAAGACTCTTTGCATCCCAATGCCTCACATTATCATACAATTTGATAATATACCCTGTAAGGCACTAAATCAGTAAGGGCATTAGTATATCAAAGGCGTCCAATTTCAAGGGACAGCTCATTTCTATAATTGGGTTTTTTCACTGTCAAAGCTATTTTAAGATCACTCTCTAATAGGACTTGAACAATTTTCCCATTTTAAATTCTGCTCAAAATAAACTCATTCTCAACAGCATATTAACAACAGATAAGGTAAACAGTTATCTTCTGACTTTCTCCCTTAGAGAGAAAGAGTGTAAATTTCTCTTTGTATACCAACAGAACAACCCTCTATTTCTAGAAGAGAAGGCCTGATCTTGTCTTTCAAAGATCTTGTCTTTCAAAAGCATTTTAAGATGCAATTTCTCCTAGAAACAGTAAAAAATACTTACAAAGCAGTCATATCTTCAAGAAACAAAAGAAATGTGCACCCCCAAAAATATATCAAGAGTCTAAAGCAACTTCAAACATCTTGGTACACCTATATATTTCCAGTGTGAACCAGCATTCTTTGTATATATGATGATTTTAAGTATTAGATTTAATAGTTAATAAAGAAGAAAATGGTGGCTATTTTTCAAAGTACACAGTTATACTTTAAAAAAACAACAACTATGGTCTAAATGGTTTGGCAACTGCCTTAAACACAGTGGTCAATAAAATGCTTTCCCTAAATTTTTTTTTACAATGTTCAGTACCATTAAAAAATGTACTGTTGCTCAGGTATTTTAGTCATATCCATCTGTCTCTTCATGACCCCATATGAGGTTTTCTTTCTTTTCTGTTTGTTTTTTGTCTTTTTTTGGGCGGTGGGAGACAGGGCAATTGGGGTTAAATGACTTACCCAAGGTCACACAGCTAGTAAGTGGTAAGCATCTGAGCCTGGATTTGAACTCAGTTCCTCCTGACTCCAGAGTAGGTGCTCTATTCACTTGCCACCTAGCTGCCCCACATTTGAGGTTTTCTTGGCAAAGATCCTGGAGTAGTTTGCCATTTCTTTCTCCAGCTCATTTTACAGATCAAGTAATGGAGGCAAACAAAGCTAAGTGACTTGCCCCGAGTCACACTGCTAATATGTATCTGAGGTCACATCTCAACT
Organism: Pseudochirops corinnae; assembly: GCA_028646515.1. Taxonomy (NCBI): domain Eukaryota; kingdom Metazoa; phylum Chordata; class Mammalia; order Diprotodontia; family Pseudocheiridae; genus Pseudochirops; species Pseudochirops corinnae. The sequence continues at coordinate 114,709,608 of CM053587.1, forward strand.
TAGAAAAATGAATCTTCCTGACTTCAGGTCTGTTACTCTATCCACTCTCTCACCCAGCTGCATACTATACTCAAGAGCATACTGTTTAGATCAAGCACATTTAAACAAAATTATTTTCTGTATGTGTACATATACACACACATATACATGCATGTTTGTGTGTTCATTTCAGGCATTATGGCAGGTGCCAAAGTTAAGAAAGACAAGATGCAAAAAATCCCTGACCTCAAGGAGTCTACATTATACTGGAGGGAAAAACAGAAAAACTAAATGCAAGTTAATTTTAATGGCAAGGGCACTAATAGCAGGGAATCAGGTAAAGTTTCATATAAAAGGTGGTGCTTAATCTTGGTTTCATGGAAAAAAAGGATCCTAAGGAGCAAAGGTGAAGTGAGAGGGCATTCCAGGTATGGAAAATATCAGTGCAGAGGCAAGGAGATGGGTGAGGGAATGTACTATGAGAAACAGCAAGAAGGGCGGTTTCACTGGACTACACCAGACTGGAAAGTGAAGGAAGGGAAATTATGCATAATAATCAGTTCTAGAAACAAGAAGAAAGTTGAGATAAACAGAAGAAAAGAAAGAACAGGGCAGAAAAGAAAGAACAAAAAGAACAGAAATATTAAAGGATTCCCCATCATAAAACACGAAGAAAGAAAAGAAATGTGAGCTTTTTCTTTTAAAATGAGCCAGGAAATTGAAGTACAACCTTCAGAAGTTAATAAAATATAAGTGACTTTTAAAAACAATCATGTTTTTCTTTTTTTCCTGAATAGTAAAGAAAATCTACATATGTGCTGTCTGTTAGATCATCTAATTTCACATTAAGAAATTTTTGAAATATGCATTTACCTGAAGGGAGAATCAGCTCCAAGGTTTCATCATCATATTCTA
>CM053587.1:114711001-114730030 GCA_028646515.1 Pseudochirops corinnae
GACACTTACTTACTTTTGAACCTTGAAAAAAAATCATTTCATCCCGTTTTGTCCTTTGTTAACATAAGGGACTGAACTAAACTCTGACCCTCTATTCCAGATCTTATTCGTATGACTGTTTGGAGTTTGGGTATGTTTGGGTATGATCAAAAAGAAACAAAATATACTCTGGGTTGTTGTTTGTCCTTTGTTTTCAAAGAGGACCATGGCATTAGGGAAATGATGACATGACTTGTATTTGACTTTGAGTGAGGGAGGGCTGTGCAAAGTCACCAGCCTCACTTTCTCCTCCGGAGCCATCTGGATCCAGTGACCAGATATTCAACAAGATGACTGGTAACTTTGGGGAGGGAGAAAGGGAGGGAGGGAGGAAGGAAGGAGGGAGGGAGGGAAGGAAGGAGGGAGGGAGAGAAGGAAGAAAGGAAGGAAGGAAGGAAGGAAGGAAGGAAGGAAGGAAGGAAAAGAAGGAAAGAATGGAAGAGAAGGAAGGAAAGAAGTGACCTTGCACAGCGCTCCCTCATTCAAAAGTCAACTGCAAGTCACATCATCATTTCCCTGATGCCTCTGAAAATGAAGGACAGACATAACCTGTGAGTAGACCAAGTTGCCTGAATGGGGACCCAGCTAACTGGGTAACTCAACCCATCCTCTCCCTCTCCATCTCCTCCAAAGGAAAGTAAATTTTGATGGCCTGAAGCTGCCCACTTAACTCGAGGTTTACTGGCTAGATTACTCTGGGTAGGATAGTACAAAGAAGCATGTATAAGAAGCAAATTAAAATTCATGTGTGGGGAAGTGTTTTCTTACACAGAAGAGTCGAGACAGTTCCCTCCAAAATACCAGCAGTGTTATTTGGGGGGCAGCGGGGGATTAACACATCTTGTGAAAGAACATGTTTCCAAGAGAAGGAAGAAATGATCTTCAGATTAAAGCTCAGGTTTACTGCCTTCCCGATTTTTCCATGAAAGGTCCTATCAGGAAGCAAAGGAATAGTCCTGTCCTGGCTCTCTAGACTTAGGAATCTTTCATGACGTGGCTTTGAGTTGCCTCACCTTTCTGGCTGTCATTTTCTGGACTTGCTGTAGTATATTAATATGCTTTTTAAATGTGGCACCTAGAACTAGACACAATGCTCTAGATGTGGTCTGACCAGAGAATAAGTGAGTCATTCTGGACACTATAATTCTGTTAATGCAGCTTAATTCAATTCAAGAAATGTTTACCAGGCACCTCCTATGTCCAAGGCAATATTACATAGGTATTACTATAGGCAGCCAGGTGGCAGAGTCAATAGGGCGCTGAGCCTGGGGTCAGGAAGACCTAAGTTCACATATAGCCTCAGACACTTAGTAGTTGTACTACCACGGGCAAATCACATAACACGTTTGCCTCAGTTTCAGTAGCATCTACCTTTCAGGGTTGTGAGGATCGAATGAGATAGCTGTAAAGTACTTGGCACAGTGCCTGGCACAAAATAGATGCTATGTAAATGCTTGTTCCCTTCCCCCACCTATTATAGAGATAAGGGAACCATTTGTCTCTTCAAAGAACTTGACACCTACAATTTAGGATCGCGTTAGCTTTTGGCTGGCAAGTCTGTGTTGACTTACGTTGGGTTACAGTTTACCAAAAAACCAGAGATGCATTTTGCACAAGTTGTTGTTCAGTCATGTTTTCTTTATCCCGTGCCCGTAGTTTATTTTTTGGACCCAAGTGAAATCTTTTGCAATAGACTGCTGGTGGTTTGCCCAATTCCTTTTCCCATTTCATTCCATCTTCCATTCAGCCTCAAAATGATTTTCCCAAAGTGCAGGTCCAACCACATCATCCTACTCAAAAACCTCTAGTGGTTCCCCATCACCTCCTGGATGAAATGTAAAACACTCTGATATTCCGAGCTGTTCATAACCCTCCCCTTTCCATTCTTGCATGTTGTCTTTGATGCAATAGTAATGGCCTCCTTGTTGTTCCACAAACAAGACACTCCCATCTCTCAGCTCTGGCCATTTTTTTCTGGCTGTGCTCCATGCCTGAAATGCTCCCCTTCCTCATCTCTGCCTCATGGTTTCCTTCAAATCCCAACTAAAATCTCATCTTCTACAAGAAGCCCTTCCCAATCTCTCCTAATTCTAGTGTCCTTCCCTTTGTTATTTATTTTCCATTTATTCTGTATATAGTATTTGTATACGTCTGTTTGTGGTCTTCACCGTAAGACTATGAGTTCCTTGAGGGCAGAGATTGTCTTTTGCGTCTTTTTGTATCTCCAGTGCTTAGCACAGGACCTGGAGCATAGCAGGTGCTTAATGTTTATTCACTTATTTTACATTTGCCCCTATTATATTTGTTATATTTCATCTCCATCTTCTCCCTCTTCAGAATCATTACTGTATCCCCATACACTCCTTCTTCTGTGCTTTAACCTCATATTGTCCTTGCTACTCCTTTTAAGCTGTCAGCCAGTTTTTCTTTATCTTCACTACCAAACTCTTCCAACTTCTGGCCCACACAGTGCCACACATTCCTAATGACATGTAAAGTGGGCTTTTGTCCCAATACCATGCCATAGAAACTAAAATAACTAAACATAGAAATCTAACCTAACCTCCCCATTTCTCAATCTTATTATCAATTATAATAACTCACTCCTTCCCTTGTTTTTCTGCCTTTCAAACCATCCTGATTATCAACCTCTCTCACATTTCCTCCATCCTGAATTGCCCTGGTTCTTCAATGACTTGTTTCTTGGGTGGAACATTTAGTTTGAACTACACAATTTGGCATTTAATTATACTTGTATTCTTCAATTGTTTCTGAGGTGCTTTCATGTGCTTATTTTGTACTATACTTAATATTTTTACTTCATATACTAGAGGAGCCTAGAGCTTATTTTATTTTCAGTCTAACAAGATAATGCACATAAAGCATTTTGTAAACACCAAAGTGCTCTACAAATGAGAAAACTCATCCTCTTGTTTGTCCCGCTAACAGTATAAAGTGCTTAATAAATATTCGTGTTTTCCAGAACATAATGTCATATCCCCCCCCCACAGTATTATCTAGCATATAATGCTACACAAATAAATGCTGATTGATTGAAGCAGTATGTGATTAAACAACAAGAATAATGTTGGGATGCTAAATTCAGTATTCATTCATAACTGCTGAGACTATTGTTAAAGGTGCTTCATTATTTATGAATGATTTGGGGATATACCATCTGACAGGGTTTAAACAGACTTTCAAATCATTTTATAGAAGCTAACTATAAAAAAAAAATTCCTCAGATGTAAGCAGTTTGATAAGAATTATTTTCGTATTCTGTGATATTCCTTGAGATATCCTTCACTTTAATAATTAAATCTGGAATTATGATACATTTTAATTCCATAAAGAAACCATGCACAAAGTAATGACTCCTCATTATTTCTAGGCACCAAAGAGGAAGACTGTCAACACTTGACAATGAAAGAATCCAGAATATAATAGCTGACAGGATTCTAAAGTCTATTATTATTAGCTGAATATATCAGAAGACATCATCTTAATAGTCTTGCCAAATCCAAACATTAGTTCTAGACAGTAGTTCAAAATAATAATTTTTTCATAAACACCTATTATCAGTCATTCTTAGTTTTATAGGTGGGCAGTATGTTGGTTACAACTTATTTTTGAGCATTTAAAAAAAACATGTAATGAAAGGTAAAAACTAACAGATATTTATTAAATGGTTTACAAACAATTGCAATTGCTATCAATTATTCCATGTTTATAAAACATTCATGTTAAGTAAAGTGCTGCAAAGGATACTTCCATAAACAATTTTAAGACATTTTGCAACCTCCTAAATTTCTGGTTATCTGGATATATGGAGTCTACAGGTGATTAATACAGTACAATCACATTAAATTTGAATTGACGCTAAGGTTATCTGTCACAGTGTTTGGTTCATAGACTTTAGTCTGAATAAAACAACTGACTTCTGGGAGTTCTCCTTAGCCCAAAGTTTTTCTAATTCAGTTGAGTGAATAATGAACCCAAACTAAATAAAAAATTGATTTTAATATTTCATAAAATTCTGCTCAATTACAACAAATTGCCATTTAGCCTTCCTTCATAAACATTCAAAAATAAAACCAAGTCAGTATATGAAAGTATGCATTTGTGCAAAGCCATGAAAATCTTACTAGAGTTTTCATTTGAACAGGCACTTGCATGTTGCCTTTATTTTAATGCTCAAAGGAAGACATCATAAATTACGTCATGAAATAATAATGAATACCTTGCTTTTTATACAGCGCCTTTTGTCTAAGGAATTGGTTTTCTTGCTTGCTCTCACAATATCATGGTGAGGTAGAGTAGAAAGAAATACATACAAGAATCCTCATTTTATGGAAGGAGAAACTGAGACACGTGGGCAGTTAATTGATTTACTTCAGGCCATGATAATAGAACTAGAACCCGGATTTGCTTCTTCCCATCTAGCTTCGGCCAGATTAACACAGTAGTGGAAAGAAGGGAAAGGAATGCATCAATATCTAATTCTTGGACCTTCTAGCATTAACCATCTATCATTAAATGATAGTTTAGTCAAATCTCCCAGAATAATCCCATTCTCACCACTAACTATAGCAGGATAATGTGAATGGTCCAAATCAGAAATGTATTTAAAATATTCCAGCCTGAGCTTCAAACTTGACAGTAAACTGCATGAAGGCAGATATTATTCCTAATTTAATCTGTTTCTCCCACAATGCCAAGCACAGCAGCTCTGCACACATGTTGGAAAAATTTTAACATTAAGCACAAACTTCTTAAACAAATGGTGCTCGATATGAATGCTGAAATTGCTTTATTTCTCTTAGACAAATATCTCATTTTTTAAAACTCAAGACAAATTTAGCATTATTCTGGTGTGTGAGAATTTTTTCCCCCCTTAAGTGGAGAAAATAGAATTATTTCAACAAAATAAAATCCCTCAACTTTTTTATACCAAAAATTTCATTTTATTAAAAAGTATTGTTTTTCTCCCCTCTTGTTACATAGCTATAAGACAGATGTTTCTTTATTAATTGAATAAGTATTTATTAACCGCCTACAATATTCAAAGCTCTGTGCTAGACACTGGGGAGACAAAGACCAAAAGGAAAAAAAAAAACTCCTGCCCTCAAAGGAGCTTACATTCTACTTTCTGGGCCTCAGTTTCTTTATCTGTAAAATGAAGGGATTGGATTAGATGACTTCTAATGTCTCTTTCATCTCTAATAGTCTATGATTCTGAAAAGGTGGTGGGAGAAAATGTATTTTTAAGCAAACAGGACAAGGGAAAAACAAAGGCCTTTCAAAATAGGAAAACGGTCTTTTCAAGGTCCAATTTTATCTTCCAATATAGTAAATCTCCACTTCTCTAGCCTTATTTTGTTATTTTAAAAAACATAGTATATAATCACCTATACTGTATTATTACATACAGACAACTCAGAATGTTCTGCATGAAATTAGAGAACAATTACTCTAATACATTTAGGATCGAAAAGGTACACCTGGTTAACTTTGACTGAATTCTTTTTGATTTGATAGGAGATTTTAAAAATTTTTTAAAGAGATACGGGGGAAAGATACAATGCCATAGTATGTTCTTGTGATAAAGCATGTGTAGCTAGATCACTATGGGGAAACTGCCTTTTTTTTTTTTTACGTGCCAGATGACACACACAAGTTCTCAAACACAAGGGCAAATGCACAATTGATTTACAACTATATCTCAAAACCAGAAAAAGGATTATATACAAAAAGCCTTGACAACTACTCCTTTCATTATATGTTTCTTGGTTTAATTAACATTTTGAGAAGAGTTCTGTTTTGTTGGATACATGATAATCACATTTATTTTTGAGCAAAGAGCATTAAAGTGCACACTTGCTTACAATGCCGCTGTTTAAAGAAAGCTAGTATGTCTCTGATCTACTATACTTGCAATCCTGGTAACACCTTTTCCCAAGCCAACTCCCACCCCACCCCAAACCCCTTTTAATTTATATATTTTAAAATATTTGACCCTCTAACCTTCAATTGTTTATCCATCACACAAGTCAACTCTTGACAATCTTCTGCTAGGCCTGCCTACTTTACACTTTTATGACTACCTGGATTGTCTTATTGGTACACTAAAGGGGGGAGGGGAAAACCTGCATTTTTTTTTTCTCAACTGAGAAACTGAAATGGCTTATATATGTTTAGACTTCCTGAACAAAATGTTTTTGTTTTTTTACCAGGAAGCACACATGAAGAAAGAAGCTGGAAACCATCACAATATTAATATATAACTTTTTCTTCACGTCCAGAAACTTTAACTGAATGGAATTAGGTCATATTTCCCTAAAACCACACAATTTATCTAACAAATAGTTTTCCTTTGTTCCAGAATGGGCAAGATAACAAAGGCACAGACTCACTTTGTACCAAAAAGGACAAGCAAACACAGCCACTAGGCACCTACAGACAAAAGCACAGCAATAACAAACACAAAATGTCAGAAGTCTTATGTAACTTTTCTCCCTACAATATTTGGCAAATTCAGTCTAGATTTTTAATACCTCAGAAAGAAAAAAAATAAATAAGGTACACTACATTAAAACATAGGATTACCTATAATTTTTCTTTAGGAAGATAAAGCAGGTAAACAAAAGAAAAGGAGAGAAAAATAGGCTTCCTGGATTATCCTTCCTTTCTGAGGGTCCCAGGTGACCATGTTCATCTTTTAAAATGCCAGCTATATTAGGTTTTATCATAATAATAGCTGACATGGTCCCTCAACCCTTCTCAGTTTCACATTAATAAATTGGCTTCATGTCTTTCTTTGTTCCTTAATAACAAATCTGTTCCTTATAACAAATTTAGTTATTTATAGATTACCCAAAAAGGTTTTGTAATATTTTGATAGATAAAATCTATTCCAGAACCCAAATCATCAAGAGATTACATGTGTAGACTTAAAATGACAAATAAATACATATCCAAACAAAGTGAATTCCTCTCTTGTTTAAACTACTCACATTGGGGTATGGGACTAAATAATTCTGCTTGGCCGCTGATGTTCACAAATCACAGCATAGACTGGAGAGAGAGCTCCACAGTTTTAGGGACTACTGTTTCATCAACTAATGTAGGAGATAAATATATCTTCAGCCCATAGGAAGAAGGCTCATTTATGTTAAACATCAGCTCTCACAAAATCCCTATCACAAGCATTTGACAAACAGAAAACAAAATACAACAGAAATTTTGTGTTTACATCATGTTCAGCATCTGCACGATATAGCAATACTTGCTTTTTGAGGGCAATTGATTTAGGAGCAGGTCACTTTACAAATCTATAAGCCTACAACTGCAGAAATAACCTGGAAATATATCAGCCTATCCAATGAGTTTAAAATAACAGTTTATGTAAAATCATTTTATTTTCTACTTAATTCCTTTTGATAGTGCTCTCCAAGTTCTTAAATGAAAGAAAAAAAAGATAGGATGGTTCTTTAACATTAAATTTTAAAAACCGTTTCAAAATACTAGTGGAAAAGGATAGCATAAAGCTATTTATATTATGTTTGCAACACCTGTCTTTTCTGTGCTACAATAAACTGCTTTGCAGGCTTCAGAGATGAAGTACGATGAAAAGGACAGAGGATACTTGGAGGGTTGTATAACTCTAAAATTTGACCTTTCCCTTTTAAAGAAAAATTTGTTAACATTCCTCTGATAACACAATGGATATAGAATTTGTTTCCATGCTGCTACTAGGTCAAGGTATAATGATCAGAAACATTAAATTTTCAGTTTCAGCTGATATATATCCAGTTAATTCACTGCAGAAGGGAAAATAGGACAACAAATCTAAAGTAATAGTTAAAGCTCACAGCTCATATAATTTTCTTTTTTTTCTTTTTGTTTTAAATTTTTGTGTGTGTGGTTTATTTCTGCTCTGTTGCAAGCTCTGATTCCCAAGTCAATGGCCTCCCAGCAGATTTGAAAGGAAACCTGAAGATTTTTTTTGTTGTGGTTCTGCATCCTGGTCTTGTGTAAGTCCCAGTTCACTCTCGATCTGATCGAGCTCTGACTGGTCCAGTAGTTCAAAATCATCACCTTCTTCTGTGTCTGTGTCTTCCCCTGGGCTCGGTGCAGGCTGGGAAGACGCTTTCTGCACTCCCTGCTGCAACTGGTCTTTGATGGCAGCAGACATTGCAGCTACAATTACATCACCAGCAAGATTACCCATCAATTGAATGGTTTGGTCACTGCTCAGAGGAAGGGCAAGACCAGCTGCTGATGGCCTCTCTTTGCTCTGTCTGTGACCACTATCCATCTGCTCTTTTTTTCTCTTGTACGGGATGGGCAACCCAAGGCTCAACTCATCTTCATCATTTGTTCCCATGCCATTTTCTAGAGATGGAAATTCTGAAAGATCTCTAGAGAAAGCTTCCTCCTGTTCACTGGGTCGGTCGAGATCTATGAGATAATTAAGATAAGCATATAAGAAATCTGAAATAAAATTCTTCAATATAAAGGATGACATAGTTTAGTCTGAACCATCTAGCAGTTTACAAAACTGACAGCTTTTTTTGCATCACCATGAACCAGCAGAGCTGAGACTGACCTGGATTTCCTAGGTAAATTAAAGATTGAATCTTCCTCTACAAATTTTCCAGTATCTGCTGACTCAGAGGCCTAGGACAGTACAAAGTCAATGATGCTAAGCAACATGGTATATGCTTAACCTATAATCAGCTGTCTATATTATGGCACACATTGAACAACTGGTCAATGTCCAATATTATCCTGGTGGGCTGGTTAATGTTTAATTTTCAATGCAAATCAGAACAAGAGAAGTTCTCCAGTTTGTGTTATGAACAGCATATATCAACATAAAACTGGAAATAATCATGAAATTAAGCATTCTCACACACCAAATGAGTGCTTTCTCATTTTCTGCTTTTCACTGATGATTGTGTACAATTAGTCCCTTGGGCTTTTAGCCTGTGGCTGAATGTTAGCTGTAACATACATGAGAAACTCCCAATATCTCCAAGTGTGTGTCTTTAGGGAAAAAAGATAAAAGAAGTCATATCTACCTCAGCTTCCTATTTAATATAAGAAATTGAGGTGATATACCTGACACTCATCCCTTTGAATCTCCACAAAATGAAGATGAGCTTGAGCGTCCTGTTTACTTAGTTTGAGCTCCCACCTAATGGGAATATCTTAAAATTCTTTTCATATAGCACATATCAGGTACTTGATATTTCTATCTGCAGACAAATACTAGGTTAATTATTACTCTTTTGCTAACATAACAACAGGTAAGTCACTGCTAGTATGTAAAAGTTTTTAATTTTATTACCCAAAGGGATATGGCGGGACAACAAATGGAGCTTACCATAAAAGTGACCTGGGATGTAGTTAATAAAGTCCTTATCTCATATTTTATCAGGCATGAGTCCATGACAGTATGGAAGTGAAGCTGAGTTCTCCTAAGATCAGAGATTTAGAGATAGAAGGAACCTTCAAAGACAGAGAGGCCAACTTCTTCATTTAACTAAGGAAACTGAGGTATTGCCCTTGGAAATCCTCCCCTTCCTCTGATTGGAGAGGGTGGAGGGTGGACATTGGAGACATCCACCCTGATCTTCCACATACAGGGAGGGCTCTCTGGGAATTCACTTCATCATTTTCTGGCCAGCTGCTTTCCTGGACTTACCTCCAAAAACTCATCATTCTGCAAGATGAAATCAACTCTGAAACTCTTACCTCTTCAGATCACCTCCTTCCCCGGCTGTAGGATTTTATCATGACCCTCATGCTTAACCTTCTCTGTACCCCCAGCTTTTCAGCTTCTTTCTATGTGTTGTCTTCCCCCATTAGACTGTGAACCTCTTGAGGACAGGGACTGCCATATGCCTTTCTTTGTATCCCTAGAGTTTAAAATGGTGCTTGACACACAATAGGCACCTAATATATTTTTTCTTGATTCTGAAAGAAAAGTTAAATGACTTTTCTGGGGTCACAGATCCAGTAAATGTCTGAAGCAAGAGCTGAAATTCATTCTTCCTGATTCAAGTCTGAGGCACTACCAATTATATCCAGCTGCCTGTGAAGCACAAATCCTGGCAAGTCCTAGCAAGCTGGACAGGATTCAAATACAAGCCCAGAAGTGATTTCTTCTGTACAAGGACCAGCACAGCTAAGCACAGGCAGACTCATGGTCCAAGGATTGGCCAGCAGGTGACAACTGCTTTTAGCTGTAGGAACTCAAGACAACCAGATGGATCAATGACTAGAGCATTGGACCTGAAGTCAGAAGAAATGAGTTCAAATCCTACATCTGACATTGACTAAATATGTGACCTAAGCCAAGTAACCTAACCTGCCTGCTTCAGTTTCCTCATCTATAAAATGAGATTAATAATAGCACCTACCTCCAGGGTTGTTGTGAGAATAAAAGAATGTCAAGGTGCTATATATTGTTATTAGTGTTACTATCATCACTACTACCAAGTATACAAAGATTCCAATCTGTGTTCAGGGAAGAAAGACTAATAACTACATTGATAAAAATCACAATTTCTTGAAGGATCAAAATAAATGTTATTTGAGGGGGACATTTTTCTACAGGTTTTCTGTAGCTCTCCAAAACGAATCAATAAACTAATGGATATCTTTACTCTAGGTGGTATAAGTGGACAGAGTGCTAGACTTGGATTTAGTCGGACCTGAGGGTACATCCTATCTTAGGCACTTACTAGCTGTGTGTCTCTGGGCAAGTCGTGTAACCTCTCTCAATTTCAGTTTCCTAATCTGTAAATACTACTTAAATCCTACCTAATAAGGTTTGTTGTGGACACCAAATGACATAATGTATATAAAAAGCTTTATAAACATTACAAGTGTTACATAAATGATTATCATTTGTTCCCCATGCCCCACTTACCTGAGTGCTGCCATTACCAAACATTCTTTTTTGTAACTGTAATTATGCCTCTAAAGATCTTTCCCCTCTTTTCTTAGTACATTGCCTTAGGGCAAAGAGTTATTTTATTTTATACTTCAAAATAAGACCACATATTCAACAATCCAAAACAGAACATTAGAATCATCTTGTAGGTTAGCAATCATTTGGTATCTTGCAATTCACATATGACAAAGCCCCTAAAGGCCCAGAAGCTGGTGAGATGAGTGACAGGCCTGAGATCACACAGTCAGAACCGAAACAGACCCCTGGGTCCCTGAGACTCAAACCACTGCTATTTAGACTGTAGTACCTTCCTCATACATTCATTAAGTATGCTTATGGGAATTTTTATTCCTTGTAAAATACATTGAAAATGTAAGATATTGATTTTTCTGAGGGGCTGATTTTTACTATGCTTATATTTATACTTCTTGGATTTGTAATTTCTAATAGAAATAAATTACTCCTCTCTAGTGATGGACATCCACAGCCTCTCTTTAACTTGGGAGATAATCTTCAGTAATTGCTGTGGTTAAAAAAAAAAAAATCAATCCATAGTCATGCAGCCATCAAGTAATGAACTTCTCCCAACTTGGTTAGGCTATTTCCTAATATGCCTGTACTCAAACTTTCCTACTTTTCTGAGATCTGACAGAGCCAGTGCTCCTTTTGCATTGCCTTAGAGAATCTGAGGGTCACCCCCACACCTTGACATGCAATGAAACATCAAAGCACATACAGTGAGTGAGCAATCAGAGGTCAGGTGAAGCTAGGAGATGTACCGATGAGATTGTCCTCTGAGTTTTAGTGATGTTTGGGAGGACATATATTAAAGAAAACTGTGCTATACTGATCTAAGTGGATTATCCAAAATTTATAGTTTGTTGTACAATCTGTTATATTGAATTTATACAAAAAGCAATTAAATCTTCCATATTTTATATGATGATATGCAAAAAAAAAAGTGGGGAGGAAGGAGTCACTTACCATAACTCACTACATTCAACTGTCTCTCTCAAGTATTAAGTGAGAGAAGATTGTTCCTTGAATATAGGTGATGTGCTACACAGAGTGGGGGGCAATCCCAAACAAAAATATCAAGATTTGAAGTCAAAAGAACCTAATTTCAAATGCCACCTGTTGCTTACATCCTGTATCACACTGGGGAAACCGAGGCTTCAGTTTCCCCATCTGTAAAATGAAGGGGTTGGCCTCAATGGATTCTATGTTCTCTTCTAGCTTTAAATGTATGATACTGTAAGACCTCTGGTCTGTCACCAAATATCCATCCCATACACAAATAGTACAAGAGAAGATTAAGTATTTTTGCATGATGTTTTAATGATAATTTAGGCTGTCATTAAGAGACAGCTAGGTGATAAGGTGGATAGAGTTCCAGGCCTGGAATGAGAAAAACCTGAGTTCGAATCCAGATTCAGACACTAACTAGCTTTTTGTGATCCCTGGGGAAGTCATTTAGCCTCTCTTTGCTTCAATTTTCTCACCAATAAGATGGGGAATAATAAAAGTACCTAACTGAGGTAGGATTGTTATTGCAAGGATCAAATGAGATATTTGTAAAACACTGAGTACAATGTCTACAGTAGGAACTATATAAATACTAGCTATTACCACCATTACCACCGTCATCATCATTAATGCTACACACCATCAGAAGTGTCCGTCTGTGGAGTATAACCTTCAGACAGATTGAAGGTCCCATTATCAGTCCAAGATACCTCTGATACGTCTGTGTCAGACACGGATAGCTCTTTGGCAACAGTTGTAAGGCTAACCTGTGACAAATTAGAAAAGTAGAGTATTAAATCTGCTTTCCAACTATTTTTCCTTGCACAAACACTAACAAAAGTAGTTGTGAGAGAAAAATGACAGATAATTTAACAACTGTGTGTCTTCCTTATGGAGTTAATCACCTCCCAGAAATGTTGAAGTTCCACCATAATGAACACCTTTGCTTCAGGTAAGTGAATTTATAGTCAAACTCAAAAGAGAACAACTGAAAATTAAACACCAAGTACCTTAGGACAAAGGGCTGAAAAGTCTAATTCACTGTCATCTTTGTGCTTTTTTTCTTTATCTGCCTCTGTTGAGAAAGAAAAAAAAAAAAAAAAAAATATATATATATATATATATATATATAAAAATATATAAGCTTTAAGCTTTCAGTTTCCTAGCTTTTCTACAAGTATTACACCTTGTCTACTACGGCTTCCTCTTCATGCCCCATCCCACATTTCTCAAATTCCCAAACACTTCCAAATCTTGAATGTTTTCATGGCAGGAACACCTCATTTATGAGCAGAATAAATCATTTATACAGGGAACTATCATTGGCTAAATAAGCTGAGAGGAATTTGGTTTTCCTACTTCTCCTTCTGTCCCTCCTTATAATTCTTCTCTATTTCCACCATCATTCTTTTCCACCTTATTTCTTCTCTACGCTTTCTCAGCTCCATGTCAACATGTCTCTCTCAAATTAATGCAACTTAAACTAAGGAATTTAATCAGAAATAGCAAAATATAAAATAAAATAAAACCTTTCACTACTATAGCTTCCTCCACTTTAAACTCATTTATTCAATAAATTCAGAGTAATAGGTGAAATACATGGGGAAGAGAGAGGGGGGATATTAAGAACAGTACACAAGGAGCTTGCTCTCCTCCAAATTTAGATTTTTAAAAATCCCTTTAATTTTCTAACTGAAATAAATGGTCTTCTTTTTGGAGCAGTAGAAACAGTAGAAATAGTGGTTAGTACAAGGATTTGCTTACAGAGCAATTTTAAATCTAATTCAACAATGATTCATTTACATATGCCTCATTTCAAACGTGGAACCTACATTTCAAACCTCACTTACCAGATCTCTCTCGCCGCTTTTGGTTAATATATTCTCCTATTCCAAAATCTAATTTCAGCAGAAATGACTTGATCTTGCTGTATACTCTTTGTCCAAATTCATTGCATTTAAACAGTGGACACAAAAAGGCACAGAGTACTAAAGAAAGAAAGCGGAAAGAAAGTATTTATTTACAAGGGCTCAGAATTTTAGAGGGGAAAAAAAAGGCACCAAATGTCCCTTACTCTCAAATAAGTGTTCATTTCTTAGGAAAAGTACTATGTAGTGGACAGAATAGAAATCGTGTACAAAAATAATGAATTTATCTCACAAACAAGGAAGCCTTTCAGTTTCCTTCTATCATCACCATCATCACCATCTTTTCTACAGATAACTTTAACAATGAGCCTTGTTCAAAAGCTGGCAGTATACCAGAGTTCTATCCATTCATGCCCTTGTAACCTGAGAACTGTATGCCAAAGGACTTGTACATGCGCTATTTCATTTTCAAGGAACATAAATTTCAGAAACTCAGTATGACATACAGGAAAGAAGACAGGATTTGGGGTCAAATAACCAGGGATGTAGATGTAACTCTGCCACTTAATTGTCCCTTAGTGTCTTCACTGATAAAATGAGATATGTTGGCAGAGTGGATATTCAACCCTCATCTAGTTCTTCTTATAAAACCATCAATCGACAAATATTTTATTAGGCACTTAGTATGTGCTAGGCAGATTTTTTTAAAGCAAAAAAAGGCCTTGCCTTCAAGGAGTTTACATCTAATGGGAGAGAAAACATGTATAAAACAGGACATAAAAGGTAAATATGGAAGTTGGAAGGTAACCCTGGAAGGGACAATAGGAGAAGCAGGAAGAGGCTGTAGTAAACGCCTCCTGGAGGAAGTGGAACTCAAGCAAGCTGAATCTTAAAAAAAGCTAGAGATTCTTGTAGAAAATCTGATTTACCATAATTATATTTACTACGCCACAAATAAAACTGAAATTAAACAAAGATAAGAGGGTAGACTTACATACAAAGTAGGAGAGTATGACTCCAGGAATGTAACTTCCTAAGATTGTAAAAAATGTGCACACACTGCAGACCAGGAGGCAAAACTAGAAGTTGAACCAAATAAAAAAAAAAAAAAAACACAGCTGACATTCGGTGTTCTTATGATAAAGACATTTTATTATTGCTGTATATACACCACTTATTTTTATAAGTTATTTGTTGTGGATTTAAAAAATAATTAAACTTACATTTATAAATAATTAAGGGGGAAAAAAGCCCTTAAACTTAGGGACATCCCTAACAATTTTTTTTTTTTTGAGGGCAGGGAGGTAGGGCAATTGGGCTTAAGTGACTTGCCCAAGGTCACATGGCTAGTTTTTGTGTTAAGTGTTTGAGGATGGATTTTAACTCAGGTCCTCCTAACGACAGGGTCAGTTCTCTATTTACTGTGCCACCTCGCCACCCCCCCTTAACAATTATTTTTGCCCCCTCTGCATTACCTTTAATGTACTCCTGTACTTTTATTTTTTTTTATCATGTTATAATGAATATAATGAATGCATATACTGATCTTGTTTGGCTTTCTTCATTTGGTATTATCTTATATGCCTTTCCAAAATTCCTTACACTCCTTATATTTGTGATTTTTGATCACATATATAAAATAACAAACATATATTCTTTCAGCATTATATAGATATGAAGTTTTCAAACAATATATTCATATCATTATTTCATATCATTTCATATTTCACGTCCTCCCTTGACAATAGACCAACAATAGCCTCGCATCAATACTTGCTTATAATAACTTTAAAGGATACACAGGGCTAACTGATGATATGAGTTATAGCCTTAATTATTATGATGATAACAATGCTGCTAAATGCAAAAAGATGGAAAACTTTATATTACTCAGTAAATGTCTTTTCAATAAAGCATCATTTTATAAAAAAATAGGGCACTCTAAGAAACTTATTCTTTAAGTCAATCAAATTTTACAAACACAACACAATATCCCAAAGTTTCTATACAAAAACAATAATATGCACAGGTAGCAAGCTGCATGATGGACTTGACCTTTCCCAACCCCTCCAATCCACTACAGACATGAATAATAAGACACAGGGAAGATAGACTATGAAAAGTTAATTACATTTCCACCAAACACACCTAAAGAAAAATGACCACCAATCACCTCTCCCAATCCCCCTGCTAATCTCTCAGACCACTCATCTCCAGATTCTCAGACTCAACTCAAGTAAAGTATCTTTGTAGACATTTTTCTTTTGCCTTTATTGTTAAAGTTCTGAGACTATTAAATTATAACATACAAGTGGGAGAAACACATTAAAACTACATAATGAGGACATACTGACCATTTCCCATAATGGCTGACTCCTTCTAGTATGACCTAGTTGCTCATACAGGCTGAGGCAAGAGAGCTATTTATTCATTAGGAAAGCCTCAGAATTTCAAAAGAGTGGTGCCTGGCTGGACATAGGGACTATATCTGGAAACACAGGCTGGAAGGAGGAGCTACCAAGGTGAGTCTATAAAGGTATTCCAATATCTGGGGCTCCTGGTAAAATCCTGATGAATGGAGCCTCCAAAGCAGACTATTGTACCCTGCAAGTACTGGGAGATCTTTATACTGGTTGAGACCAAGCAAGCTAAGAGGAAATGAGAGGAAAAGTTACTTCGTGCCTTATATTATTTCAATATGACAAATTATTTTTATATTAGGTATTTTCTCCTTAGTCTAGGTTACAGTAAACTTCACGAGTATATTTTAATTAATGAGCTATATAAAAATTCAATTCTCTATTCTGTCCACACTTGTTAGAACAAAGAGTTTTCTGAATCCTGCATGAGTTTCACTGGGGGTTGTTACTTTCTGACTGGTACCTATAGCAAATTACACCTATTTTGTACACTGGGGAGGAAGGATAATGTGAATTATTCCATTGTTTGCTTACTTTTCATATTCTGTCATAATTAAATGTTTGCTATTTGATTTGTGACTCTTGTATGGCCTATTTGTATAATTAGGTCACTAACACTCTTACTGAACTAGAGGAACCTAGGATTACCAGAGCTGAGGTAATACCATGGTTAAAAGGAATTTGAAAAAGATATATGTGAGAAAGGGATACATACTGTCTGATAAAAAAGTGATAAAAAGAAGAAGAGCTAAATTTCATATTAACCTTTTCTTTTCGACCTTTGACATGAGAAAAATAAAGGCAACTGATGAAATATAAAAAATATGAAAATATGTGGGACAAAAATTAGGATTTATTTTGGAAACACCAGGGACCAAAACACACTACAGAATACTTTCAGTGATCCAAGCTTCTCCCTGAAATACTCGTCAGTCTTTATAAGAACGACAGTTTTTTCACTGATGCTGTATGGCTGATAGTCAAGGAACATCCCATGCATGAAGAGCAATGGAGAAGGCACATGAGCATACAGCAGCTCATCATTAACCACAATTATGGGGGAGAAGGGTCATATCATATCAAGGAGATGTGTGGCTGGAAAGAAAAGCATGGGCTGCTCACATAGAAAGAGGGTGAAACAGCTGAAGTTAACAGTTTGTGTTGTTCCAATGGAGTTCATGCTATAATCTTTCATATATATACATACATACATATACATACATAATATATATGTAATATATATATATAATCTTAATAACAATAGTTGGCATTGTCAATGTAGCATTTTCAAGTTTGTAAAGCACTTAAACATATCTCATCTTACCCTCACAACCTTCCCAGAGTTAGATGCCTCATTTTAATAGATAGGGAAATGGAGGCCAATAAAGATGTGACTTTGCTCAGTCACATGATTTATTAAATGGCGAAGGCTGAATCTTGAACTAAGGTCATCCTGACTCCAGGTCCAGCATCTCTCCAGCAAACCACCTAATGACTTCTAAAGGAAGATCCAATATAATATCATCTTTAAAAAAAACTTTAAAAGAAAATCTTTTGAATAAATTTTAAAATATTTTGAAGTAGAATATTCTAATAATGGAATAAATAGAGTGCAATCTTTACTTTTCACAGGGAGTGGGAGACAAGGGAACTTGAGGGTTCCTCTTTACAAGGCAGAAGTCTATTGTCAGCATTACCATACCTAGGTACAGTCTTATTCCCACAGGACTTAACGGAGAAGTTGTTGTTGAAAAAATAAAGGGGGTCCCTCTACAACTATGTTGCCAAGGTGACTAGTCTCACAGGAGGCATTACTGCGCATTTTCCCCACGTGATACCACTCAGTTTTCCTCCTTTCAAAAAGGTTGAAGGAGTCCTATATGTGAGACACCTTCTTGCCCACAAATTCAATTCAACAAACATTTATTAAGGTTTATTATTTATTTTGTGTTAAAAAGGACTTCCAATAATATTTATGCCATTTGTTCTCTTTTTTCATTAGTATTTCTACCAAAAGCTCCCCTTTTACAACAAGGTGAATGTGATTTTCTAACTTTCAGTTTGGAAATCGAGCTGTCATAAATTTCTCAGATAGAAATTTCCTCTATACATACATTCACACACATACATACATATATATTGTGTATGTACATATATATGTGTATTTATATAAACATATATGTGTGTATTTATTTATTCATGGAAGAAAGAGGGAATAAAAAAATTAGTTTTACTTTCCTACAGCAGTAGCCAAACGAGAATCATGCTGAATTCATAAAATGCTTTATGGTTTATATCATTTGAACATAACAAATGATTCTTTTTTTTTTATTATAGTTTGCATCATTCATTTCCACAAGATTTTGAATTACATATTTTCTCCCCCTCTTTCCCCCACCCACCGCCCCAAAACAGCCATCCCAGTGTGTCCCCCCTCCCCCACTCTATTCTCTCCTATGTCACTTCTCGGTAGGGCAGGATGGATCTCCCAACCACAGTGCCTATGTATCTCAAGTTCCAGTTGGGTGTAGTCAATAATAATAATAATTGCATATATAGATAGAAAGATAGATACACATTCATAACATTTGATTATGGAACTCCAGATTCCAGGTTCTTTCTCCTCCTCCCTCACCACCCATGCCCACTAGAAAGACAAGCAATCAAATACAGGCTGAACATGTGAAATTATGCAGAGCCTCTCCATAGTGAC
>CM053587.1:114730530-114757429 GCA_028646515.1 Pseudochirops corinnae
CGGATCCAGGCCGCTCAACGCGAGAGCACTGGTCTGAAAACAATCGCTCAGTCCCCCTGCTTTTTGCAGGCCGAGGGCTGGAAGCTACAACGCGGAGGCGGGTGCAAAACCTCCGCCTTTTGCTTCTCCACTCTGGAGACCTTTTGGCCTGGACGCTTATCTCCCTCTTTCACAATCCCCTCTCGCACAGCTGGTGCTAATCCCTCACCTGAGAGCTTTCTCTGCACCTCCTGCCCAGATGCCTCCGGGACACAGCCGCGGCTTCAGGCAAGGCTGGTTTCAGTTCGCAGTGCTGATATGGTTCCTCGTAGCCGAGCTGACTTTAGTGGGAAGTATCTTTGTGTGCTTTTGAAGTTCTAGGATTGGTCCAGAGTCCTATTCCATGGGTATTTTGGGGTGGCTATGTGAGAGCTGCGATAAATTGCTGCTGCTACGCCACCATCTTGGCTCTGCCCCCCATAACAAATGATTCTTAAAATCAGGAAGCTTCTCCTTGGTCTGGGCTACAAGAAATCTCAAATTCAGAATACAAGCATGCCTGACTTTATGCTAATACAACATAGCATCCATACCTCTCTAAAACCTATTTTATAAAAACATAATATTCCTTTATATGATACTCTTAACTTTCATAAGATCCTTTCCTTATAAACACTCAGTGAGACAGACCATTCAAGTATTATTATTCCTAATTTAGAGCTGGGGGAAAGTGGCCCATCTAGGGCACCCTAAGCTAGAACTGGGATTTAAATCCAGGCTGTCTGCCTCTAATTTTAATGTTTTCTCTCAGCATAATATATATTCTTTATAGCCTATTCAGAATTCATGAATCTTAAACCTGATATAACAAGTGAGGCCATCTATTTCCAAATCTGTTGGGTGCCATAATTAATGTTATGATTCCCATGTACAATGAAACTTGCCTTGCCAGGGTTCTGCTGCTTAAAGAGTGCCATTTCTTGAAGAAATAAACTGAAGTTCATCCATGATTCTGCAATACATTGGCTGAGTCTGGGCTTTTCATCAGCTTTGGAATTGACCACTTCCCAGCTAAAACAGAGAGAAAGAAAATATAACATGGGATAACGGATAATAACACTAAAAGGAATTTCATCTGGAATTTAATATCAATCAAATAATCAAAGTGTCAATGTCCACAATGGATTTAACACTGGCAGGTCAGTTTTACAGAAAATTTTAAAAACTGAGGCTGAGTAGTCAACTACTACATTACATAGCTTCTCTTTCCACCATCAACTGGTACATACAGTACTTGGAAAATGCAAACTAATTTGAGTATCAACCTAATAAAACATTACAAGGATAATAAACTGGATAAATAAAATAATGTATTTCAAAGTGCAACAAGAGGAAACTTCAGGGGCAGAGTCTACGGAATGTCAGAAGCTCCTAGACTGTTCAACTTGACCATATTTTACTTCCTTTTTAAAATTCTCAATGATTATCAAGTTAACAAACTTTTCCCATATCAAACTGATGTATCTAGTGAGCAAAGGAAAATAAATAGGAAAAAGAGGAATCATATATTCAAATCTATTAAAGTTCTCTATAGACATATCACTTTCATAGCTAAAGAGTAGCTTGTTTAGAGATCAACAGTTCTTATTTTGGGGTAATTCAGAGTATCAATACAATCCCCCCTAACATGGACTATAACACCCAGAAGAGCTCTTTTTGGTTAGTAACTTACTGCTATCAACAAAAGTTCCTAGCCAGATTAAAGATAGGTTTATTCATTCTGTTTGATCTCTGGACCCTTAAGACACCTACTCCCTGCTAATGCCTGATGTTATTTATGCTTATTTTAAATATGCCCAATAAGACTCTTACCAGATTAATACATAATTTTCCCTAGAAAAACCAAACCCAATTTTCATGGTAATTCTTTTCTGAGCTAGTATTACAATTCCTGTCATTACTTCGTAGTGATAGAAGGAGACAAGACATTTATTACTAAATAAAAACTACATAAATGGATCATTATTACTAAGTGTTTGAATTGAATATCTTGAAAGCTCTAGTGTATTTTTGTGTGTAATCAGGTTTATTTATATGATCTAGTTCTTTTCTCTTTCCCTTGCTCCCACCTTCCTGATATTTATTAAGTAATTATTACATTCTAGATATTGAGGGAAACACAAAGATGAAAAAAGTACAAGTTTCTCATCTCAAGCAGTTTATAATCTCATAAGGTGATAAGATATATATAAATTAATGTCACACAAAGAACATAGGCACATATAAGAAGTACAAAATGCCATGAGATTAAGTATTGTTGATATTGTCTGTAAGGGTATATTTGAAAATAATCAAATGCAGTCACATGGAAAAATTCCTAGACTGGGAAATGGAAGAAAGCAGTCTGATCTTAGTTCTGTCACAAACCAGCTATGAAACTGTATAAAATATGAAGCTGTTGTACCTCAGGTTTTTTTCATATACAAAATAAGAATGTGGAAGCAAAAAATGTTTGAGGAACCATCCAACTCTAAAATTCTCTATTTCTAAATAATGTCAGCCATCCTATTAGACAATACTCTCTTCCTTCTCCCCCACTCCCCACCTGTTCTCTTTCCTAGTATCAGTTGAGTGTTCCACTTTTAGAGACAGAACTTTCTAGGAAAAATGATTACCTCATTCCTAGAATCCAAAGGCAGAAAGGAAATTTATATTCATTTATGTGTGTGTGTATATGTAAAATATATATATCTGATGTTTAGAGTGCATTACAGGTGGACATGTGCATGACCCATATAGTTGCTTAGCATATTAAATTCTAAGCTTTCCTAGAAAGTCCTTTCCTGAAAACATTTAAGTACAAGAAAGAAGCCCGTGTGAATACTGGACTAACCCATAGAAAACAGATCTTTAATATGGGGCATGGCTACTTCCCCATCATCCCTGGAAGATGACATACAGCATAAGAGACTGAAGAGACTGAAATATACATAAATATATTAAATACTGAAATATACTGAATATTGAAATATACATACTTTTAAAAAAGGTTGCTGTAGCTTTTTTATAAGACAAAATTCTTCCATTATTATATCCAAAAGCTAAAGGTAAGAGGTTATTAATGGTTTTAATACTGATCAACATTCCAATATTTGTTATTACTTTCCTACTTAGTTTTGGGATGGTATTTCCTACCTAGTCTATTGCCTTCTTGCCTTTACTGGTTTAAGATTAGGAGAGAACAGCTGACTTCCTCAAGAAGCCATGCTGCCTATAGCTAAATAGGATATAACTTAATGTTTTCTTTTTCTGATACCGAAAATATTAGGCAAAATGCTATGTAAGTACCCATTTCTGGAGTGTAAGTCACAAAGAATACTGATGAAAATGATTTCAGCCCCTTATCTGGTCATGCATGAATGTGAAGCTTCCTCCAAAACCAAATCTAAGAATGTATAAAATTCTATCAGATACTTCAAAGGAAGGTCTATAGGAATAAGATTAGGTTAACTTTACAAATGACCATAACCATGAGGCACAGTGAAACAGGTACCCCTCAGCTCTTGAACTTGGGAGTGGGGGAAGATCATATTGGTGTGAAAAGCTAAAAGAGGAAAGGAATAATAATAGCCTACATCTGTATAATGAAATGACTTGCCCAAAGTCAATTCAAGTAGTATTAAATAGTAGAACCAGGACTGGAATTCCCACCTGGCTTCCAGTCCTGGCTCTGATAATTACTAATTAGAGAGACAATGTGAGATACTAGAAGAGTAATAGAACCCAGATTCATATTTCAGTTCTGTTACTCTCCTGGGGACTTTGGACAACGCACTTTTTCCTCTCTGGGATCATTTTCCTTCTCTGTAAAATGCGGGAGTTGGTTTGGATGAACTGTAAAGTCCATTTCAATTCTAAATCTCCAACTAAGGACACCCATTGTGAGATATTTATCATCTGATGTAATAGTACACAGCATCATAGAGATGCAAGAGAACTTCTTAAGTAATTTAACCTAAACTCCTAAATGTTTTTCATGTAGATGATAATTAGCAGAAATAGTATTTGTGGTAGGTCCTCTGACTCATGCTCTATACACCTTCCACAGTATCTCACTGCCTCCCTGATTGGTATTAGTAACAGGATTTGGAATCCAGGTCTTTCTATTATACCACATTGTCTTCCATCAGAAACAAAAATCCTCTAGGAGACAATGTATCATTTCGGAAATGGAGAATTTTCTCTTTATTATTCCCTATGAGTAAGATTTTATGCCCTAAACATTTTTCCTAACTCCTATACCATATTACAGTGTATTCAGTTCCTATGTGCTTTGATCCAATGACAATGGCCTCCTGGATGTTCCAGGAACAAAGCATTCCATCCCTCAACTCCACCAGGCCTGCTTTGCTCTCCCTCCTCTGTTCAGTCTACTGGACTCCCAGGTTTTCTTTAAGTCCCAACTTCTACAGGAAGCCTTTCCTTCTCCAAACCTTAATTTCAATGCCTTCACTCTGTGAAGCCATTTCCTATGGCTTCCTTTGTATATACTTGTTGGTGTGCTGTCTCTTCCATTAGACTACAAGCTCCTTGAGGGCAACGAGTTTCTTTGCCTTTTGGGGGGGAGGATCCCCAGTGCTTAGAACAGTGTGGGGTCAAGTAGTAGTTGTTATTTGTCCTTTACTCTCAAAGAGGACCATGTCATCAGGAAGGTGATGCCATGATTTGCAAGTAAATTGGGTTTAAGTGTACAATGTCACCAACCATACTCTCTCCTCCAGAGCCATCTGGGTCCAGTGGCAAGATATAGATCAGGATGACTGGAGATGGGCCCAGATACAGTGGGAGACCTTGGACTTTTTAAGCTAATATCTTTCCCTGGTCTCAGTGATTAAGGCTAGGTAAGAAATGAAGCAAAGAATCACCTCTTTTACCTAGTTAAAAAAAATCAATCTGGGAGGGGAAGACCCTCAAGGTTTCAGGCTAAAAACAGAAACAATTGGATTCATACTCACTCTGAGCCATCAAGGCCCAAACAATGACCACGTGAGTCTTGGACTAGGGCCTATTGTCGACCAATCAATGAGAGCAAAGAGAAATTTGGGTTTAAGGCATGGTCCTTAAGAAAGAAACCTAGCCCTTAAACCCTAGTAGGTGTATAACAAATGTTTATTGATGGAGACAATAATGGCACCATCCATTCTAAATCTAGAATACATATATATATATATCTTTCTGAGCAATGACTTCTTAGCAATCATTCACATGCTTAATCACAAAGTCATACAGATATCCAGTTGTACTCAATAAATATGGACTGAAGTGGTTTAACATCATGTTATTGTCATTTATTCATTCAAAAACATTTATTCCAGATTCCATTATTTGGCTACTGACTTTAAGTTAATTTTTTGACTACTAAGAAACTACTGTTTAAGGTCCTTAGATTCTTTGGCAGAGCAATTATTTGATCCAAGACAACGCAACATAGACCAAAAGCGGAGAAAAGCCAAATCCATAGTATAATCACTTGGATGTAAATCATATCTTTTTCTGAAGTAGAAAACTAACATGGTTCTCTCTCTTCAGCTTTGTATAAACTATTCTATTACAGAGCTACCAAACTTGTATTCCTGTGAATACTGAAGCAAAAATAACATTTAAAAATATTGGATTTTTTTCTATACCATCAAGAGACATGAAATCTGTACCTAACCCTTGAGAAACTAACATTAAACTACAGCATGTCTGTAGAGGTTTTCTTTCGGTTTGGATTCATATTGATAGGTTTTATAATAAGCACAGCCTGTTTAGCATGTAATTGTGGCACGTAGAAAAAATGCTGGCCCAGACATTCAATCAGGAGTCCCACGTTCTCTTCGGGGCTCTGCACCTCAATAGGTGTGTGACTGTGGATGAATCACTTTACCCCTTTGGGTGTCTCACTTCCTTGGGTGGAAAAGGAGGTAGCTGAACTAAGATCCATTCTAGTTCCTCAAATTGTTCTTAGTATGATAAATCATTCACTGGACTATAAACAAATTAACTTTGAAGACAACAAACATACATATATTTTTAAAAGAACAACACCTCAAACATATTCAGGTGCCCGTGTGACAGAGATGTGTTGGTTTGTTTTTTTTTACATGAATTCATACAGGGAACTGAATAATTTGTAATCATTTCTCTTTTTCATCTGACAATTCACTGAATCTTCAGGAGGATTCTCTTTTTCCTTATTAAAACATATGACTTTTTTTCTAATTGGAACTTTTTAAAATAATATTTCTAATTTGGGTTAGAATGGTAACAATATATCTCTTATTCATTTTTAGTTTAGAAATTCTAAATATACTTTATATAGATCATAGCAAAAATCATATTTTAAAATAATATTTATACTGTGGGTTAAAATAGGAAGATATAATTATCAATTTCAGTTTTAAATGTTTAAGCACCTTTCAAATTGGTTATAAAACCAAAAATATATACTCAATGCAATTCTTTGGACTGCAACACATAATGTCATCCATTAGGGGGATCTACAATCCTGAGGAATGTGCCCCTCATGTGCTCTTCAAATGTAGACTGAAATTTTTCTTTAACTGGACCCATCCTACCTAAGCTAATGTGAATGTTGCAGTGTAGGGATACTGAGGGGAATTAGAATCTATTCTAAATGCTAGACAAAACCTGATTGTCCTAATGGGGGGAAAAACCTCCTCAGTCAATGCTCTTTGGGCTTATGGAAGAGTCTGTATAACAAAAATATTCAAGAATCTCAATTTAAAAAATCTTCATACAGACTATATACTCTACAAATGACTAATAATTTCACAAATCAATAAACAGGGACTAGCCCTAAAAAAATCAAAACAGAGTGGGAAAATTGTTTTAAAAAAATAGCTATCAGCTAGTTCTACATGTAAACATTCATGTCACTTTTCAAAAACATTTTGACACTTTAAAAACATAATACAGCTTCTTTGTTATACGAATTCCTGGACTTGAGAGCAACAATAATTATTTTCCCAATAAAAATACATTGTGTTAGGCTAGGGTTTTTTTTTTCCTTCTCAAAATCTGATCAAGAGCTTTATTCAAATCTTATAATTTCACTGAAGTTCTACAAGATTAAACTCCCATTATATCCCCACTAGCCAAGTGGCATCATGGTCAAATACAATAGATTTGAGTTTTCTGAGAATCTAGAGCATCCTTCTAGCTTTGTTTTATCTTGTACAAAGTCTGCAGTCCTAGAGTGATATTGTGATGAAGCTTGGCAGTAAACCAAAGGATACTAGGGAAGATGTACAGGACATGAGTCAGAGGACCTACTACAAACAAAACAGGTCTACCCACATTCATCTTTTTTTTTTTTTTTTTAAAGAGGAACTGTTTCTGGACTAGTCATAGATTCTCAGAGTTCATATGAAGTTACGAGGCAAGAATATTAAGAGATTTAGGGGTGTGCTTTAACAGTTTTCCTTCCAGAGACCTAGGTTTATTTAGACCCTCCAAGAAGGAAGACAATGGGGCTCAAGTGACAGGAAAGCTGAAAATGTCATACTTTTAATAGCAAGTCTGAATAGCTTCAGTGGTTTCAGAAACTTTGCTCAGGAAAGGAAATTTAGAAAAAAATAACAAAGTTTCATAAAGTACAAAGTGCATTAAACCAACCTATTCATAATAATCAGGCTAGTATTTAAGACGCTCTACCAACTAGGTTCCAACCTACATTTCCAGTTTTATTACATGGTATTAGGTGTCTAAGATAAGAGTATAAGAAAGTAATTTCAAAACTAAAGAAGGAAAAAAAGTATTTAAGTCTTAACCACATGCTAGGCACCTTGCTATGAACTTTACAAATACCTGATTTGATCCTCACAATAACCCTCTGAGGTAGGTGCTATTATTATTCCCACTTGACAGATGGGAAAACCGGAGCTGATGGAGGTTAAGTGACTGCCAAGTGTCACACAGGTAGTCAGTGTCTGAGGCTAGACTTAAACTTAGGTCTTTGCTAAGCCCAAGGTTAGGCGTACATCCACTGCACCATTTACCTGCCTTTAAAAGGGAGAGAATTCAAACAACTGGGGTCGTAGAAGTTCTACATGGTGGATGGCATTCTAGCCACGAAAGATGACCTGTACAAAAATCACAGAAGGAGGTGATGCAGGGTAATGTGTGAGAAAACCAAGAAGGCCAATTTGACTGGGATTATATAAAATGCATGGACAGGACTATGAAGCAGTAAGACTAGACAGAGAAAAGCTAGATGGAAAGTCATATTGTGGAGAGCTTTCAATGACAGGTTGAGTGTTTTATTTTGTATTATGTCCTGGAGGCAAGAGAGAGCCACCAGTGATTTTTTCTATACATTCACATCAAGATTTTGTGAATATCAATTTGGCAGTGTGTGAAGAAAAGATTAGTAAAGAGAGAAAATGAAAGCATGAAGATCAATTAGAGGGAGATGGTAATAGCCGAAGGGAGAGAGGTGATAAGGATCCAAATTATGATAAACTATGTGTGAGTAGAGAGAGGACTGATGAGAGAGGTGTTATAAAGGTTGAATCAGCAATAACTGGCAATTTACTGGATAAGGGGGAGGTGAATGTGAGCAAAGAATATTGTAATTATTGTAAGGTTTTAAACCTTAGTAACCAGGACAAATAGTGGTGCACTGAACAGAAATCGGGAGAGACTGGGAGAAGAGCTGAGGTTAGTGAGAAATATGAGTTCCATTTTGGATATATGGAGTTTAAAATGCCTACAGAATATTCAACTAGAGTTGTCCAGCCCTCAAGCGGTTAAGGGAAGCCACGTGGTATAATGAATAGACGGCCAGATTTTCAATCAGAGAATTCATTCGATATATGATTTTGAATAAGTCATTTCACTTCTCATTCTCTCTTCTCTATAAAATGCAGATAATAAAAGTATCTATTTCACAGGGTTTCTGTGAGGATCAAATTAAATAATCTGCACATAAATTATAAAATAGTATAAAATATAAATCAGTGTAAAGTACTTTATAAACCTACTGTGAATGTGGGATGTGCATTTGGGAGAAAAATTAGGGCTGGATACATAAATCTGGGAGTCATCTCCATAGAGATAATTGAACCCAAATGAGTTAAATAAAATTGCCACCAAAAAATGTAGAGGAAATAGGGACAGGAGCCTAGGATCAGGGCAATTATTTAGTAAGAGGCAGAAGGCTCTCAAGGCAGGGGCTTCCCTTTTCATGAAGCCTTCACTGATATTACAAGTCATAAACATTCTCTCTCCCCTCCTCAAATTGCCTTGTATCGAATTGTCTCTGTATGTGTAACATTTATACCCCCAATAAGATACGAACTTCTTGAAGGGAGAGACTGTTTCATATTTTTTTCACATTGTATCCTCCATAATCTTACACATAATAGGTATTTAATAAATGCTTGTTAAATTGTATTAGTCTTAACATCTTTGTGCTATAGAAAACTTTATAATCTGTATTTATTTATCAGAATAATAATTATAGTTTTGGAAGCTCAATCTTACATAAGAGATGTTCTTAACCCGAAGTTTGTGAACATTAAAAAAATGTATCTTGATAACTGCATTTAAATGTAATTGGTTTCCTTTATAATCCTTTAAAAAAAAATGCATCTAAAAAACTTTCCTGAGGAGAGGTCCATAGGCTTAGGAGTCATCAGACTGACGAGAGTCTAAGAACACCTCTTGTATAATGTCAGTTGGACAAGAATCTGAGATAACACAGCATGGAAGAACAGAGAGAAAGCTTGACCTGGAGTCAAAAGATCCCAGTTCAAAACTCACCGCGGAAGGGATGGCAGAGTAAGGACAGGAACTCACCTGAACTCTCCTAAATTTCCCTTAAAAATAATACCTCAAATCAAATTCTGGAGCAGCAGAATGAAACAATTTTCCAGCCCAAGAAAAGTTAAGTGGTAACAAAGGTCTGTCTCACCAGGGTCATGAGGTATAATGGTTGGGCCCAGAGCATAATGCAGTATAAGCTAAGCCACGGCTATCAGCAGCAGGCAACTATGACAACAGCACTGGCAGCAGCAGTGTGGGGAGTTCTCTGCCCACAGAGAGTATAGGAGTCAGAAAATTGGTCAGGAGGAGATGACAGGTGACCCTTTGCTTGCATTTGGGAGCAAGACCCTTTTGCAATGCCCATACGCTATTCTGGGTCACAATCTCAGAGTGAAGAAGAGCAGCCACTGGGAAGCGGGGCCTGGTCACAGTTCCCGAGTAGAGAACAGTGCTTAGGATAGCTCATAGGGGAACAGGGTAAAAAAAGAGAGAGAAGGATAAACAGGAGGAAAACAGGAAGGAAGGAAATACACAGTAAGAAATCATAACTGTGAATGTGAAGGGAATGGACTTACTCACATAAATGAAAGCAGATAGCAGAATGAATTAAAAATCAGAACCCAAAAATAAGATGTTTACAAGAAACATACTTGAAACAGAGAGACATATAGGGTAAAAATGAAACAAAGCAAAATCTTTTAATTCTTCTACACAGAGTAAAAATGAAACAAAGCAAAATCTTTTAATTCTTCAGTTGAAGTAAAAAAAAAAAAAGAAAAAAGCAGAATTAGCAATCATGATCTCTGACAAACCAAAGGCAAAAACAGATGTAATTAAAAGAGATAGCCAGGTAAAAACCATTTTGCTAAAAGGTACCATAGACAAAGTAATTTCAATTAGTAAACATATACACACACACACACACACACACACACACATACATGCACAAGCACACACACATACATGCACAAGCACACACACATAGACACACACCAAATGATATAACATCCAAATTCTTGAAGTTAAATGAGTTACAGGAGGAAATAAACAGTAAAACTATGCTAGTGGGGAACCTAAACTTTTACCTCTCAGAACTAGATAAATCTAGCTAAAAAATAAACAAGAAATAAGTTAAAGAGATCAAGAGAATCTTAGAAAAGTTAGACATTACAGGCGTCTAGAGAAAACTGATTGGAAATAGAGAGGAATATACCTTTTTCACAGATGTACATGGCACCTTTACAAAAACTGACCATGTATTGACATAAAAAAACACAATCAAATACAGAAAAGCAGAACCATTAAATACATCCGTGTCAGATTATAATGCAATAAAAGTTACATTCAACAAAAAGTCATGGAAATAAAGATTAAAAATTAATGGGAAACTAAATAATGTAATTCTAAAGAATGAGTGGATCAAAGAAAATAATCTGAGAAAGAATCAATAATTTCACTGAAGAGAATAAAAATGAGACAACATACCAAAATTTATGGGGTGCGGCCAAAGTAGTACTTAGGGGAAAATTTATATCTCCAAAAATTTATATCAATAAAACAGAGAAAGAGAAGATCAATGAATTGGGCATGTAACTAAAAAAAAACTAGAAAAAGAATAAAAAATTCTCAATTGAATATGAAATTAGAAATCTTGACAATCAAAGGAGAGACTGATTAATAAACTGAAAATAAGAAAACCATTGAACTAATAAATAAAACTAGGAGCTGGTTTTATGGGGGGAAGAAACAAGAAAATAGACAAACCATTGCTTAGTTTGAGAATTAAAAAAAAAGAAAACCAAATTACTGGTATCAAAAATAAAAAGGGTAAATTCACCACTAAATTAGGAGCAAATTAAAGCAATTATTAGGAATTATTTTTCCCAATTATCTGTCAATAAATTCAATAGTCTCAGTGAAATGGATGAATATTTACAAAAGTATAAATTGCCCACATTAGCAGAAGAGGAAACAGAATACTCAAATATTCTATCTTAGAAAAAGAAATTGAACAAGCCATCAATAAGCTCCCTAAGAAAAAAATCCCAGGACCAGATGAATCATCACAAGTAAATTCTACCAAACATCTAGAGAAAAATTAATTCCCATCTATATAAACTATTTGGGGAAATGGGCAAAGGAGTTCTACCAAATTCCTTTATGATCCTGACCCCTAAATCAGGAAGAGTAAAAACAGAAAAAGAAAACTACAGACCAATTTCCCTAATGAATATTGACGCAAAAAATTAAATATTAGCAAGGAGATAATAGTCATATATCACAAATATAATATACTATGACCAAGTGGGATTTAAACCAGGAATGCAGAGTTGATTCAATATTAGGAAAAATATCAATATAACTGACTGGATCAATAACAAAAACAACAAAAATCATATGATTACCTGAACAGATGCAGAAAAAGCTTTTGACAAAATACAACACTCATTCCTATTAAAAACATGAGAAAGCATAGCAATAAATGGAGTTTTCCTTAAATAGATATTATCAAACCATCAGCAAGCATAATTTGTAATGGGAATAAGCTAGAAACCTTCCCAGTTAGACCAGAGGTGAAGCAAGGATGCCCATTATTATTCAATATTACACTAGAAATGCTAAGGAATTGGAATAGGCAATGAGAAAACAAACTATTACTCTATATGAAGATGATATGACAGTATGCTAGGGAAACAACTAAAAAACTAGTTGAAATAATTAAAAACTTCAGCAAAGTTACAGAACAGAAAATAAATCCACATAAATCATCAATATTTCTATATATTACAAAGTCCAGCATCGAGAGACATAAAGAAAAATTTCATTTAAAATAACTGTAGACAACATAAAATGCTTAGCAGTCTTTCACCAAGACAAACAGAGGAACTAAGTGAACACAGTTATATAAAACTTTTCACACAAATGTTCAGATCTAAGCAATTAGAAAAATATTAATTTTTCATGGGCAGGTAGAGCCAATGAAATATAAATGACAATTTTACCTAATTAATTTACTTATTCAGTATCATACCAATCAAACTACCATAAAATTATTTTATAGCATTAGGAAAAACTAGTAACAAATTCATCTGGAAGAAGAAAAGGTCAAGAACATCAAGGGTAGGGGTGGCTAGGTGGTGCAGTGAACAGAGCATTGGCCCTGGAGTTAGGAGGACCTGAGTTCAAACACTTAATTTACTATCTGTGTGACCTTGGGCAAGTCACTTAACCCCAAATGCCCTGCCCTCCCACCTCCAAAAAAGCAAAAAAAAAAAAAAAATACTATCAAGGGCATCAATGACAAAAAAAAAAAAAAAAAAACCGTGAAAGAACATGGCCTAGTAGTACCAGATCTCAAACTGTAATATAAAGTAGTAATTAGCAGAACAACCTAGAACTGGCTAAGAAATAGAACAGCAGTTCAATGGAAAAGATTAGGAACGCAATACACAGTAGTAAATGACCACAATAATTCAGTGTTTGATAAATACAAATATTCAAGCTTTTGGGGCAAGAACTCATTCTGGGAAAAAAGGAACACAATTTGGCAGAAACTAGGTATAGACCAACATCTCAGAGTATACCAAGATAAGGTCAAAATAAGTACATGATTTAGATGTAAAGGGTAATACCAATAAGCAAATTAGGGGAATATGGAATAGTTTATTTGTCAGATCTATGGATAAGAGAAGAATTTATGATTAAACAAAAGACAGAGAGCATTAATGGATGTAAAATGGATAATTTTGATTACATTAGATTAAAAGAGTTTTGCCTAAACAAATCTAATGCAGCCAAGATTAGAAGGAAAGTAGAAAACTGGGGAAATTTTTTTCCATGGCAAGTTTTTTCTGATAAAAGCTTCATTTCTCAAATACATAGAGAACTGAGTCAAATATATATGAATACAAGTCATTCCCAAATATTTGAATGGCCAAAGGATAGGAACTGGCAGTTTTCAGATGAAGAAATAAAAACTAACCATAGTCATATTTTTAAAAATACTCTAAATCACTACTGATCAAAGAAAAGTAAATTGAAACAACTCTGAAGTAGCATCTCATACATATCAGATTGCCTAATATGTCAGAAAAGGAAAACAACAAATATTGGAGGGGATGTGGAAAAGCTGAGACACTAATGCACTGTTAGTGGAGCAGTGAACTGATACAAATCATTTTGGAGAGCAATTTAGAACTATGACCAAAGGGCTATTAAACTTTGCATATCCTTTGACCCAGCAATATTAAGACTAGGCCTATAATCCTTGAGATCAAAGAAAAGAGAAAAGCACTTATAAGTATAAAAATATTTGGAGTCATTCTTTTTGTGGTGGCAAAAAATTGGAAATTGAGGGGATGCCCATCAATTGGGGAACAGCTGAACAAATCATGGTATATGAATGTAATGGAATATTATTTTGCTATAAGGAATGATATGCAGGATGCTTTCAGAAAAATCTGGTAAGATATAAGAACTCATGCAAAGTGAAGTGAGAACTTGAACAATATTATATAAAGTAACAGTAATATGCAATTATCAACTATGAAGGACTTAGGTATTTTCTCAGAAATGCAATGATCTCAGAAAAAAATGAAATGCAATGAAAACTGTTGTTCTAACTTCAAAAGCCTTATTTAACAATACCTAAATAATTCTGAATTCTATTTTCATTTAAAATGAAAGGTCTCATCCAAGATGAGAACGGTACAATTATATTTAATAACAGGATATTTTCCATCCTCTTGGAAACAGGCATTCTAAACCAGAAACCTGCACTTTATAGAGGATCTCTTGGGGGCAAAAATCAGATCTTAATATCTTATTTCTCTATTTGGATCCAAGTGCAAAAAAATACAAATATAGTACTGTAATTTGGGATGTAAGAAAGAAACAAACTGGAACAATACTAAACAAAATGAACATAAGACTGAAACAAGTCTTTACTTTTAAATGAGCTCTGGAAAAACCTTTCTGGTTGTTTTGGTTAAGATTTTCCAGGACTATAGTGGCTTTACTGAATGAGGATACAGTTCAAAAATACCCATGACTTTTTGGCCCATTTACAAAAGCTCAGAATTTTCCCTCTAGTGCATGTTCTTAATGTGCATTTAGATTAAAATAAATGTTAAAAAAAAAAAAAGAGAGACTCCAGAAATAAGGACTCTTATCACATCAACATTTCTTTTTATATCTACAGGTTTAAAATTAAACACTGAAATTCTAATTCAACATTTATTAAGTACCTATAATAGTCCTAGGCAACATTCAATATATTTTAAAATCATATTTCATTCACAGCCTATTATGTGACACTCTTCCTCTTTAGACCTTAGTTTATTCATCTATAAAATAAAGGTATTGAACTAAATGACCTAGGATCTCTTTCTGCTCCAAAAGAGAAGGTTAACACATCAACTATCACCTAGCAACTGTGACAAGCAGATGTTCCAATTCATCACATTCATATATATGTTTTGGCCTAGAGATTTAGTAGGACTTTTCATTCTCTGGAAATGACTAATGATCTCATGTGCTCTGTTGATAGTAGACATCTGTCAAGGCAAAGTCCTGTCAAATTTTTCTTAGAAAGGTCAGTCAATCTCAAGTTACCGACTTTAGAATTTCTTAGTACAAAGTGTTGAAAAAAATTTTTTTAACTCACTGACACTAATATGCCCATGGCAAGCACATAGCAAATACTTCTGTGTGTATGTACATGTGTACCCAAATAATCGTGGTGTTGTTATGTGCAACTGGGAGACAGAGATACACGGCTATATACAGACACACAGATCACAGCCATGACAGAGCAGAATGAGATATGTCAACCAAAGGATTATACAAACAAACACAAGATTAAGAAATTACACAGCACTCAACTCTAAGCCTTCACTTTCTCAGACAACATACGCCAAATGTGCAACATCTTCTCCAGAGGGCCTGAGGAGGGAGTAGAAGACGCCACTCAGTCTGCTCTTGCTTAGGTCTGACAAGCTAAGGGTCATATTCCTTTAAATCAACATCTCACTGCTGAAACTGAACTTCTATTTCCAGGGTCTCTTTTTATACTGTTTCAGACTAATTGGAGCTAAGTAATATATTTATGAACTTTTCCTCTTCCTTAGATGGATCAATTCTAGCCCTTCCCAGGGTACATACAGATAACCAAGCATAGGATCTAGCTAGACAATCTATTACTAAAACCAAACTTAACATCAGTTTTTATATGATTCCAGTTGCAATTCTTTAAGCTTTTGTGAACAGACGCCAATTGGAAGTCATTTTAATGTCTGATTTCATTGAAGTTTTAATAACTGGATTGTAATAAGCCTGAGGCATGAACAATTTAAATTCCACCATCAGAATGGGACAAGTTCTTACTAGAGGCATTCGGATGATTAAATTCTTGTTTCCATTTGTGAATGCCAAGATTTGTCTTCAACCATTGTCTCTGTGGGGAAAAAAGGATTCTATTTTTTCCCCAAAGAATAATATCAGATAGTCAAGAAATAAAACCCTTCTACAACCCCTAAAGCAGGGGTCCTTAAGCATTTTTGTGTGTTGTGGACTCATTGTGCAGTCTGGTAAAGCCCATGGGATCTCTTTTCAGAATAATGTTTTTAAATGCATACAATAAAATATACTGGATTATAAAGGAAAACAAAGGATTTTGAAAATAAAGATGTATTTTTTACCTTTCCAAACTTCTGTACTCCAAGCTCCCTAAGAAGAATTTAAATAACAAAAACCTTTCTGTGAAATGAATTTGCTTCTGTGGGCTTACGCCTTTAGAGCAGTGGTTCTCAACCTTCCTAATGCCACGACCCTTTAATACAGTTCCTTATGTTGTGGTGACCCCCAACCATTAAATTATTTTCATTGCTACTTCATAACTGTAATTTTGTTACTGTTATGAATCGTAACATAAGTATCTGATATGCAGGATGTATTTAAATTGAACAAAACCCACAGGTTGAAAACCGTTGCCTTAGAGGCATTTTGCCTGGGATGTGGATCCTTCTGTTTAAATTAGACCAAAAAAAATGTATTTATTATTTAGTATTTAGTATATACATATTTAGTATTATGAAATGTATATTCCACTGACTACATAAATTGTAGGTCTATAGGTATTAAAACAGTTCATGCCCCAATAATTGTTTCCTCTCCTTTTATGGCTGTTTTTTAAGTCCTACCTTTCCATAAGGGCCCAGGTAAAAAAGCATTTTCCCCATCAAGTTTTCCCTGATCTAATCCTCCTTTTTTGGTGAACTTTCTTAACATTTAAATTCTACTTCATGTGTGTGAGAACAAGAACTTCATCTTACTTATTCTTTTTAATATCCTGAATGCCTGCCAAAGCACACTGCAGTAGTAGGTACTCAATAATTTTGCTATGTAAATTTGCTGAAGTATAAAAATACAAATGGTCCTGTAGATGCTACTTTTAGCCAAAGAAACATATATAGCCATGAATAAGCATAAATGAAAAAATCCTGAAATATTTTAAGTTCACTTCAAGGAAAAGAAGTATAATCTCCATGGTTTAGCTAAATGATTCCCGGTTCCATTCCATACCATTGTGGCAATCAAAAATGTGTGATATGGTATAGACTTAACTAAAAATTAAAAGTTTTAGAATGTTTTAATCCATTGGCATAGCCAAGGATGATCCTAAATATGGCTTTAAAAAAGGTGAAGAATTAATGGTTTGTAATTTTTACTGAGTAATAAAAATTAAAGTTTAGACAGTAGTGTTCTGGAAGAAAACACTAAATTTTGAAAATGAGAGATCAAGGTTAGCATTTCAACTGAATCACTTACTAGCTATATGATTTTTAGCAAGTCAACTTAATCACTTCATGCCTTAGTTTTCCCACATGTAGAATGGGGATAATGACTATGCTATCTAATTTATAGACCTGCAGTACAAGCTGAACTAAGGCTTATAAAATACATTACATAACTTTTAGCCACTGCTATTACTATTAAGCAATAACTCTAATTTCAAAGTCAAATTTGCATTTGATACAAACTACACAATTGAGCAACAACAACAACAAAATGGCAGAGCTGGTCATTCTATTCCTTGTACAAACTATCAGTTACATTTTACAGTAAAAACAAAAACAAACTAATATATCTAATGAGAAGTCAGCCTGTAAAAAACTTGTAAAAACTCTCATATCTACATACTTAAACTTGGAAACATAATTAAGGAATCTGGTTTAAAAATTTTCTGAGTGAAAAGTTTCAATAGGACCTGAAGCCACTTGTTAAAAATATAAAAATGTTGGAGTGGCTAGGTGGCTCAGTGAATAGAGCACTAGCCCTGGACTCAGTAGGACCCGAGTTCAAACCTGGTCTCAGACACTTAACACAAGTCATGTGACCTTCCTTGGGCAAGTCACTTAACCCCAATTGCCCTGCCTTCCCCCCTCCAAAAAGCAGTAAAAAAAAATAAAAAAATAAAAATAAATAAATATATATGTGCGTATATATATATATATATGTGTGTGTATATACATATATATATAAATGCAACACTTTCAAACAATTTGCAAAAACAGGTGTCACCAAGGAACACAGAAATTTCACAAAGACCTTTGCATATTTAATAGATGAGATTTTTAAAATGAGTATATGATTTAATAACTACAGTCAATTAAGTATTTCTTCCATTTGGATCTACACTGTGGTATCTTCTGAACTATGACAACAATTAAAACTAAACAAAATATAAACTTAGAACTAGACCTTAGAATCACTGTATCAAAGTATTAAGCATATTCAATCATAGCTCTTGCTAACCAGTAATTTCACTGAGAAAATAAAGGGGTTATGTACTATTAAAAATAAGTTTAAAAAAATTTCCAGCCCTGTTCTAGCAATAATCTGACTATACAAAGAGAGTTGTTCGAAAATGGCTCCTACTTTAGTAACTAGCTATTTCTTGCCTGTAAGAACAGAATCAATTTCATTTGGAGGGAGATATTATTAGGAATCTACCATGTCCAATGGGTACCAACTCTTCCTCAAGAAAATATCAATTGTATTTGGATGTAAGGCTGCTAAAGAATCTATAAGCCTTTGATCACTCTCATTTCTTACTCTGAACCCTGAACATTTTTCATCAACCTCCACAAAGTCCAACCTTGCATTTAAAGTCACTGTGTATAAAATGTATACTGATTTAAGTTGAAGGGTCCATCATAGAATCTACTTTTTCATCATCTTCAATAGCAGTTGGTATGTCAGTTGCAAGTATCTTCATCGCAGCCTTTTTGACAAATGCTTATTCAGAGAATTATAATAGATGACCAAATGTCCCCATGAAACGATGTTTCTCTTGCCCTTGGGAATACATTAAGAGCAATTTAACCTACTCCTTTATTTTACTCTCCAAGGAGACTCTAGTAAGCATGGTTCAGTTTAGCTGCAAATTGTCTTTGTCTTCTGGTTTCATTTATAACAAAAATATCAATATTGAAGTGATTCCGTTTTTCCAGCAACATGCCCACTAGTATGTCACTGCATTTTACAGAGAAAATACCAACCACTATGTTAATATTTATATAGAGTAGCAATTCTTAACCTGGGGTTCATTAACTGTTTTATTTAATCCTATAAATTTTATTTTGCACATTTTAAAAAGTTATTTTGAGAAGTAGAGGGTTCTCCATAGACTTTACCAGACTGCTAACAGGACCTGTGACATAGAAATCCTTGGTATGAAAGCTTTAAAAACTATTTTTCTTAGCAACCTCTGCATCTTTTTCTACCATTCTGTCACTATCCTGGCATAAGTCAACTTAGAATTTTTTTTTTTTTTTTTTGCATAGATGGCCATGGAAAAAGAAGTTGTCACCAGGTATCCAGCAAACTGGTGATAAGCCTATGTGGTTAGGCTGTTCCTCAGAAAGTAAATAATTCACTATTGGGACCTTTCTAGTGGTACCTCAATGCCTTTCCAATGTAGTAGAAACTGTCAGAACTTGCACTAAGTCAGCATAGCTTTTGAAAAGCCAAAGTCATGGCAACACCATAAAGAGGCATCAGGGCAAGACATTCTAAGTGGCCATTTGAGAGACTGAATTATGACAGGTAAGTAAATTCCCACAAAGGGTAGGGAAATCTAGTATCAAGGAAAGGTTTCAACAATAGAGGTCTGTTTCTTGAAGATGATACCATAAAAGCTAATTTATGTGGACTAATTAGGGGAAAGATGGACTGAATCAATGAAAAAGTCTGAATTATGAATTATTTTCCACTGGAAAGAAAGTCAATTTTGTTTTTTTTTTACTTTCAAATATCTGTAGTGTAACAATAGAAATAATGTGTTGCTAAGTGCTGTTCCTTCTTAGACTTGTTTGGTGTATAGATAAGACTCATATATAATTAGCTTACCATTGTTTCTATTAATATTTAAATGGAGTATAAAAGCTAATTAATTTTGACTAGCAAAAGATAGTCTGAGCCACTGAAAAAGTCTGAATTATTAACCATTGGAAAGAAATTCAGATTTAGAACTTTCAGGTATATACAGCATAATTACAGAAATCTAATGCTGACAACTGGTGTTCTTTCTTGGACCTGTTTTGATGTATAGATAAGACTCATACATAATTAGCTTCCCATTTCTTCTGTTTATATTTAAATGGAGACTTCCAGAGTTGTTTTTCTTAAAGAACACAACACAAGAGACACACTGAAAAGTATCATGAAGGTGCAATCATAAGATCTCTGCTTATACCCTTTCCTCTCCTCCTCTCCTTTGTCACCTTAAACAAGTCACTTAAAAAATCAGAGTTTCCAGTTTCTCCATCTGTAAAATGAAGAGGGCCTAGTCTAGCCAGATGACCTCTGCGATCTCTTCCATTCTGAATCTTTCCTCCTAATATTCAGCAGGCTATCTCCATTATTAATTTACTGAGCAAAACTTTTTCAAAGATTGTCCCAAAGTAAAAAGAACACCTTTTGCTGATTATATAGCAGTCCACACTTACTAGCTTGAAGTATGACAGTTTTGCTGTACTGTAAGGTCTCATCAGCAAGAGGTTACTAGGGGATCAATATTTTTGACTACAGCAACTCATGAAGACCCCTCCCCATTACTGAAGCATCTTTTAATCTACATTCGCTGGGAAAAGTACCCTACCTGCTGATAACTTGGACTCTGGAAGTATCAACGATGTTGTTCTTGTTTCTTCTGTTGTTTTCAAAGAAGACCAATGACATCATGGGGTGATATCCTGACTGGCAATGCGAACTGGATTTAAGTGAGTCAGAGTTACACAAAATCATCAACCTTACTTTCTTCCAGGCTCATCGAAATCCAGGGGCAAGACAATAGTCAAGATAACTAGTGATGACCCAGGATGACCTTGGAGTCTTCTATGTATGACCAAGCTTTCAGTGCTCCACAGCACCTTCATGGCTACTGGAAAAAATTGTTCTCATCTGCCCATTCAAGTTTTCACATGCTTGGGGTAGACCCCCTCCCCCAACCAAACGATGGGTTTTGAGGCCCATCCATTGGTTGCCCTAAACCTGGTTTAGCACATCTGTCGAGATGGCTTATCAGGGTGTCGCTACTACGCATGCTACAGCTTCTTGGAGTCACAGGCAAGAGTTGAGTGGCAACTGGACACCAAAGGTGGATGAGCAGCCCTGAAAAGGGCTCAGGACACCCTCACACCAGAGGTGCTAGTCCTCCTTGAGACTTCATATACTCCAGAAGTAGTATCAATGACAATGATCATGATGATGATGAAAATTACTAGTATTTTTACATCACCAAGATTTTCAAAGCTTTCACTTGATTTTCACAAGAACACTATGAGGTAAGTATTACTGCCCCCGTTTTACCGATGAAGAAATCAAGGCTGGAAAAGGTTAAGTGACTTTCCCAGAGCCACACAGTGCTTGGGGGCAGCATTTAAACTCAATTCTTCTTCATTCCAAATCCAGTTCTCTATTTACCATAGCACCTAACTGCCTCAGTGTTTGTAGAAGTACTAAACAGACTATGATATATGAGTATTATATAGCAAAAGGAGTAGATATGCTCATTTATTCCTTTCCTCTAAGAAAGCGACATATCTGACTACTATCTATTATTCTTAAGTTGTTTTCAATTCATAGACATTCAATTCTACAAAATTGTGTGATAACCTACAGTAGTAATACTTTCTTTTTGTATCAATGAAATAATAAGTCTATGTTTCTACACCTACCAGGAATGTATGGACCATGACCACATGGTTCCATTCATATCCACTGCTTTGCTCCTGGTGACAGAGCCTCAGCCATGACTGAAAACTGATTTCCTCTATCACTTCGAGTACAGGCAATTAAAAATTAAAAGCACCAGATAGTAAAGTTATTTCAGTTAATTAGCTTGCTTATCATACCATGTCAGCACATATTCTTACTACTAGTACC
Source organism: Pseudochirops corinnae (assembly GCA_028646515.1). Classification (NCBI taxonomy): domain Eukaryota; kingdom Metazoa; phylum Chordata; class Mammalia; order Diprotodontia; family Pseudocheiridae; genus Pseudochirops; species Pseudochirops corinnae. Next base: position 114,752,788 of record CM053587.1, read on the forward strand.
ATCACCTTTACAGATTCTAATGCTTCAAATTTCAATGAACACTTTTCTTTATTAAAAAAGTAAGCTTATTCTGATACTTCCTACAAGAGTAGTTTATAAATATTCATTCACCTTACCTGGAGTTGACCATGTTGGTCCTTGTTACTACTGGCCATAAACCAGGCATTTGTAACCTATTACTGGTTCATTATTTTTTCGAAGACATTTGTGGCTATGCCTTTGTCTGCTCAAATGTCACTCTATCTCTTATTTCTGGTTTCAAGTTAGATTTCTTTTCTGTTACTTTGTAGTCATTAAGGCTTTAAAGTTTTTCCAGCATTTAGTTCTACAAAGTTCTCTTTTCTTCCCAGGTGAGAGCCATCATCAATTTTCTCTTATCATACAGTGAAATGTCTCATTCATTAAAATTCTGAGTAAGTCCAGATAAACTTTTATCAATCATAGTCTGTGGAGCTATATATGACATTCCCAGAGGGCAAAAAGTCCCAACACCAGATTGGATAAATGAAATAACCTTGATTCACTCTTTACTAACAGCCGTAACTACCATCAGCCTTAACCAGACCATCTAATCCATGAATACTTTTGTTACATAAGAATTCAATAACAGAAAAATCCATTGTTGAATATTAGTGAATTATGCTCATACATATCCAAATAATATGTGAGCTAAGTGGCACAGTAGATAGAGACCCAGGCCTAGGAAGACCTAAATTCAAATCCAACCTCAAATACTTCCTAGCTATATGACCCTGGGCAAGTCACTCTGCTTGCCTCAATTTCCTCAACTATTAAGTAACAGTACCTATCTCTTAGGGTTGTTATGAGGAACAATGAGAAAATACATGGGAAAAAGAGCTTTGCACAGTGTGTCAAGTATTAAGCAATATATAAATGCTCCCTCCTCCCCTCTCTCCCTCCCCAGTTTCACCTAACTAAGCAGGTCGATTAAGTTGTATTAAAAACATTAGGTACTGGGGCTGATAAGCTTCATATGGAGTATATAAAAGGTATGGTTGGCACAATACCTGTTTTGCATAAACTGGAGTGGTTTCTCTTTAAGGAAGCAAAGGGGCTGTCCTCAAGATTTTGCTGATCTTATAGGTCTATAAAGGGCTATGAAAGCTAAACCTATATGAAGTCAGTGCTCTGAAGGTTTTAGCAGAATTACAAATGCCCTGTGGCTATGCCTTCCTGGCTAGGTGTTGCATATTGCTGTGTGAATATACAGGCAGGGAAGTAATGATTTAATTTAATTAGAAATCATATCCCTTCTAATCTTAGCACAAATAAAAGTAGTTGGATTTTGTTTTTTTGTTTTGTTTTGCATTTGTCCACTGCCAGTGCCTCACTGCATTCTAACTCTGAGCCTGAATTACTAGACTGTACTGAGTTAGACCTGGTCCAGAATAAAAGGCAATGACTCACAGGTGAAGCAAACAGGACAAAAACCCAATTAATGAAGCTTGTGATGCAAGTCGGTCAAGAGAAGATGAGACACCGTTCTATTTTCAATGAACATCGTTTAATGGAACACCATGTGCCTGGGCAGAAATAAAGGAAAATATAGTTTACTCAATCACTGCCTTGAAATATATTCTGGACTTGGAACCAATTAGGCCATGACCACTCCACAAAGAACTAACTTTTAATGTGAATGATTTCCCATCTCTCCTAGCTCATGTTGCCAATGGAGCCTTTATGTCAGATAAAACATCTCTTTTAAAAAAGTGCTGGTGTATGTATATATGTATGTATGTATGCCTTTTCAATCAAAATGGCCTTTTCTTTTTAAAGAATTGAGACTTATGTTATTGAATGTTTGCCATAAATTAGAAGCTAAAGTATCAAGTCGCATCAAAGTTCATTTATAATCAAAGTTCCTACTTTTCAATAATAATTCAGCCAACTTGATTTGTTATTCTTTGGAGGTACCTCACTAAAAAGAAAAATGTGATTCTATTGTCCCCCTGATTTTTCTTTAAATGAAAAATCTCTTACAAAAAGTTCCTTGTTGGGTCATCAGTGGAAGCATGATATTGAAGTCCAGAAAGTCAGGAACATGGTTGGGAAGGGAATGACAACAAGCTGGCCTGGGGCCCCTTCACAAAATGGAGGCCCCCAGGGGAACTTACCAATGAGAGAAGCGGGACTTCATGAGGTCCTACATATATGAAAATAAAAGAGTAATGGTGTGCTTTGGTAAATAGGAAAAGTGAAGTAGAACAACTTAAGAGGCACAGATGGCTGCTTATTCAATACTGCAAGGGATACCTGGGTGGGTTAAAATCATTAAGTTCTGGAAAGAATAGAACAAATCTAATAAAATAAAATTTAATAAGGATAAACATTAAAGTCTTCTACTTGATTTTTAAAAATAACTTCCAATATAAGATAGTTTTATTTGAAAAACATCTGAGAGTTTTAAGTATAAAGTCATGTGTCTCAACAATAAATTATGGGGAGAAAATGCCCAAATGCAATCTTAACATGCATTAAAAGAGCTATCCTGTCCTGAAGTGGAAAATAGTTCTGACACACTACACCCTGGTCAGGCCATATTTAGAGTACTGTGTTCATTTCTGGAACTCATTTTAGTAAAGATATTAATAAATTGTGAAGTATCTAGAGTAGGGTAACCAGGGCAGTAAAACTCCTTGAGATTATGCCATATGAAAAGTGAATGAAGAAGGATGTTTATCCTAGAAAAAAGAACACGTATGTGGAACATGGGAGTTATCTTCAAGCAATTGATGGATTCACATTCATAAAAGGTATTAGAATTAGGCTTCTTCTGTGCTTCATTATTAGGAGCAATAGGCAGAAGTTGCAAAGAGGCATACTGAATTAATCAATGAATAAGCATATCTACTATGTGCCAAGAATTGTGCTAGCTAAAGACAAGTACAGAGGATGAAATGATCCCTACCAAAAGCAGTTTACATTATTTTTCTTTTGCTTTCTAAATATGTTTTTAAATATTTATTACTTTATTTTTCCCCAGTTACATGTAAAAACAATTTCTAACACTCATTTTTAAACCTCTGAGTTCTAAATTCTCTCCCTTCCTCTTTCCCTACCCTCTTCCTCAATGAGAAGGCAAGTAATTCGGAATAGGTTATTCACGTGTAGTCATACAAAACATTTCCATAATAGTCATGTTGTAAAAGAAAACAAAGACCCAAAAAAAACCCTCAAGAAAAATAAAGTAGAAAAATTATGCTTCCATTTGTATTCAGACACCATCAGTTCTTTCTCTGGGGATGGACAGCATTTTTCATTTTAAGTCCTTCAGAGTTGTCTTGGATCACTGTATTGCTGAGAATAGCCAAGTCATTCACAGATGGTCATCTTACGTTATTGCTGTTATTTTGTACACAGTACATTTCAATTTGCATCAGCTTATGCCAGTCTTTCCAGGTTTTTCTGAGAGCATCCTGCACAATAGTATTCCATCACAATCACATACCACAATTCGTTCAGCCATTCCCCAATTGATGGGCATCCCTTCAGTTTCCAATTCTCTGCCATGAAACAAGAGCTGCTATAAATATTTTTGTATATGTAGATCCTTTCTCCATTTTCATGACCTCTTTGGGATAGAGACCTAGAAGTGGTATAGCTGGGTCAAAGGGTATGCATGCTTTTATATACCTTTGGGCATAGTTCCAAATTGTTCTACAGAATGACTGAATCAGTTTACGACTCCACCAACAGGGAGTTTGCATTCTAAAAGAGCAGACCTATGTATGCTGTGATGCATGTATATACATACACATAGAGGAGGAAAGAAATAAGCATTTGTATAGGACTTATTATGTACCTTAGGAAGCATGCTAGGTGTTTTACAAATTTTATCTTATTTGATCCTCACAACAGCGCTGCAAGATAATTACTATTATTATCCCCATTTTTGACAGTTAAGGAAATTGAGACAAACAGAACTTAAGTGATTTACTTAGGGTCACAAAGTGAATATATACAACATAGTTGAATACAAGGTAGCATGGCAGGTAGCATGGCAGCAAGTGCATTAGCAACTGGAGAGGTTGGGAAGGATCACTTTCAGAATATAGTGCTTAAGGTACACCTTAAAGCAACAGGAGGGCTCTATAATGCAGAGGAAAGAAAGGAGTACATCCCAGACATGCAGGGCTGACAAGAAAAAGACAGGGAAGATGGGAGATGACACCAGTGAGGACAGAAAGAAGTCCTGTTTAAGTATGTCTGCTACTAAAGAGATCAGTTGGGGTTAAGTTGTAAGGAGCTTTCAAAAGCTAAACAGAGGAGTCTCCATTTTATCCTAGAGACAACAAGAAGCCATTAAAGGTAATGGCTTAGGGAAGTCCTATAGTCAGATGTACACTTAAGGAAAATTACTTTGGCAGTGGTGAGTACATGAAGTACCATTTAAGATGGACTTTAGATAGGATGACCAATAAGGAGGATTACTGCAAAAATTTAAGCAAGAGGTGATGAGTTGATAGCTGTGTGAGTGGAGAGAAGGAGTCAAATGTGGGAGATGATGTAGCAGTAAATACAACAAAACAAAATCTAGCAATTGAATGGATGGTATGGGGTGAGGGGTAGTGGGGAGGCCAGGGTGATAAGAAAGACAGAGAGAGACACACACACACACACA
>CM053587.1:114757929-114773156 GCA_028646515.1 Pseudochirops corinnae
TAAGTTGCCCTTGTAGTAACAGGCCTTTCCCACTCCCTGGTTCCCCACCCCCTCTCATCCCAAAGTGGCTAATTACATTATATCGATGAGCCTTGTTCAGGTATGGATTGGACTAGATGGCTTCTCAGGTCCCTTCAACCTCCTCTAGTCTGAGATTCTATGACCTTTCCTTTAGTGCAGTGAGCCAATATTCCTGTGAGGCATGTAACTCAGTCTAGTGTTTATTATTATTATTAACTGTGTCCCAATGTTCTCTCTCTGTTAATATGATTCCTTGAGAATAAAACTATGCAATCACGTAGCAAGCTTGAACTCACAGATATTAATAATCATAATAACGTGAGCAGATTGATTTTATATAGCATTTTAAGATTTTAACATGGTACATGCTCAACCCTTCCTTATCCAGGATTCTCCCTCTATTTGCCATCTTTATCTGCCTCTCATAAAATGTCTACTCATTTTTATTCATGTATCCACTAGAGTTCAGCAAAGAATAAGTTAGTATAGAACATGAGAGACAGCAAAGCCCAGATTCAATGAATGGTAGGACTGAGCAACTACAATATTCTAAATGAAACATTTTATTGCCATGTTTAATCCCTTAAAATGTGCCTTAATGGCTACAAAAAGCAAATGAAATATTAATTCTAATACTACTATTAAACAATGAATGTGATCTTGACCAGATTTCATCAGTTTCTCCTAAGATATTGTAAAGCCAATCACAAGCAGCTCCTGAGGACTACTGCTGTGAATAACTTTTAAGGATCTAATCACATAGTATAGTAAACTATTTATTCAGCAATAAATGCAAGAAACTAAAGCACAACATCCACCACAATAAAACATTACAACTTATTACTAAGGTGGCCACATAGTGCTAAATAAAACATATCATTCAGTAACTCACAATCTCCTCAATCAATACAGAGTACCCAAGTCAAGTCTTCTTTCATCTTGACTTGAAGGTGGCTTCCAATCATCCTTAAGATGTAATCATCCTTTAACCAATCATCCTTAAGGGGTAGCAGAAAATATAAACCCATCCAACCCTAGGTTATAGTAAGTTACAATATCATCAATCAGCACTGAGTACCCAAGTAAAGTCTTCTTTAATATTAACTCAAGGCTAACTTCCAAAGTCCATGGCTCCTCTTCCATACTCCCAGCTCTTGCTGGATTCACACACAGGCAGCTCTTTGCTCTGGCTCTATATCTCAGCCCATGGGAACTATTCCATTTCAAGCCCTTCACAGTTTCTGTTTCTAGGAAAACAAAGCTTAACAGAGCTACAACAATATTTACATACATTGCTAGCACTATCATCTCAAGTCACTTTCTGTCTGAGAAATCAACACAAATCAACAATGTGCTTCTGTCTGACAGAGTAACACTAACACAAATCAACAGAGTTCTTCTGTCTGACAAAGTAACATCAACATAGACAGAACAGATGGACGGAGTGCCAACACCACAAGCATTCTCAATCTCAGCTCTGCTTGGTCTTTGCTCATGCTAGAACTTTTTTCTGCTCTGCTCCTTCCTATTTCGCCCCTTTGGCAAGCTCCTCCCACCGTGGACTCATGTGATAGATGATGGTAGGCTTATTAAGGGCAGGGAAGGTCTCCAAACTCCCTTAGGCCTATTAAGGGCAACATAATGTATACTGTTTCCAACAAAGATTTGACACAAAGGCAAGGCTCAAAGGCACCTGAATAGCTGAAAAAAGCAGCAAAGTACCACTTTGCTTGCCATTATACTCCATCCCTCCAGGATCCTTGGCCTTACAATCTAAATGGCTATAAATCCTGGAACAAATAGAGGCACTATCCTTCGTCATCCTACCAACCACTCCATAAATGTAAAGCCAATCACAAGCAGCTCTCCTGAGGACTGAGGACTGCTGCTGTGAAAACCTTAAGGATCTAATCGCACTATATAGTGAACTCTCTATTTATTCATCAACAAACTAAAGCAAAACATTCAAGAAACTAATGCCTAACGTTCACAACAATATACGCTAACAACTTATTACTAAGGTGGCCACGTAGTCTTAAACAAAGCATAAGTCAGATATCTCAACTGTTAGCCAATCACCTCAAGTGCTAGTGTTCTCCCTCTGAAACGTTTTATTTAGCTATTTCATATGTATTCTCTTTATGTTCATTCTCTGTGTGTGTGTATATATGTATGTGTATATGTACATGTTGTCTCTCTTAACAGTAAGACTGTGAGTTCTTTGTGAGGAGGGATTGTTTCATTTATTGTATTTCTATCCAAAGCATCTGGCGCATAGTAGGCATTTATAAATGATTGCTGATCAACTGCTAGGGCTACCAGGTATGCCCTAGACAGAATCAGAGGGACAAGGTTCCCAAGTGATCCCGGAGAATCTGGACACCACAGCTTTTGACACTGTCAATCAACCTCTTCTTCTTAGTACTCTAGTTTTTTTTTTTTGGTACGTTGCTTTCTTCTGGTTCTCCTCCTTCCAGTCTGACTTGTCCTTCTTAGTATCTGTTGCTGGATTTTTATCCAGGTCATGCCAGCTATGGATGTCCCTCAATGCTCTGCCCTGGGCCCTCTTTGTTTCTTCCTCTACAAAGTTTTGCTTGCTGTTCTCATCAGCTCCCATGCATTCCACTGTTATCTCTATGCTGGTATTTATCAGATATACTTATCAAGTCCTAACCTATAGTCTCACATCTCCAACTGCCTATTAGACATCTTGAATTGTACAAACCACAGAAATCTAAAATTTGACCAGTCTAAAGCTGAACTCACCTTCCCCCCCCCAAACCTTCCCTTTTTCCTGACTTACTTATTACTCTATTACTGTTCAAGGACATTCATCCTCCCATTCACCCAGGCTCAGAGGTATCATCCTCAGTTCCTTATTCTCACTCACATACACCCCCCCAATCCAATCTATTCTCAAGTCCTATTGATTCTACCTTCATAACATCACTTGTCTATGTTAACCACCATGGTACAGCTCCCATCACTTCATCCCTAGACTACTGCAACAACCTTCTGGTTAGTCTCCCTGCCTCTAATCTCTCCCCATTCAAGTCTATTTTCCACTCATTTATCAAAAAAGATAACCTTAAAGTGCAGTTCTGACTATATTACCACCATCCCCACTCAATAAACCCCAGTGGCATAATAAACATAATAATAACTAGCTTTTGCATGCCCCTTTAAAAGAGTGTAAAGGACTTTACATAAGTTTTCATTTTAGTGCCTTCAAGATCAAATATAAAATGCTGTTTAGATTGTAAAGCCCTTCATAAACTGGTCTTGTTCAATCTTTCCACTCTTCTTTCTCTTTACAATCCAGTGACATTGGCCTACTAGCTGTTCCTCACAGAAGACACTATCTCTGCCATTATGCATTTTCAGTGGCTCTACCCCATGTCTGGAAGGCTCTCCATCCTTGTCTCCAACTCCTGGCTACCCTCAAACTCTCAGATGAAATTCCACCTTTGCAAAAGCCTTTCCCAATGACCCACAATGTTAATGCCTCCCCTCTGAGATTATCTCCAGTTTAACCTGTATATGTCATTTGCACATAGTTGTTTGTGGATTGTCTCTCCCATTAGACTGTGAGCTCTTTAAGCTCAGGGAATGTTTTTTTTTTTTAATTGCCTTTCTTTGTATTACCAATGCTTAGCACAGTTGCTGACTGCTGACTATTAGGCTGTACGGATCTGTCAAATTCTTAAGACCAATGCAATAAATGCTAGCAATTCAAACTAAGATTAATCAATTGCACCAATATTTTTTAATTGCTGTGTTCTTCTTTCAGAAAAAGACTTTAAAAATAAGTCCTTATTGTAACCTCTCAAGCTTTGAATACTTTTTCTGTATTAAGCAATGGATGCCTCCTTTAACTTGTCCTCTGATGTAACAAAGGATTAACTATCATATTTTATGACCAATGCCAATGCCCAGTGTATCTTGATTAATTAGCCACTGTCTCATCTTATTTCTGGCAAGCAGAGCCAGCCTAGGTCTATGGCTTACTTGTTTATTTGTTAATTCCGTCCATGGTAGATTCTGCCACTCAAACTTTCCTTAGAGGATGCTTTTAAGAGATGCTTAAAGTATTATGCTATTGGTTTTATATCAATTTGCTAAAAAAAAAAAAAGGTTATCAACAACTCATATTTAATTTTAATTCAATGATTTATTCAATATTCTTATAATAACATTTATATGTCACATGGTGCAGGATTTTATATACTTTGTACTCTGTAGGGTGAAGAAAAACATTTGAGAATATTTTCCCGTCCCCACACCTCAAAACTGGAAATGACTTTAATGACTGTGGGGGTAATTTTATGACTTTCTGTTACATTATACACACATTTAGATTTTCTCTTTTAAAATAACATATTTGTTGATACACAACAAAAATATCACCATGAAATGTCAGCTATTAAGCCAGAGGGTATCACTTACACTCAGCTGCCTCTGTTTCTGTTTACAGGGCTGAGATTGAGGCTTAATAGTGATGATAATTATGTAACATTCATTAAGCACTTATATGTTGGTGTCCTAGAGAAGAGATGAGAAATCCCGTCCTTGCCCTTGAGGAGTTTATCTATCAAGGACACACCAAACTGATAAGTCACAGTTAGGCAATGTCTATGAACACACAGGGATTCTCCCCTAATCATAGTCATTACTCAAGGAACAGATGAAAACCTTCACATCAAAGGAATCTACAGATGTTGGTCAACAATTTCTTGAGTCTAACTCTATCCCCAGATCACCTCATTGTCTCTCCTTCCATATCAATACAAAGAGGGTAAAAATCACACGTGCTCCACATATGATCAGGCTGACTCCACATGCTCATGAAGAGCTAGGGGCAAGCAGCAGATATGGGCTGCTCCTAGACAGAATCAATAGTCTCATCTGAGCAATGGATCTGTTTGGTGAACAGTAGTTTTCATTGTACTTCACAACAACAGGCTTATTATACAAACTCTGAAACAATTCAACATAATCCTCCTGGCTGTGTAGTGATAACAAGAACAACTAGCATTTAAATAGCACCTATGTGCCCGAGTCTGTGCTAAGTGACTTACAAACGCTATCTCATTTGACCCATACAACAACCCAGCAAAGTAAGTGTTATTATTAACTCCATTTTACGACTGAAGAAACTTAGGCAAACAGGTCACAAAGCTAGTGTCTGAAGCTGGATGTGAATGCAGATCTTCCTAACTTCAGATCTAATGCTCTAGCCACTCTGCACCTATCTGCCAGCAGTCAGAATGGGCTAAAAGAGACAGGTAAGACAGTCCTTACCCTATGTTCTTATTTCCTAAGGAATATGTCAGAATACCAACGTATTATGCTACTAATAATAATACCATCACCATCTTACATTTACATAGTACTTTTTTTCCAAAGTGCTTTATCCATTATCTAATTTGTCTATTCACAAAAATGTCCCTAGTGCATTTGCAGCATCCCAGGTTAGAACCACAGAATCTTAAACTTGGAAGGGAACTAGGTAGGATCTTAAAGGTCATCCAGTTCAACCTCTTAATTGAAGCACGAAACCTCCTTTTTAGCATCGTCAAGAAACAGTCAATAATCAAGTTCTGCTTCAAATATTTCAAGTGTCAAAGGACTCAACACCTTATAGGGAAGTCCATTCTATTATTAGACAATTCATATTTTTAGTCAATATGTCCTTATCCTGAACTTAAATATGTACTTCTGTATCTCCTACCTATGGTCTTAGTTCTGTCTGCTTGGATTAAGAATTCTAATCCTTCACAACAGCCCTTAAAATGTTTTAAAATAGAGCTCAAGTCTTCCTTCATCTTTTATCTAGGTGAAATATCTTTAGTTCTTTTGCCAATCCTAGCATGGTTGAGAGTCTACTCACCATACTAGTCCTACTCCTTTGGTTTTCACATCCCTGTTAAATTTGGACCAAGAGGGTGGGAGGTTAGAGTAAACATGGCAGAGGCAGGAGGGTGGAAGGGCATGTGAGTAATGTGCATATTAGTAGGGAACCTCCCCTTTCTGCTTAATTTGATCCGGTCAGCTATTGTAGCATAAGATGACATTGCTCTAACATTATGACCTACAGAACAATCCTTCTCTTCTTCTTTATATCTCCTTTCTCCACAGTGGTTGAATATGCTGCCTATCATTTCCAGATTTTTCTTAGTGCAGCAGACAACTTTTACCCATTTGTTCTTGAAGGGCCCTTCTTCCCAAGTCTATTCTAGTTCTCATTCTATGCCATTCCCACTAAGGCTTAACTAACCCCCACCAAAAAAAAAAAAAAAAAAAAAAAGGAAGGAAGGAGTTTCAATTATAAACCATGGCTTTGATGCACTATGTAATGACACCTTAACCTCTTCCCAAAAAAGCATTTTTTTTTTCCCTAATCTTAATATGAAACTCAAGATTCATTAATCCTGTTGACTGAAGAGTTTAAATCCCTTGTTATTCATTTTTAAAGTGAGTGGTAAAACATTTTATATTTCTTCCAAGATATTTACTAAATGAAGGATTTTAAAAAAAAAATCTGCCTCTTGCCCTTGATATTTTCTATTAATCTACAGTTGTTTAAAATGAAAGCTTCTCTATCCCCTTATATAGTTTAATTTTAGACATGAGAGTAATTGGTTACTCAATAAGCATTTATTAAGCACCTACTAAATACCAAGAACTGTGCTAAGTACTGGGATACAAATACAGTCCCAGTCCTAGAGAGCTCACAATCTAATGAGAAAACAACATGCAAACAACTATATATAAACTGCAGAAATTGAAGATAATCAACAGAAGGAAGGTATTAGCATTAAGGAGGATGGAAAAGGCCTCTTAGAGAAGGTGAGAATTCAGCTGGAAACTGAAGGAAGTCAGGGAAACCAGAAGGTAGAGAGGAGGGAGAGACAGTGGCAGGCATGGGAAAGTCACTGAAAATGCCCAGAACTGTAAATGGGGCTTCTACTCTGATGAGATCCATAGATGTCAGTGTCACCAGATCCCAGAAGAGATGGAAGTAACAACTAGGCTAACTCTCTACCTGAATCATGAAATCTCCTTTGCAAGATCCCTGATATCAAGGGTCTTCCTGCAGGACGAAGGAGGGCAAGAATACTCTCTGTTTCTCAGTTAAGTTCACATCATGGGAACACACATACTTTATTATATTGTTTTACTGCAACCAGGCAAAATCCTGCCTAACAGGCTAATATCTCCAGGCATTTACTAGGTTTATCAGAAATGTCACAATCATCATTTACCAAAGTCATAAGGAAGCTTTTTTCCTCTCTGTACTCCAAAGAGTAAAAAGGCCCTTCCAATCTCAAAGGGGAGAACACCTAGTCTGAAGTTTTACTTCTGTCTGGAAATGTAAGATAATGAAAAGTAAACAAGAGGATTTAGACTTCTAAATGGTTTTAGTTCATTAACACTTCATTTAGCTAGAGGTTATATCCTTCAACTTTTGTTATCAGTAAAAAAAAGAACATGGAAGCAAAAAGATATTCAGCAGCCATAACAGACGATATCACAAAGCCCACGCTTTGGTCATAACATCTTCTGCCCTTATTTAGTGACTATTTATTAATATTTTAGACATAATTCTAAAAAGTTTAGTTATTTGGTCCCAGCCTAGATAGATTATAAGAAAAATATAGAACAAAAAATAATTAATACAGAGACAAGCATATCAACTAGGACTAAGAAGTGACATAACAGTGTCAGAACAAACCTATTAAAAAAAAAAACTCAAAAAACCACAATTGTCCAAAGTCATTTAACATGGGATCAAAGACATCTCAGCAACCCCTAAAGGCATTACTACAAAACAAAGCTTCACTACCAATGGATGCTCTACAGACTGTAACAAACTGGGATAGAAAGCATTCTCTTTATGGTCTTTTAGGCATCGTCTGAACTGAAAAAAAAAAATTGCACTTCCTGGTTTCTTCAGTCCTTTGATTACTTGAATTACTACAACGCAGACATTAATACAATGTTAATTTCCACAAGAGGACATTAAAAAAACAGTTAAATTCTCTTCAGTATGCTCTGCATAAAAAAGGCAAGTGTGTGATCCATTTAAAAAAAAAAACCTGTATTGAAATGGTTGAACTTGGCAAAGTTCGGGTGCTTAAAGGAGTAAGCTTTTGTTTTCTCAGAAAATCAGTAATATGGACCTTCTCCTTTCTCCATGATGCTGGCAGAATGAGTTTTTAATATTAAGAGGCAAAAAGAAAAGTGAGATAAGAGAAAAAGCATTGAGTTTGGAGAGCTAGGTTTAAATCCTGGCCTGCATACTCAGGAGCTGTGTAATCACTCATCATCCAGAATCTCAGCTTCCTCATCTACAAAACTGGGACCATAATACTTATACAACCAACAATACAGAGCTATTGTGGGGAAAGTATCATGTAAATGTGAGGTTTGTGTGTGTATATTTGTGTGTTTGTATGTATGTGTGTGTACATACATATATGTGGAGGAGCAAAAGAAAAGGCAGATGATTCAGGCAAAATGAATGAGTTGGCTGAGATTGCAGAAGGAGGATGGGGGTGGAGAACCAGGAAAAAATTTTAAAAAAAGAAACAAAAAACAAGTAAACCACTAAAGTTCTCAGTGATTAGAAATAATATTCTTCCTAATCTTTGATACCACAGTTTGATGTTAAATGAGTTTTAGGTAGTAAAGGTTAAAACTGTATTATATTTTATAAACAAAGAAATGACCTTTCTTTTCCCCAAATTCCTAATGCATTTTAGACACCTCTTTCAATTTATAAAGTAAATAAAAAGCTAATGAAGTGTGGAAGGTGGATCTATCTTCTTATTCCTATATCCAGATAAGCTATTTTCTATTTCTACTTGCTCAAGACTGGTTTTCTGTCACTTTGCATTAGAAAAAAATAGAAAAAGGAAGTTCTCTTTGGGCAAATTCTCAAGGTATTGAACCTCTAGGCCGATAACATAATTCCCTTAGTCTAGTGATACAAGGTAGGACTAAAAAATAAAATAAGACTATAGCCAACATGTCAAAAAAGTCAAACAGATAGCAGAACATATTTACCAGCTTCTTCATCCAGAAAAAAAGTACACAGTTCAATTTCATTTTTTTTAATCTTAGTTTGTACCTGAAAAAAATTTGTCATTGAAAAAAAGTATAACAAAACTTCAAAAATCTGGCCTATACTAAACCATAATGTGTAAGGTAAAAAATTGCTGAGCAAAAATTCCCCAACTCATAAATTTCAGTAAAAGGTTATACTGTTTTTCAATCAAGGCCAATCTAAACTAATAAAAAAAATGTCCTAGCAGATTTTCTAAAATAAATTATTATTTCTTTTAAATATCTCAAACTAATTACTAACAAACAGCCTACAATAGAGGTTGTGCTGAACCCAAAATACCCATTACACCAAAATCCTTAAAAATAGTCATATTTCCCCTTTAATAGAAAAATACATTTCCTATCTGGAATTTAACTTTTGAACAGGAACATTCATCTCAAAAAAGAGGGAAACAGGATGTAAAAAAAGAACAAAACCAAAAAAACCCTTCCAAACAACTAATATGCATGTCAGGAAACATTCACACTAAAGTTTGTGTTGTAAGTCTTACTACTTGTACTTTCTTTAAGGGGTCTGGGTCTATTTGTTCTACTTCTGCACACAATTCCAAAGATCTTGGAAATTAAAAGAAAATTAGAATTAGAAAATTAGGGGATTCCCACAATCAGGCCCACTAGTAGCAGTAAAATGATGCCAGCAAAGGAGACAAAAAGGTTTTGTTTTTTTTAAAGCAGGTCTGAGAACTGGAGCCAAGGCAGAAATGGAATGGTGCTATGTTTGTACAAGGAGGTGGTCCAGTCATGCAATGAGAGCTAAGAATGCCGGATGCTCAGTAATGCTCTACTGGTACTCTCAACATGTGACAAGACCTAGAGAAAGGCCTCCAGAATACTGGGTGTGTTCTCTGTGGAGGATCTATAGGAGAAACCTAGACAAAAATAGCACAGAATCAGAAGGCATAGATGGGTTGCCATCTGCATAGTGGTCTGGCTAAACTTAGCCAGTGGGTTTGAATTCTGCAAGGAAGAAGAGGCACCTGGAAATCATCACAATGATTTATTAGCCTTGCAGGGGAAGTTACAGGAGTGGGAATGACTGGTCAGTACAGTCCAGCTTTACAGCAGGTACATACACATAGTCTCTCACACATACACACACCCAGGGTCATCACTGGGGCTTATCAGGAGAGGGACAGCCCCAGAGCTTGAGTGATGCCAGCATTCCTGCCAGGTCCCTTAGCAGGCAAAGTAAGAACCACCACCCATTTGTCTAAGGCTTGCTCTATGGCCGTGGATGAAGTGAGTGGCCAGTCTGATGAGATTACAAGATTATAACTCTGTTGAAGTATTTAACTTCAGATTATAACTCTGTTGAAGTATTGAAGCAAATTAAATTTAAATAAAGATAATGCATTTATTAAGTGCTATGCTTCAGGCACAGTCTTTAAAAAGAAAAAGCTATTAATGTATCCAGTGATTAGGTTCATAGATCCAGAGCTGTGGAAGGGACTCAGCTCAATTCTACTGTGCGAAAGTGTCATAAAAATGTAAGATGCATGGATAGATACACTTACGGTATGTAATATATGTACAACCAGAAGAGAAAAGAAAATGGCAGATGATGCAGGGAACTAGTTCAGTCCCTTCATTTTGCAGATTAAGAGCAAGTAGCCCATGCTCTTTCCCTGTTGCTGCTGAGCCTAGAGGGAGGCGGAGGCTCCCGGGTGTTTTCAAGATTTAGCTTCACCCATGAACTGCTGCCATGGCCGAGGAAGGTGAAATGGACGTTAACACCGCTCTACAAGAAGTGCTGAAGACCACACTCAACCACAATGGCCTAGCTCGTGGAATTCGTGAAGCTGCCAAAGCCTTTGGACAAATGCCAAGCCCATCTTTGTATACTTGCTTCCAACTGTGATGAACCTATGTATGTAAAGTTGGTTGAGGTCCTATGTGCTGAGCACCAAATCAACTTGATCAGTGTTGATGACAACAAGAAGCTGGGTGAATGGGTAGGCCTCTGTAAAAGTGACAGAAAGAGAAAGTCCTGTAAAGTGGTTGGCTGTAGTTGCGTTGTTGTTAAGGACTATGGCAAGGAATCTCAGGCCAAAGATGTCTTCGAAGAATATTTTAAATGCAAGAAATGAATAAATAAAAGCCTTGGTCTGAAAAAAAAAATACCAAAAAAGCTACCCATTCAAAGATTTTTAAAATACCATTACATGTAACTGAAAAAAAGGAAGCAAAATATGTGTTCAACCATAGTGGAATGACTGAATGAATCATGTAATATTAACATGATGCTATGAGTACTATTAAGATTGACAAGAATGATGAGCACAATAAAATCTGGAAAGACTTTAATGGAATAACGCAAAGAAAAAAATCAATAACCAGAACAACTGAGTATATATTAATTATGACCTTACAAGAGGAACAAACATTGAGTGAGAATGACTGAACAAAGTAAGAATCTTGACGGGGACCTTTGAAGGAGTAACTAAAAAGTTGTTAAGATACTTTATGCATTGAAATGAATTCTTTTAAATTTAATTAGTTATTTAGCCAACTTTACTGGATGTTTTGACATTCTGTAATGAGTTTTTAACAAAAACAGGTTCTGGACCTGAGCTTCCATTGATTGAGCACAATCTCAGATGTAGAAACTCCCCCTCTACCAATAAAAACCACTAAAACATTTAGTTTTTAAAAAATATTTTTAAAAGCAAGAACAGAATTTTAAAAGTTTACAAAAGAAAAATTTTAACTGGGGACACATCAGTTAATTATTGTTACTACTAATAATAGTTAACATGTATATTATTGTTACTACTAATAATAGTTAACATATATATACATATATATATGCCACTTTAAAATCTGTACTGTGCTTTTAAAATACTACTTTTTTTTAACTCTTAGAGGCAATCGGGGTTAAGTGATTTACCTAGGGTCCCACAGCTAATGTTTTGGGCCACATTTGAACTCAGGTCCTCTTGACTCCAGGGCTAGTATTCTATCAACTATGCTAACTGGAGCCCTGATATTATTTTATTTGATCTTTACAAGAGCCCTGGGAGGTATTATTATTATTATTATTGCCATTTTACAAATAAGGACACCAAAACAGACCAAAGTGACTTGCAAAGGGTTCACATACCTGCCAAATCTGAAATCAGACCGTACCACCTAGCTGCCTTCTGAGATATGTTGTTAATTTGTTAAAGTTGTATGTGTGTGTATACAAACACATACACGTACACATATTTTTCCCTTTACAACTTTAGTTTGTAGTCTATAATTTTATTATGATTTAAGAGTTATTGATTGTGCCACAGACACTTACCATGTGACCTTGGACAGGTCATATCACCTCTTTGGGCCTAAGTTTCCCTATTTATAAAATGCTAGGGGATCCCTTCCTGCCCTAAACATATGATCCTGGAAAACCAGAATTCTGAAAGTCAAGGGCATTAGGACTTAATTCCTGATTTCACTGAGAGGGTTATCATGTTGATGCTCAAAATATACATTAAACACAGCTAGATATACTGAGAATATCCTAAAATTTAGAGGCAGACAGTACAAAAGAAATTATCTAACACAGTCCCCTTCTAGTAAGTAGCTAGCCCAAAATCCAAACTCATGTGCCCGAATTCCAAATCCAGCGCTTCCTCCACCAAGTAAAGCTAATCTCTTTAGTCCAGATGTTTTTTGACTCATGGTGATTCTGTTTTAATTATCACTCTGAATACACACGTGCCACTTCAAGAACCAGGTACATAAAGTAATCAGGATTACCTACAATGCAATTCAGGTGAAAAAGTGCTTGACTTAAGAGTAAGAAAAGAACTGAATTCAAATTCCATCTTTGACACTTACTAGCTATGACCACTGGCAAGTCACTTCAACTCTGGGCCTCAGTTTCCTCAACCTACAAAACTATCCCTCTAATACTGATTAATTCACCAGGTCTTTGTGAAGATTAAACAAAAACACTGCTAGATTAAGTGATTAGCAAATTTTAAATTGTTACATAAAAGAAACAGGAAACAATACAGAATTCCAACGAAACTTACATAGCACTAGCTTTATCTACAGAAATCCATTAATTCTTTGTATACAGAGATCTCTATTCCTCACCGCAACACAGAAGCTGGGTAAACCAGTATCTAACTTACTCCCAAATTTATTAATATAATTTACTCTAGATACAATATCAATTTGAAGCTCTGAAAGAACCAGCCATTGGCAATATTCCTTTCTCCTATCCAGAGTGATTTAAATAATATTCTGAAGGTAAGGCAATTAGAGAATAGGAATGAAGGTGAGAAGGAGCAAACTTACACGTAATTTTGGAATTTGAGAAACATTCATCAATTTCTAGGCCTGGAATAAGTGAGGTAACTTTGCTAATGTTGAATCCATTATATACCACAGACTAGCAACTGTTTGGATAGACTCTAGAGGAGATTATCTCTTGGGTCCTTTTCTGCCCTATATCCTATGAGAAACAAAATACTATGGGAGGTTTATTTAGGTCTTTATGTGCCCAATTCTTTCCCTAGTGGAACAATGTTACTTAGTTTACCAGATTTTATGAAAAAGACACACTGCCCCCAAGTGAATCAAAGGGAGTTCCCTTTATATAGTCTAATATATTATCTTTCTCTTCTGGTAATGTTTAAATTGTAATCAAAATTTGTTACTTCAAAACCTGTCATTAACAACTAATTACTCTTTCATTTAAAAGTGACAATGTTGTAAATCATTAAAACACTAGCTATTACACTATCCCACACACTGTCATGGATCTAAAAGTATTCTCTCGCCCTCTAATAGTTACTGCAGCTGATTTACCGCTTATACAACTAGTCATCATATTAGTGTATTTAAGTATCAAATACACTGACGGTCCAAACGTGTCATCTCAAAGTCAAACCAGTCTTTTACAATTCCCTGGAAATGTTTTATAAAATCTTATTTATGAATTTATATTATGAAAAAAGAAATGGGAGAAAGGAATAATTTAATTCCTTCATCTAGATATCCTATTCTAAAGCACAGACTTTTTAATCTCAAATTCCACCTCAGATATCTAAAAAAGTATCTTATTTGCATAAATTGACTATAAACCAAACATTTCCTTTCAGTACAGACTGGAATGCTGATGTGGTACTGAGGGGAGCAAGGGGAGCAAAAAGTAAAAGCTATAAAGTTGAAAATGAAAGTTATTTAACCACATAAATAGATAATTTGATAATCAACTTCCAAGCAGTCACAATTCCATTTAGCAACACAAGCAGTAGCTGAATCCAAACAATTATATTTCTTTTTTTAGATCACAATGAGAAAGTCTTTTATAAAAACATGATTTGAGGACTTCTGTGGAGTGACAGACCCCCCCACTCAATTTGAAAATTAATGTTAATGAGAGCACTGTGCTTAAAACAAGGCTTGTTTCTGTTCATTTTTATTATCCTGAAATACATTTGCTCAGGTGACAGCTGTAATTAAGATATTTAATTTACCTGGTTAACATATTTACTTAAAAAACTATGACGAATGAAAATGGAGAATTTTAGTACAGATGAAAATATTGACTGTGGAAAGAGAGTGTGTTTGCTAAAAATGAGGATGAAAGACAGAAAAGATGGTAAATGAATCACTTAAAAGACAATTCACAAAAAAGCAAAAAAAAAGTTTTTAAAGGAGGCACAAACAAGTAGGACAGCTTTGAAAGTAATATGCTGAATTTATAATATACTCTAAAAAAAGGAGGCAACTCACATGTACCAGAGATTTACAGTTTCCTATCCAATAACTTCTTTCTTTTCTACTTTGTATGTAAAAAAGCTCTCTCTTTTATGTGTATGTCTAAATGTAAAATTTTAAAAGAAATTTAAAAAGACACTGGTGCATATCACCAAACTGACTGACATGCTGCTCTCTACCCCAACCTACTTCTATCACTGGCACACAATAAAACCTTCAATATTGCTCATTAATGTAATGTTTATAATTATCAGGATGATCTCATGCATATCTATAAACTGTCATTAAAATAAGTTTTAAAATAAAAAACCAAATAACTTAGTCTGACATCAAATAATTTTAGCATTTTCAAGAAGTCTTAA
>CM053587.1:114773656-114803758 GCA_028646515.1 Pseudochirops corinnae
TGTGTGTATATATATATATATATATATATATACATATATATTTTTAACATTTGATTATAGAACTTTAAATTCTAGATTCTTTCTCTTCCTCCCTCATCAGCCACCCCCACTGGAAGAACAAGCAATCAAATACAGGCTGAACATGTGTAATTATGCAGAAGCTCTCCACAGTGGACACATTGTGAGAGACTGATTACATGTCCCTCTTTCTATCCGCCCCCCCCATTCCACTCTCCACCCTGTCCCTGTCCCTCTACAGAAGTGTGTACTTCCATCAACCCTCCCCCCTACCTTGCCCTCCCCTCCATCATCCCACCTCTCATCCCCATTCCCCTATTCTCCTGTGTGGTAAGATACCCAGTTTAGAGTTTATGTCATTCCTTCCCTAAGCCAAGTTCAGTGAGAGTAAGGTTGACCCTTTCCCTTTTGCCTTCCTATTCTCCCCCTCTATTGTAACAATTATCCTTTGTCTCTTCCATGAGATGCTCAACCCCATTCTGTCTCTCCCTGTTTCCTCTCAATCTAATCCTCTCCCACCTCAGTATTTCATCTTTTCGTATATTGTCCCTTCCTATTCAATTGATCTTATGTTGGGGCTCTTTTTTATAAGACACGGAGCAATACAAAGAAATTCAGAATTGTGACATTTGTCTGAAAGTACAAAAATTTCTATGAAACAGAATTCAGAAAATAACAGAATCATGAAATCTGAGTGTTGGAAGGGGCTTCAGTAGCCATCTATCTGCTCCAATCTGCACCTAAATGTTATTCTTATTCTATAACACACCTATCAGGTGGACATCCAACTTTGACCTGAAGATCTCCAGTGAGGGAAAGCCCATTGCTTTCTGAGGCAACCCACATAGGAAGTTTTTCCTTACAACAGCTTCTACTCCTTATTTCTAGTTCTGCCATCTAAGGCAAAGAAGAGCAAGTCTAATAATCTCTTTTCCACATCACAGCCCTTCAAATACTTAAAACAGCCATGACGCCCCATCCAGCTACCCAGACAACCTTCTCTCTAGCTAAAAATTCCCATTTCCTCCAACCCGTCAATCTTCACAGGACATATTCTTATCGGTCTTAACACCACGCTAGGTGCCCACCTCTGTGCATTCCCCAGCTTATCAACGTCCTTCCCAGAATACTGTATACAGAGTCAAACGTCATATGCCAGATGCAGTGTTCCCAGAGCAAGCGCTCTTTGTAGGTGAGAATCAGATCTAGATTAGAAGTTGCCTTCATTGGCTCCACCGACTTTGAAAGATGAAACTAAGGAAGAAATTAACACCTACCCTGCTTCTGGCAGAGAAACCTCTAGATTTCAGGATAATTGGAGTGCCCCATGAAAACTAAATCATGCCTCATGGTCAAAGATGATCTGGAGTACACCCTGAGGACGATATTGCTCCAGTTCTGCCTCTGATGATCTTCGACCAATTTCCTCCTATTCTGCCTTTCTCTTCTCAAACACCTGGGTCTTTCATATTTTAATATACAATATTACTCCATTCCCTCCCTTTTTTGTATACAATTATTGTACCTTTACACAGATCGTTTTGGCTAGCTCAGATGATATAGTATGGTATCATATCAGGCTTTTAATTTTAGGGTAATTAAGTTCAAACCCTATGTTAAATACTCATCTCACAGCCCTTTAAAGTGTGTGAAGAGCTTCACATAATCTCATGTGTTGCTCACAGCAACCAGTGAGGTAGTTACATCAGATACTATTATTCCCAGAATATGTAGAGATGGAGAAACTGAGGACTAAAGAGGTTAAATGATTTCTCCATAATCACACAACATTGGTAAGTGCTAGGTGGCACAGTTCAAACCCAGGTCTTGCTAACTATGTCTAGTATTCTATCACACACCATACTGTCTCTTACTCCATTCTTAGATTTTACTATTTGTCTCACAGAGTTGTTGTGTAAGGATGAGTTTTGGCAATTGTAAAGTGCTATATAAATGTAAGCTACAGATATTATACAAAGAGTCAAAGAAACAACCAGTTTGCACAAAACACACTATACAACATTTGGGGTCAGGTACATTTTGGCTAACATGGCACCTTGTTTTAGAAAGAGCTGTACAGTCTTTAAGACACTGACATAACCTTTACCTGGTTATAGTTATCAACATGGTATAGTTATCACTGTTCATATCAACTAGTTTGAGAACCCAGTCCAAGATTTAAACACGAGACGTTTAAGCCATTAGTTTATCTCTTCTAATTAGAGATCCTGGGATTAAAAAATGGAAGACACCTTAGAAATCATCTAATCTAAAATAAAAGGCAGCTGAGGACCATGGAGATGACATAAGCCCAAGGTTATTCAAGTTATAAGTAAAAGGGCCAGAATTCAAATCTGGGTCTTTAGACTCCAAATCCAAGACTCTCTCTCCGTTCCACCACATAATGAAAGTTTTATCTCATAATTATTATTTCACCATTTTGGCCAATTATCAGGAACAGTTTGATGGTGTTAGTTGAATGTTTAATGAATAAAGAATTGGAAGAACTCAGGTCATTAAAAAAAATTTTTTGTTTGTTTTTGAAGGGTGGAAGGTGAGGCAATTGGGGTTAAATGGCTTGCCCAAGGTCACACAGCCAGTAAATATCAAGCATCTGATACCAAATTTGAACTCAGGTCCTCCTAACTCCAGGGCCTGTGGTGCTCTATTTGCTGTGCCACCTACCTGCCCCAAGGATGAACACAGGCCATTTAGCAAGCAAAAGAGAAGGAAAGGGGGAAGCATAATAGTCGTCCTCAAACATCTTTGAAGAGGGCTTAGCTGTATAATATGTAGTTTAGTATTGAAGACAGAATTCAGGACAATTAGGAGAAGTTATAAGAGACTCAATTATAAAGAAGAATTTTCTAATAATGAGAGTTATTCAAGAATACAATAGGCTAGAAGACACAGACATATGTTTCCTTTAACTGGAAAAGCCTTCAGCCAGGGATAGTCAGTCAGCCCTTTGTCAGGGACTTTACAGAGTTCCTGCATGGGGAAGAAGACTGGATTAGATCCAGTTTACTTCAATTAATAATTCATTAAGTGCCTGCTTAGCACAAGACTCTGTGCTAGGTGTTGGGGGATGTAAAGATGAAAAACACTACAACCTAATGGAGTAAGTAAGGGTGGAGAGACTGAAGGCAAAAAGAACAAAGGATCACAGCATAATAGAGCTGGAAATTATTCAGCTGAACTCGTTCACTTTACAGATGGGGAAACTGAGGCTCCAAAATTTTTACCTCTAAGGTTCCTTCCAATTCTAAAATTCTGTGATTCTAGTTTTATTAAACTGAAAGGTCTAACATTATATTTACCACTCATGGTTTTCATAGGTCAACGACTCAGCAAAAAAAGGTTAACATTTTCTTGTACCAGTTGTAACACAGGTTTTGTGGGACCAGGAATTTAGCTATCAAATGAATATAGCAATGCTATTAAGTGCCTCCTACAGTATAGACTATCCGAAACACTGAGTTACTGAATCATACTGAAGAATCCACACTCATGGCTTCCCTAAGTAGTAGGGCATTCAAGGAAAAAACTCATCACAAATATTCAAATCCAAATTAGAGCATTTAAGAAAGATCAAGCTCAAACTGACTGAGAGCCCCCAAAGGAGATGAGGTTTGAAGCTGACCCATTCATGAGGGTATCCATCAGATTACTACTTGATGTAATCTATAGCCAGTACATCTGAGAAAGCCCAAAGATTATAGGGAATCCTTCAGGCTTCAGTTAAAATAAATATGTACAAAGTTCCAGAAATCTCTAGACTCTCTAAACTGTGTAAGAAAGGAGCAAGCTGTCTCACAGCCAACTAACCAGAACCACCTAGTACTGACAGCATGGCACCCCCGAGAAGCTCCCAAGTCCCACCAATCTGTATGCTAGGAAGACCTTGGTTCCAGATATAAACACCTCATCAGCTACAGGTCTACACTTCCATTCTCATATACTTTATCTGCTTTGGATTATAACATGACACTCAACTTCTAATTTTATGTCCCAATGGTGAACAAGGCAATCCTAGAACTGTTTTGCTTGTTGGGGTCCTCCTGTCCCAAGGCTAAATTCTTACTTAGTTTTAATTGATCCAGAATAACAAGGGTGCTGAAGAGTTCTGAGAACTGGACATGCACTTCCTTCCCATGAACTGGAAATTCAAGTGGACAACCCCAAATGAGCACAGAATATAACTTTCTAAAGCCTAAACATAATAGTATAACTACTTACAAGGCTACCCTGCCACCACGAAGTGACTCAGTATTAAGAAGAATCTGGTTTTTAACATACAATGTCTGTTTTCCTTGGGATTTGTTTTATAGTTGACTCATTAACTGAAATGATGCAAGTATTTCTTTAAGAAATCAGATAAGCACAAACTGTATGTCTATGAACATCTGAGACAAGGAGTCTGGATGTCTTTTCATGACTCCAGGTCTTAGATAGGAACAAACAGGGCACCTTATAAATTCAAAGCATGAATACTAGGATAACCAAACCACCAGTACGTATTTACTGAGAGACTCATTCCATAAGTTCTATTCTAAGCTGCTGCAAGGGGAGAGGGAGAAAAATCCTAAAAGGGGGCTATTGCCAAAAAGGAGTACTCTTGAGACCATCTGCCTGGGTTGGCTATTCCTATTCCACAAATCCATATGTAAGAAATAAGTATATTGCAGTATTAATCATCTTAAAAATGAGAACTAACAATGATGCTATTTTAGTACTTTTAAAAATACTGATTAGGGTTTTTAATTGTATTGATTCTATAACAGGACCAAGAGTCAGAATTAGCTCATTTCTTTAGGGCTTGACTGATTTTCTTCTGTGACAGAGAATATAATATACATTTCCCATGAGAAAAGAAGAGAAGCCTCTGCTTCTCTTTGACATTCTCCTTTTCACACACCTGGCATCCTCAGGGATAGTCCTACATGAAAGTGAAGGGGAGCCCAAATCATCTCATCTCAATTTCTACTCCATCCATGTTCCCTTGGCGGGAGCGGGGTACTCTCTCTGTAACTGAGATGCTTTGCTTAAATACAGAGGAGAAAAGTGACTTCTTGGAGATATAAACTTGAGCTGGCAAATTAGCATGGGTTATGAAAGGTAGCCTCATCCAAACCAGTTTCTATTGGGAAACTAGCTTCTATTTTAGATCACTATGAAGAATACAGGTGTAGTTTATTTTTCCTAAGATTCTGCATATGATATATACATATATAGTATGTATATGTGTGTGTATATATATATATATACACACGACTTTTGTGGGGAAGATAATGTTATTTTTTCATTTTCTAAGAACACTATGATAAAATAATCTCCTGGATTTATTAACCCATGTTGCCAATACAAATAATGTGAAAATACACTTCATTCCTTTGCTTCTCTTAGAATTTCTGACCTATGGTCTCTGTTTCGTTCCATTTACATATTAAATTGATGTTTGTATTTTAATTAGTTGTGACAGTCATGAAGGTAGACCAACACTGATATCTGAATGTGTTATTATATACCACTGTACTGAACACAGAGTATAAAAAAACCTTGGCCTTCTTCAAGTATTGGGGGAGGAAAGGATTAAGTATAAGGTTAAATTTAATAACGAATTAATACTGGCTACACTCCTTTTCTCCTTTTCAAGGCTTTTAAAGGTAGCAAAAACTACATCATTATAAAAATGCTGAGCTGACTCTGTGTCTGAGAAAAAGTCAGCAGCATAATGATAAAAATAGGCAAACTTTAAAAATCAAGTATTTTCCTACCCTTTCCATCATTTCTATTCAGAATGAAAAAGAGGGACAGATAACATACCAAATAAAGACAGAAATCTGACTTCTGCCTAAATTTTGGACACTTCTGTGGTAAGTGGTAAATATAGGTCAAATCTTCACTCTTAGGTGTGATAACTCTATCACACACATACACACTCTCATATTGCCATTCACTAGGTATAAACATAGAATAAGAGAGCTGGAAGAGCTCTCTTAAGCCATCCAGGTTTAATCTCCATCTTACAGAGGAGGGACCTGAGGCCCACCTTAAGGGATGAATCTGTGTCTGTGTATCTGGCATGTAAACAAATGACCTTTGCTGACCTCTTCCCCTGTGAATTTGCCCGTGTGAAAACACAAATATCTATATCAGGACCATACAGACTTATTTCCCACCTTCTCTATCCTTTCATTTTACCCCATTACAGACTCTGGTGCTCGGATTCCTTGTCTGGGATGGGACACTGTGTGAACAGAGGATGATCCAGGTGGGAACCTGATGAAGGATGAAAAAAACACACTTCAGCCTCAGGATGCCATCCAGGAGCTGGGAAACAAGGCAGAATGCATCAAGCAGGGCACAGAATTGGGAAGGGGAGCAAAAACCCTACTGGACAGCAAAAAGGGAAGAATTCTGAATCAGAGAGGCTTGAAAGGACTCAGGCTTTTGATGATGAAGATGAAGGAGTCAGTGTGAACAAGTGGTTGCTGTTCACCTGTGCCCAACCCTTCATGACTCCATATGGGATTTTCCCGGCAAAGATAATAGAGTGGTTTGCCATTTCCTCCTCCAGCTCATTTTAAAGAAAATGAGCTGAGGCAAACTGAGTTAAGTGACTTGCCCAGGGTCACACAGCTAGTAAGCTTCTGAAGTCATATTTGAACTTGGGTCTTCCTGACTCCAAATCTGATGCTCTATCCACTGCACCACCCAGCCACCTGTTTAAAGACAGGCAGAGGCTCAAAACTTAAGGGAGAGGGACACTAGAGACTGGGGAAGCCCCTTACTAAAGATCAATTAATTATACAAGGCAGAAAATTTGTAGGAAATGTATCATCATAACCCAGGTGGGCCCTATCTGAATTCCGGCTCTGGACAGGGGTAAAGTTTCATGTCTGTTTTGTGCCACTTCTTCTTGACACTGGACCTATTTCCATATACATACACAAATACATATATGCACACATATAAACACACTGTGTGTGTGTGTGTGTGTGTGTGTGTGTGTGTGTGTGTGTATATATATATATAAAACATTATGCATGTATACATACACACAAATTTGGTAAAAAACTACTAGAATGTTTCTGATATAGTCTTTACTTCAAATTTCTGACAATATTCTTCCTGAAATGTCTTTTTCTTAGGAATCTCTTACGTCCTGAATAAGCTTATAACATGAAAGCAAATGTAAATTTAATTGCATGGGCAGGTGTGTGGAATGGAGGCATCTTACAGAAATTGGAAGCCAATCTGTATGGAAACAGATGGATGACGAGTAGAGGAGCTACAGGCCCTTAAACAAATGCTATCCCATCAGTCTCCATATCACTTATTCTGCTGTTTCATTAAGCTTGTTTGCTAATGAAATGATTGTGTATTATTTCAATTGCTTTATTATGTGTAGAAATTGTGTCTAGAATTCAGTAACTAAAGTACAGATAAAAAAGCCAAAGTGTAAACAATTAAAATTAAATAACTTTTACTGGTTCAACCTTGAGGGACTATTGGATTAAAGTTGAACAGGTCATCAGAGGAGATCAACGGGGGCTATGACAAAGGGTAAAGGTCAAAGAGGGCATTCAAGAAACATTCTTGAGAACAAGGAGGTAGAGTTCACTGACAATTACACAAAAAGCTTCTTGGGCACAGCAAAGTCCCTTATGAAAACAACAAGTGTGCCTTTATTTTACATTTTGCCCTGCCATTAAGCATCACTGACTTCTTGCATCTGCTGTGTCCTTAATTTTCTAAAGCCATTTTTGGTCATATCTTTATATATTTTTACTATTGTAGAAACCCATCATCTTTATTATTGCAGAAACTTGGCATCTAAGAACTACTTCATGTTCCTCTAAATCCCTAGCATCTGATAGAAGAGGGAACAAAAGAAAAAGGAAAAAGCGGCTTTAAAAGGAAAAGCAGGAATTCTGTTATCTCCATGTTTTGGGGGTGCTAGATGCTTTTGAGCAAGAAATTATTTTCAGAAAAACATCCCCATATCATATTTGATTAGGCCTGAGGTTTAGTAAAAATCAAAAATCATATTTTTGATAATTTTTAGAATTAAGAGTAAGGTTGTTATAGTTAGAGACCCAAGAGACAGATTTCTTTTCCTAGTATTCTCTGAGATGTAGGTAAAGACACTTCTCTCTGTTTATTAGTGCCACTCAATAGTATGTTATAAATTAACAAAAGTGACACTGAATGTTATTAACTAAGTGAATAATCCTTTTGTTTATATTAGTTTTGATTCAACAAAAATATTTTCTTCTCACTTTAGAGAAGACATCTAATCTGGAAATAGTCATCCTGACTGTCCCATTTCTATTCACTGGGGTACAAAAAGCAATTCTCAAATATCATAGGGAAAAAACTTACCACTGGCACCTCTGCTGGAATGGGATTAACAAATGCAAAGCGAAATTCTTCTCTCTGATCAGACTCTCTAGAAAAGGGGTGAGGAACCTGCAGCCAGACATGGCCCTCTAGGTCCTCAAGTGCGGCCCTCTGACTGAATCTAAACTTCACTTGAAAGACAACAGATCCCCCAGCCTGGCTCTAGACCATCTACCACTTTTACCACAGACAGATTCTTTCTGAACTTAGAACTTTTTGAATGCTAAGCTTTCTTTAGTCTCACCATATCCTCTAAGTCAGAGGTGTCAAACATTGTACTCCGAGGTGCCGCAGGAACCAGACTAAAATGCAATTGGGAACATTTAACAAAATAAATAAAAATGTAATAAAATATGAATAAAATTGTCATTTAAAACTAAGTCGATATGTGGTCTGTAGGGTTCCTTATGAACAAATTAGTGGTCCCCATTTCTATTTGAGTTTGAACCACTGACCAAGCCTCTAAAAACTCTCCTCCCTGTTC
This sequence comes from Pseudochirops corinnae, assembly GCA_028646515.1. Lineage (NCBI taxonomy): Eukaryota > Metazoa > Chordata > Mammalia > Diprotodontia > Pseudocheiridae > Pseudochirops > Pseudochirops corinnae. The sequence goes on from CM053587.1 coordinate 114,782,565, forward strand.
TCCCAGTGCAACATCAGCTGTTCCAGTCTCTTCATAACCTTGACTCTATGGTTTTTCCAACAGGCTTCATCTTCTGCTTTTGAATACCCTGCCTACCTGTTCTTCCACTGTTCACACACTAATCATTTACAGTGGGTCAATCTCAATAATTCACATTTTCTTTTTCCTATTTAGAGAGCCACAGTGTTAGACGAAGTCATAAAATCATGAGGAGCAGGTCCACTACACATTTGTTATCTAATTTCAACTGGGTCCTCACTACAGCACAGAAGTCCTTTTATTCACTTCCTGTTGACTCCCAACCATATTCCCAATGATGACAAAAGATCCTTTCCTCTCTCCTCAAGCCTCCAACTCTACCCACACTGCACTCTCCCTTAGAGGATGATCTTCCCCTGAAAAGGCTGAGAAAATCCATCTTGGCCTCCTGGATTATCTACCTGCCTCACCACAAACTACCTTTCCTTCCTTGGCTTAATTCCATTCTGGTTATTAGACATTTATTAAGCACATCTTCCAAAGGTCAATTAGAATGCCTCCATTACTTTGTGTGTACATATATATGTGTATGTGTAGACAGACAGATAGATAGATAGACAGATATAGATATAGACATATATAGATAAATATATGTACATACCCATGTATTTATATATCTATATATGAATCACACAAAATTTGCATTTGTATATATCGTTTCCAGGGATAGAATGAAAGTGCCTGGAGGGAAGGAAGGGGGTGTTTTATTTTTTCTTTAGCTCTTAGCACTATGCCTTGCACAAAGTGGAAGCTTTCCATCAGTCAATAAGCTTTAATTAATGACTATGTGCCAGGAACTCTGAAAGGTGCTAGGGACACAAAGATAAAAGAAAAAAAGAAAAAGTCTCCACATTCATGGAATTTATGTTTTACTTTGAATATATGAATAATGCATGATATATATACATATACATTCATATAATATAGCTCTAACTCTGGGTGCTGTTACTTTTCAGGGGATATGATTTGGCATCTTTGGTGTGTACAAGTATTTCTTATAAAATTATATTACTGTATATATTTATTCTCTTTGATTAAATGTCTATTTACCCTATGTACTCAACTAAAAATAACTTTGTTGAAAGTCATAGTGATTAATGACTTACAGCAGATGGGTTAAATGGTTACATTCCCATGCCTTCTCCCCTCCAAAACAAAAACTTTTTAAAATGTGAGTTTTAAAATGTGAAAATAAAATCATTAAGAATGTAGAAATCATGCCCAAAGTAGAGAAAAGAACCTATAGTAGTGTTTTCTAGATCTCAACCTTATCTGGTAAAGAAATGGGGGAAGTTTTTTTTATTGCATTTGGCTTAATCTTTGGAAAAGGTTGCAGTCTTTAATTAGCAGCTTGATTCTTTGCAGTCAGGATAAATATTGTGTTGCTATGACTCAAATCAGCCTGTGCCATGTAGGTCATCTTCTCATATTATTAGCCCCTTATCATATCATGTGAAAATCAAACTAACAGGACTAGGTGCTAATATGGAAATTCAACTATCAAACTATTGTTTTCCTATATCAAAATGGATTTAATATAATTAAAATATCTAGGCAGAAGATGCACAGACTCAGTCTGACAGGTCAAGATCTTAAAGACTTATAATTTCACTTTCAATCATATATTTTTAAAAACTTTTAAGAACTTAGATAAGTTATTTCAAATTATAACATTAATTTTATTAATTTACCAATTACATTAATACTTTTCATGTAAAGCTATGGCAGAGACACAGCACAGTATAGTGGATAGAGAGGTAGCTTCAAACCCTTCATTTAAGTCCCACACTTGACACACACTGATTAGGAAGCTGATTAAGCTCTCAATGATCTAAGCAATTCTCTAAGACTATAAAATGTAGAGAAAGCACTGTCTCTTTTTTGAATAGAGGAAGTTGTCTCACGCAGGAGTTTCCTAAACCAATGAAACTACAGGTCTCTCTATCCCTATCCCTAATTTAAGTTAAAATGTGTATAACTGAAAGCTGCAAACAGTATATAATATGACTTATTTTTGAAAAAGGGTAACTTCTGAGAATTAAGACTTGAGACTCTGCTTTTTCCCCACTCTGATTCATCCTGAATATTTCTGCCATATTAATTCTTAAACTGATCATTTCACTTGCTTGACTTTTCTACTGAAATCAAGTTTAAAGTCTGTCTGGACTGCCATAATTTAATTTTACTTATCCAGTGTTGTTTTCCACTATTCCCCATGAACCATATTCAATCCAGATTCTGTCTCTGCCCACTGTGGCTTCTTGTTTTTGTCTTTGTTTGGGTTGTTTTGTTTTGTTTTTTTTTGTAATGGCTCAGGTTGGACCTATACATTCAAAATTATATGGAAGACTAAAATCATTATCCAGAACTGGTAGGAAAAAAAAAGAAGAATCTGATTTTATTATCTGAATATTTTAGAAGGAAAAGTCATTTTTTCATCCAAATCATCCAAACCCCTGTTAAAATTTTACACTTTGTTTATGAAGGCAGTCTCAAATTTGCTGCGATATAAATGAGCCTAACTTAGGTATGAGAGGGACACCTTTTTATATGAGACTGAAGACTAGCTTAGAGTCCCTTTTCTGGTTATTAATCTGATTTGTTTTTTAACCATTACATCTCTAATATAAATGGTTCTTAGGACAATCACAGTGATGAGAAAATTTACAGCTGGAAAAGACCATGTAGATCAACTAGGCTATTATCTTCACCTGACAGATGATGGAATTAAAGATGAGAGAAGTGTGGTGACGTGCCCACAGCCACACAAGTGGCAAGTAAAAGAATCAGAAACTAAACCAAGATGCAATAACACCAGATCCAGGGCTGTTTGGTTTGGTTTGGTTGTAGTCTGGGCTTTTAGAGACCATACCTGTGATTTCACTGGTAACAGAAATTCCAATGAGGAAACTACTTCTACAAAACAAACAGATACCTGCCTAACAATTCAAAATATTAAAAAGTTTTTTGAGGAGCACTGAGTATAAGGTAGGAGTGAGAGGGAGAAACTGAATCCAAGCGTTTCTGATTCTGAAGCCTAATCTATCCACTGTGCCACATTACTGCACTACAGCTTGCTAAAGAGAAATTCGTTCCTAGAATTCTAAGGTTTTCAAGTACGAAATAATCAAAAGGGAGTTTGGGACTTCTAGTGCCAAGATGGCAGAGTGAAGAAGAAACCCTCGGAAGCCTTCATGAATTCCTCTTCCAACAACTAGAAAACTGCCTCAGAACTGGTCTAGGAGAGGGAAGCTGCTCACCAACCCCACAGGAAAGGTCTGTTTTACTCGGATGGGAGAGGAGGAAGGTTGGTTCAAGACAACGCAGCAGCTGTCAGACTCACAGCAGGGGGAGCCTGTAGCAGCCAGTCTCCACGCTGGGGCAATCTACCAGTGAGGCCCTACCCTCCTACAAACCAGCAGCCCCCCAAGCAAGTGAACCTTCTGTGCAGCACAGCAAGGCACCACCCCTAGCACCAGCCACCAGTGAGGCCTTGACTCCACTGCTGACTGGTAGTGAAGTCCCTCCCACCTCAGGGCTGGCCAATAGCAAAATCCCACCCCTGGGGTCCACCAGCAGAGCAGCCCAGTAGGAGGGTCCCACTCCTTGGACAGATCAGCAACAAAACTGCTCCTCCAGGCCTGCTAGCAGAGAGGCCCTGTTTCCACAGCAGTTCAGCAGTGCAGTTCCACCCCTGGGACAGAGCAGCAACAAGATCTCTCCTCCAAGGCCATCTACCAGATGTTGTGTTGCTATCATAGCAACACAACAACAAGGTACCACCCCTGGAGCACCAGCAGCTAAACCCAACACCCAGAGTAAGCCAACACAAAGGTCCAAAACTGCACTCCCTCCCCATCCAGTACAAGCCAGAAGGGAAGTCTACCCTCTAGAGAAAACTAGCAGCTACGCTCTCAAGCTAAGTGAAAGCCAGTAATAAGACCCAGAGCCCCAGCAAAAAAAGCTTGGGATTGTGCAGGTCCAGAGTCCAACTCTCACATATCAAATCACCAAAAAAGGAAGAAAAAATTAGCAAAAACCAAAAAAGAGCTTGACTATAGAAAGTTATTATGGTGATAGGGAGAACCAAGGAATTAACTTAGAAGATGACAATAATATCAAAATGGCTACAAGTAAAGCCTAAATGTAAACTGGTCTCAAGCCCAAAAAGAATTCCTAGAAGGGCTAAAAAGAAGATTTTAAAAAGCAAATTAAAGAAGTAGAAGAAAAACTTGGAAAATAAATGTGAGTAATGCAAGAGAATATGAAAAAAAGAGTTAACAGCAAGGGAAAAGATATACAAACATTTACCAAGGAAAACAATTCCCTAAAAAACAGAATTGGACAAATGGAAAAGGCAGTAGAAAAGCTCCCTGAAGAAAATAATTCTCTAAAAATTAAAACTGAACAAGTGAAAAATAACAACTCTATAAGACATCAAGATATGATAAAACAAAAGTTAAAAAGTTAAAAAAAAAATAGAACACGTGAAATTTCTCATTGGAAAAACAACTGACCTGGAAAATAGGTCCAAAAGAGATAAGAATTACTGAACTACCTGAAAGCTACAATAAAAACGAAACCCCAAAACAAAAAAATGTGGGACATCTTTCAAGAAATTATCAAAGAAAACTGCCCTGACATATTAGAACCAGAGGGCAAAATAAAAATTGAAAGAATCAACCAATTACTGCCCAAAGTAGATCACAAAATGAAAACTCCCAGGAATATCATAGCCAAATTCCAAAGTTTACAGATCAAGGAGAAAATATTGCAAATAGCCAGAAAGTAATGATTCAAATATCACAGAGTCATAGTCGGGATTACACAAAGTCAGATCTAAACAACTGAAAAATATTAATTGTTCATGGGTAGGCTGAGCCAATATAATAAAGATGACAAGTCTACCTAACAATCTATTTCTTCAGTGCCGTTCCAATCAAACTATCAAAAATTATTTTAAAGAGCTAGAAAAAATAAAAACAAAACTCATTTGGAAGAAGGTCAAGGATATCAATGGAAAAAAAAATGCGAAAGAAGGTGGTCTAGCCATACCAGATCTCAAACTGTATTATAAAGCAGTAATTATCAAAACAATCTGGTACTGGCTAAGTAATAAGAGTGGCAGATCAGCAGAATAGATTAGGTACAAATTGTATTACAGTAAATGACCATAGATATCTAGTGTATCCAAAGATCCAAGCTTTTTTAGCATAAACCCATTATTTGACAAAAACTCCTGGGAAAACTGGGAAACTAGGTAGAGACCAACATCTCACACTGTATATCAAGATAAGATCAAAATGGACACATGATTTACACATAAAGGATGATACCATAAGCAGATTAAGAAAGTATAGAATAGTTTATCTGTCAGATTTATGGATAAGGAAAGAATTTAGAACCTAAGAAAATGGAGTATTACAAAATGTAAAATAGATAATTTTTATTATAAAAAATTAAAAAGTTTTTACACAAAACCAACACAACTAAGATTAGAAGGAAAGCAGAAAACTGGAGGGGAAAATTAACAAGTATCTCAGATCAAGGCTTCATTTCTCAAATTTATATAGAACTGAGTCAATTTTATAAAAATGTAAGTCATTCTTAAGAAAAACCTGGAAAGAAGTACATGAACTGATGTTGAGTAAAGTGAGCAGAACCAGGAGAACATTGTACACGGTAACAGTCACATTGTGCAATGACTTACTTTGACAGACTTAGCTCTTCACAGCAATGCAAGGACCTAAAACAACTCCAAAAGACTCATGATGGAAAATGCCATCCTCATCCAGAGAAAGAACTATGGAATCTGAGCACAGATTGAAGCATATTATTTCCTCTTCTACTTTTTGTTTTGTTTTTCTTTCTCATCGTTTCTCCCGCTTGTTCTAGTTCTTCTACACAACATGACTAACGTGAAAATAAAGAATGTATATGTAGAGCCTATCACACATACCATCTTGGGGAGGGCGAGGGGAGTGCAAAAAGAGAAAATTTTTAAAATTATGGAAGTGAATGTTGAAAACTAAAAAAAATTAATTTATTAAAAATATTTTTTAAAAAGTTAAAATTTAAAAAATACAAGTCATTCCCCAATTGATAAATGGTCAAAGGGTATGAACAGGCAGTTTTCAGACAAATCAAAACTCTCTACAGTCATGTAAAAAATGCTCTAAATCACTACTGATTAGAGAAATGCAAAGTAAAACAACTCTAAGGTATCACATCTCACACCTATCAGAGTGGCTAATATGACAAAAAAAGTAAATGTTAAGATGTTGGAGGGGATGAGGAAAAATTAGGACACTAATGCATTGCTGGTGGAATAGTGAATGGATACAACCATTTTGGAGACCAATTTAGAACTATGCCCAAGAGGTTAATCCAACTTCACATATCTTTGACCCAGAAATATCATGACTAGGTCTATAACCTAGAGAGCAAAGAAAAAAGAAAAAGCACCTATATATACAAAACTACTTATAGTGGTTCTTTTTTTGTGGTGACAAAAATTGAAAATTAAAGGGATGCCCATCAATCAGGGAATGGCGAAACAAGCTAAGATAGGATTGTAATGGAATATTATTGTGCTATAAGAAACGACAAGCAGAATGATTTCAGAAAAACCTGGAAAGACTTACATGACCTGATGCACAGAGAAGTGAACAAAGCCAGGTAAACACTGTACATAGTAACAGCAATATTGTTCAATGAACAATGGTAACTGACTCAGCTATTCTCAGCAATACAACGACCCAAGACAATCCCAAAGGACTAATGATGAAGCATATTATCCGTCTCCAGAGAAGGAACTAATATTGACTGAATAAAGACTGAAGCATGCTATTTTTCACTCTTTCATTTTTTTCTTTTATTCAAGTCTTCTTGTACAAAATGACTAATATGGAAATGTTTTATGTTATTGCAAATATATAACCTATATCTGATTGCTGACCATCTCATGAAGGGGTGGAAGGGAGGGAGAGATAGAATTTGGAACTCAAAACTTTTTTTTAATGTTACAAAAAATTTTTTAAAGACAATTTCTTCCCTCAGAGGTTTTTACCTTTAATAAAAATACTCGTAATTACCTCAAGACTTCACAGAAATCAAAAGGAGTTCTCTCTCGCAAACCGAAGGATTAAGATTTTGTTTTATATCTAATGAGACAGCAAGAATGGTGCTATACAGAACAGGAGAACTGTACACAATTACAGACACATCGTATGTGTGATGACTAACTTGGATAGACTGGGCTCTGCTCAGCAATGGTAAAGTTATAAGATAACTCCAAAAGACTCATGATGGAAAGGGGGATATCCTCATCCAGAGAAAGAACTACAGAGTCTGAATGCAGACTGAAGCAAACTACTTGCTCTCTCTTTTTTGTGTTTTGTTTTGTTTCTTCTTTCTCATTGTTAACTCCATTGGTTATAATCCTTCTTTACAACTTGACTAATGTTTAATGTGAAGGTATTTGTAGATCCTATATTTGATTGCATGCCGCCATGGTGGGAAGAGGAGAGGAAAGGGAGGGGGAGAAAATTTGAAACTCAAGGGACTATGGAAGTGAATGCTGTAAACCAAAAGTACATAAATAAATTTTAAGAATTAAAAAAAAAAAAAGAATGGTGCTATATGGATCAAGGACCTGTCATATAAAGACTATTTGGGGGAGGAGTGGAGTCATGATTGTGGAGGAAAGGCAAGAACTCACCTGAACTCTCCCAAATTTCCAAAAAACTTTAAATACCACAAATTGAATTCTCAAGTAGCAGAACCAGCAAACAGTTGGGGTGAAACAATTTTCTAGCCCAAGACAACTCAGGAGCTGGCAGGAAAGGTCTGCCTTACCTAGGTGGGGTTTGGGCCCGAAGCAAGTAAAAATAACTCTGAAGTACATCCTCATACCTATCAGACTGGCTAATGTGACAAAAAAGGAAATGAGAACTGTTGGAGGGGACATGAAAAATTGTACTGTTGTTAGAGCTGTGAATTGATCCAATCAAACTGCTTGCCTCATGAAGAAGGGGGAAAAGGAGGAAAAAAGGGAATCTAGAAATTCAAAATAAAAAAATAAATGTTAAAAATGGTTTTTACTTGTAATTGAGAAAAATAATTTAAGATATTTGAGTTTAGGTTCTGTCTCTGACACATATTAGCTGTGTGACTGCGAACAAAACACTTAATATCAATGTTTCTGGCAATTCTAATAAGGAGGGAAGAAATAAACTTAAGTAGTGCCTACATATGGCAGGCACTGTGCCAAGCATTTTATAAATACTATCTTTTTAGATTCTCACAACAACCCTGAGAGATACATGATATTATTGCCCCCATTTTAAATTGAGATAACTAGAAGTTAAGTAACTTGGCCAAGACCACAGTTAGCTAAGTGTCTGAGGCCAAAAGTGAACTCAGGCTTTAATGACTCCAGGCTCAGCACTCTATCCACTCCACTAAGATGCTTCTGACATAAATGATTATAAACCACAGATAGCTGTCATTCTACATGAATAAAGGGAATATCCATAATGGGAATTTCCTTCATCAATAGAATCACAGGTATGGACAAAAAAGGGGGGTTGGGAGGAACACGACACTGTACACATTCAGAAAATTATTATCTGAATAGTTCAAGCTAAGAAATTTAGTATAGGTCTATCCCTAACTCATTCATTAAAGTACTACACTGATAGAAGTCCCAGGTTTGGAGTGATTATCTAGGTCTGACCTCCTATGACAGTTCTGTAACATCTACACATACTTTAATAAAATTCAAACATGAATTAATTACTGATTGAAAGTAGTGTGAACAAACATGGAGCTGCCAGGGGGCAGGGAATGGAGAAAGGAGAAAAGGTTTCTACCAAAGGTTATCTTTCTGAAGTTTTCTAGTACACTACACTTCTTGAGTATTCCTGGCTTGGACTACATTCATCACTGGAAAGTATATGGGAGGATAGGAGAGGAGTGGAAAAATCACCATGCCTATTTCAGTCAACTTAGTGGAGGCCAAAGAAATCATATGCTGATGTGTGAATAAATTATAAGGGGTAGCCCAGGATATTTTTGTACTGTCATAACAATATGAATACTTAAATTTACTCATATTATCCTTCTTTCATAATTTTTTACTAGTCAGTTCTAATATAGGAATAATAAATAATACTTTTATTAATTTATAAGGAGACATGCCAAAAGAATACATTTCACTTGAACATGCTATTGCAATCTTTCTCTTTTCTAGTGCAGGAAACAAATATTCTTCTAGATACTAAAGATACTATGTCATAATAGAACACTGGAAGTGAGTCAGACAGACTAATGCTCAAATCTTACCTGAGACGCCAGTTGTTCCTGACAACGGACGGGTCATTCACTTAAGCTCCCTGAGACTCAACTGATTCAACTGTAAATTTAAGCTTAATCAATCAACAAACACAGTGCCAGACACTATGTTAGGTACTGGATAATAAAAAAAATAAATTAAATGGTCCCTGCTTTCAAGAAGTTATCAAGAGATGGCATTATGTACATATATAAGAGTATAAGTAATAAATACAAAATACAAGCAAAGTACTTTAGGAAGGAAATATACTAGCAGTTATGAGAATCAGGAAAAGCAAAAGTAAGAGAATATTGTATCTGAGGTTAAGAGGCCTGGTTTTACTCTGACTAGTAGCACCTATGGGCCACTAGGCAATTGTGAGGGACAAATGAGAGTTTTACAAACTTATTATTATCATTGCTATTGTTGTTGTTGTGTTGTTACATCACTAGATCTCAATCAGAGAAAATAATCCCATAAAGTAGTCAAGTTATTTAAATTCACACTGCAAATTTCCATTGAGCTATATATAACCAATGGCCACATTTTAACATAATTATAACTTTGAATAGTGTACATTTGAACACATGCAAACACTTCAGGGGAGTCATCATTTGTGCTACTCATGACCTAACTGTAGTCATCTGTCCATCCAGTCCAGCTCTAGAGAGCTCCAGATGTGCACACAGAATAAAAATGCACACCCTCTTCTAATAATGCCAGTTTATAGCCCCTCCTTTCTCAAGGAGGCATCATACAGATAAAAGGCAGCAGCAACAGTAGTTCCTCTGTCTCAACATCTAATACTCTTTCTAGTAGTACTTGGAAGTAGCTTCCAGGTCAAAATGTAGTACAAAAATATAAAAACACGAATAAAACAAAATAGTCCATTAGAAAAAAAAAAAAAGGCTGTCCATTTGGCCAAAGAACCTCAATGTGTCACTTTGGGCAAGCCACTTCACTTAGCTGGGCCTCCATTCCCTTATCTTTAAAATGATAAGGTTAGATGGAACTATGAGGTTCCACCCAATCCTAACATTTTCTGGTGCTATGAATTGTGGAGACTAATCTCTTTGTTCTGCAGGAGGGGTTCACCTTCTTTGTGTGTCATGGATCTCTGCAGATCTCAGCTGGAGACAGTTCTGGAGTAGAATTCAGCAAACCTGTGCTAGATCTTGCATCCAGGTAGAATGGGGCCAACATGGCATCTTAGACACAAAGTACTACAAGGGTAACAGGAAGAAATGAACAAGAGAAACAAAACAGGAAGGAAAGAACAGCAAAGAGAATAAATGTATTAGAACAGAAATAAACCATAAAATCTTAAAAGGTTTTGCAAGAAATGAGCATCCTGAAAATTAGAATGGGTCAAACAGAAAATGACTTAATGAGAAAAGAAGTATTAAAATAAAATCCACTTGACCAAACTTCCCTTCATCATCATGAGGTCAGAAAAGACAGAGATTTTACTTCATTAGAAAGTGTAAAATTCATTTGTGTGGGGGTTGTAACTAATTATGAATTTTAAAACCTAAGAAAAACAATAAGCATTTAATGAGTTCTAATTCTGTTAGGAGCTGCTAAGAAAGAAACGAAACAGTCCTGATGTCAGAGATCTTATATTCTATCAAGGGAGATAATATGGACATAAGGAAACCTATACAACATATAGACATAGATATAGAATAGATAGATAGACAGACACAGACAGACACAGACAGAAAGATAGACAGATAGATAGATAGATAGATAGATAGATAGATAGATAGATAGATAGATAGACAGATAGATACAAAACAAATACAATGTAAATTTTGGCAGAGGGCATTAGAAGTAGTGGAAGGAAATCAAGAAAGGCTTTATGTAAATGTCCCTTGAGTAAATTTGAGGGAAACTAAGAATGCTAAAAGGCAGAGTTTCATGGGGGACAATCAGTACCAATGCAGAGAGAGGGGCGATGCAGTACCTCGTGTGAAGAAGAGCAAGACTGGATCACAGAGTGTAAGAGTGCTATATAACAAATCTGATTAAGGTAGGGGCAGGCTGTGAAGGATTTTACAATCAAAACAAACTTTATTCTTTCTTAAAGGAAGTAGAAAGCAATTGGAGTTCACTGAATAGGTTACTGATGTGCTGAAACCCGCACTTTAAAAAAAAAATCCCTTTGGCATCTCTGAGAATGTGTTTGTTTAAGACAAGCTACTTCAGGCAGAGATACCCACTGGGAGGTTACAATAACAGAGAGGTGATGAGGACCTGAACTTGAGCGATGGCTATATAAATATCAAGGATACGGAAGCAAGAGATATTGTAGAGGGAAAAAAGGACAAAATTTGGCAACTTGTTGGGAATCTAGGGTGAAGACGAATGAGAAATCAGAGATGACACCAATCTGGAAGGCTAGTGGTGCCCTTGATAGAAAACGGGAGAGTTTGGAAGAAGGTAGGATTCAGGGTAAAGATAAAAAACTTGATTTTGCATATGTTGACCTTGAAATGTCTCTGGGGACATGTAGTTTGAAATAATACATGGCCAGCTGTAGAGGCAGCTAGGTGGTGCAGTGGGCACTGGGCTTGGAATAAGAAAGAGTCATCTCATCTTCAAGAGTACAAATCTGGTCTAGCTGTGTGACACCGGGCAAGTCATTTAGCCCTGTTTGCCTCAGTTTCCTCGTCTGTAAAATGAGATGGAGAAGATACTAGCAAACCACTCCAGTATCTTTCCCAAGAAAACTCCAAAATGGCATCATGAAGAGTTGGACACAAACGGAAATGACTAAATAAGTTTTAGCTATGGGGCTGGAGCTTGAGAGACTAGGGTAGATATACCAATCTGAGAGTTCTCTACATAGTAATTACAATTAAACTCATTAGAGGGAGAATAAAAGAGAATCCGGGACAGAGCCTTGGGGTACACCCACAGATAGGGTGTGTGTGATGAAGAACCAAAGTGAGTATATGAGATGGATTAGTTAGACAAGAGAAGAACCAAGAGGGAACAGACAGTTCTATAAATGAGTAGTATTCTAAATAGTTTTGTTCTCTAAGGATTGTCATTATATAATGCAGCCAGCCCCTTCAGATCAGTAATTGGCAGCTATCAAACTTCTCCATCTCCTGCCTAGAGGGTCCTGGGAGTTTCTCATTTTTCCCCTTCCCCAGGTATATCAGCGAGCAAACTGAATTTTGTCTTTAATCTGTAAAGGATAAGCTTCTAACATCATTGAATAACAACAGTTCTTGAGCCCAGAAAAGATCTGTAATATGACTATTTTAGGCCACAGGAGTTTGATTTCACTCCCTTGTTACCTCCCAAGAGTTATTTTCACTCTTAAAGGTTAAAATATTTATGTACATTAAAATAATTTTTACCTGCCATCTTCCTATTAAAATGTAAAAACGTCAAAATTAAGGGGCTGCTTACATATGATATAAAATGTATATAGTTTACATATTAACTATAGAACCTAGTACAATTCCAGGGACATTTAATTGAACTTCATTAGTCAATAAACACAGTGTAACAGTCCCTATCTTCCTAGAACTCAAGGAACAAACACAAATATTTAAATAAATAAATAAGTAAAGGAGAGAGAGAGAGAGAGAGAGAGAGAGAGAGAGAGAGAGAAAGATTTACAGAACTTAATACAAGCAACACTCTGCTTTCCAAGATTTTTCAGGAGAGGATCAATAATGATAACCTCAGAACCGAAAGGCTCCTAGAGTAGTAGTTCAAGACATCTAATATAGTCTAGGTAAATAAACACATCAGAACTTTTGAATTTAGAAGTGGTCCTTTCAACATGACACATTTTATTTCCCAGATAGTACTATGGAATAACAAAAAAAAAAAAAAAAAAAGGGAAAGACAAAAGACAAAATGTAAAGGAGGGAAGGGGAAGCCTTTACTGTGTTGAAAAGGGGCCAAAGGAAATAAGCAGTTATTTTTCTTATACACTCACGTGCTCTGCTAGGAAACCAGCCAGGGAATTCCTTAGAATTCAATGACTAATCAGATGATGTGCTGGGAAACACACCCCCAAATGTCATCACGGTCCAGACATCTGCGCCGAACATCCAGAAATAAGCTGTCACTAAAGGGACTCGTGCCCTCTGCAAATAATTTCCAGAACATGTTTTGTAATCTAACACTGGGACTCTGTGAGCCAGATAAAAGTAAAGGTCAAAAATTAACCACTCTTCCAGTAGTACTCAGCTCATCTTGTGCTACTTCAAACACCCTCATCCCCATCAGAGACCCCTGTCTCCCATTCCATTCCCTGGTACACATGGCCACACTGCACCTGTCTTCATTATCTTGAGCCTAAATTTCAAAGTTATTTCCAATCAACAAGAAAACAAAATAATAAATTCTGGCAGCTATTTCCTAACACAGGCCTTTTATTTGCAACAACAGAAATAGAATAGGAGACAGCTAATGAAAAGAAATGTTCATTAGAGTTTCCTGATAAGCCTCAAAAAATTTCTCTCTTTTGTGAAACTGTCAAAAATCCCAGTGATTTGTACATTTGTAGGCTGGTGAGACATTGAGTTAACTAGATATAATGTATAAGCCCAGACTATTTTGCCTTATTAAACCATATTTCAGAATGAATGCTCACATGTATTTGCTCACGCTATTCCTCAGGCTTGGAATATCAGTTTCCCTTCCCAAACCTCCTGTTGTTGAAATCTTCAAGCCCCAGCTAAAATACCATCTACTACACAAAAGTCTTCCCGGATTCCCCTGGCCAGAAATAAGCTCTCATTCTCCTCTGAATTCTAACAGTATGCTGTTTGTACCTTTCTCATATATATGTCTCATTATTTCATATTATAGTTATTTGTGAATTGTGGACAAAATTCACTTTGGATAGTTAACCATATTACCATTTATGTCAATTTACATGATGTAAAATGTCTTTACTAAATTTGAAATTAGTTTTGGTTTTAAATATGGTTGCGTAAGTAACAGTTATAGGAATACCAATTACAGACAGTTCTTGCTTAACTGAAGAGTTCTGCAACATTAAAGGATTTTTACTAAATGCAAATTTTCTCAGGAGGTGGGGAAGGGAGGGAGGCAGGAAGGGATTCCTGTGGAAGGAGGGGGCCAGCACAGCATTCCAGGACCCATGGGGGACCTCAGACAGAGAAGTGAGAGCAGGAGGAAGTACACGGTAGGGACAGACTCCCTGTAAGACTGAGCAGGACACTCAGGTGGCTGGCTGGAGTAGGGCAAAGGTCTCCTCTCTCAGAATCTGAAGTCTCAAACCAAGCCCCCATCTGACAGCAGGTGTCTCTCCAAAAGTCCATTCTTCTGTTTTTACTTGGAGGGGCTTTTTTGGGAAGTTTTTGGTTTGGGGGTTTTTTTGGGGGAAAGGGGAGAAGGCGTGGGAAGTCACAGCCTGTCCAAGCCAAGGAGCTTGAAAAAGGAAGGAGGAAGGGAGGGAGAGAAAAAGAGAGAAAGCGAGAGAGAGCATAGTACTGTACAGTAAAGTAAATCTTATCTCTCAGGTCTATTACAGTGCCTTGCATACAACTAGGCCCTCAGTACATCTTTGACTTAGTAAGCTGTTGAATATTTTACATCAAGCATATAAAGATACATGTTTTAAAACATTTTAAGTAGTTTAACAACAATCTTAAATTTCATTATTTTAAATTCTGTTCTATTATTTGCCTGTATATAATATCTGATTGCTGAAAAATATTTTAAAATTGTTCTTAGCAAACCTTTATGAAGGGTTCGTTTTTCTGCTTCACTTTTTTTCTTGTGATCCCAGGACCTAGTGCAGTGCCTGATACAGAGCAGGCACTTAAATGTTTGAGAGCCTGTATTAAAATTCAATATTATTCACAATTTAAATGTGGTTTCAGATGCCAAACAATACCAGGGCTTCCTGACACAGCTTATGTGGTTGTCTCCTACTCTTACTTCTCCCAGTAATAAGTGAGACTTCAATTTGAATTTCTTTCCATGGATTAGCCTCGGAGAACTTGCCAATTTGCTGTGAGGAAAATTGCTTGTCTTCATTATAACATAATTAGTCTCTTCTTCACAGAACAGTCACATACATAACAGTAAGAGAACAAAAAACAAAGACATCTATCCAAATGAACAGGATTGCTAAAGTCTGATTCTAAGCCCACGAATAATTTGCAAATTAATCTTCCTGTAGAATGAAAGTACTCATGTCTTTTGCAGAGACTGAGCTGAATTCTAGATATAATTCAGTGCATGTCATCTGGAATGGGAGTTAAAAAACAAAAACCCAACTTTAATCTCAAACTGATATAGCACCTTTTTTGGCTAATTAGGAAATTCATACATACTCTAGGATTTTGATTTTTTGGGGGGGGGGGATGAATCAGCATTTAATTAGCAACTGCTATGTGTCAGGCATTGTGTCCAAATGATTTTTGTGACTATTATCTCATTTGTTCTTCATAACAATCCTGCAAGAAAGACACTATTATTGTGCCCATTCTACAGTGAAAGAAACTGAGGCAAACAGGTTAAATGACTTGCCCAAGTTCTCACACCTAATAAGAATCTGAGCCTTTATTTGAGCTCAGGTCTCGCTCACCATTCTATCCTCTGTACTACACTGTACTATATCCACAGCTGCCTATATTTGAATAGTATATGACTCTAGAAAATAATTAGAAAATTATTCCCATTATTTGCACACTATAGAAGAGTGACTTCAGTCTGGACCATAATGCCAATTAGCACATAATATCGAACTTTGTATGAATACATGTTTCTCTGAGAATTTGGGCAAACACTTTGCTTTACTGAGATCACGCCAAATTTAGGGAAAGGGACATATGAATAAGGATCAACCAGATAAGATCTAATATTCTTAGTCAAAGAAAAAAATGATCTTGCTCCCTTAAATAAGAGCTTTATTGACCTTTTATCAAAAAACTAAATTAAGGTGGTGCAGTGAATAGAGCACTAGCCCTGGAGTCAATTGAGTTCAAATTCGAGGCCCGACACTTGACACCTAACTAGCTGTGTGACCTTGGGCAAGTCACTTAACTCTAATTGCCTTGCCTTCCCCCCATCCCACCCCCAAAAAAAACCCAAGTCATAACTTCCAGAGGCCAAATTTATTGATATTTTAGGCAAACCAAAACTATGACTCTAACATTGCAGTTGCTTAAGCACATGCAATGGAGTCAAATGAGGGATGTAAAAAGCCTCTTTCCACCAAGTAGTAACCAGATATAATCCCAGAAAGCGAAGTGCAAAGAGTGGGAAACCAGTTAATATTTCCAATATTCTGTTTAAGTTGTCCCCAGAGCTCTCTTTCCAATCAATCAGTAAGTCAATAAACCCGCATAAAGCAAGTCCATTCTCCATTCAGCTGTGGAAATGATTGTCCTAAAGCACAGATATGACCATGTCACTCCAGCAGCTATTACTTCCAGGAACAAATATGAAATCCTCTGTTTTGCTTTTGAACACCTCTACAATATAGCCCCTTCCTGCTTTTCCATCTTTTTAAACTTTTCTCCCTTCTATAAACTCTATGTTCCAATGAAATTAGCCTTTTTGCTCTTCCTTGCACATTACACTTCATGCTTTTCACTAGCTGTCCTCCATGCCTGCAACGCTTTCTCCCCCTCACCTCCTCCTCAATTTTCTGGTTTGCTAAAATTCAACTTCAATCTTACCTCCTGCAGGATGCCTTTCTCACCTCTCACCTCCTCCATCTTCTCTTTCCCCACTACCAACACCTTCCTTCTGTAATTCTCTTCCATTCATACTGTATAGATCTGAAATGTATAATTTTTTGCTTGTGTCCCACATTAGAATGTGATCCCCTTTAAGGTAAGGACAATGTTCTTGCTTTTCTTTGTAATCCCTGGCCATGATACACAATAAATGTTTGTGGACTAAAACTTACTGACTTCACGATGAAGAGATGGAGACTTTGGTTGGCTACAGAGCTGGAATGAGGGCATATTCAAAAGCCACTAACCAGCTAACGCAAGCCTCTTTCTCTCTTGCCTGGCTACATATGAGTGAGGAAGCAAGGTCTGTCTTATCTTCCCCAGGACCTCTGCTAACACATGGCCCTGATGTTTCTTCTCTCTTAGTGACATCTGGTCTTTCTTGCTTTTAGGTGAAATATTTAATCTTACTACAAGCTTATGAGCTTTGAAAGGTCATAATAATGAGTGCAGAAGTCTAGAAGTTCAAGTCCATTCTGAAATATTTTGGAGATCAAATATAGATGAGATAGTCTCTAAGGCCCTGAAGAGTGACCTACTTGACCTGGCGGTAACAGAAGCATGGGTTTATCCCTCAGCCAGGCCACATTCAGAAGTGAACTTTGCGGGCAAATAATTTGTAAAAACTGCTTTGAGTCAGCTCTTCCCAGAGTTGAAGGTAGAGAATATAGCCCCTGTGTGAGGAAAGGGGAGGGATGTTAGGGGTATGGCATAGCAGGAAGGATACTTTATAATTTCTGTTTTTGCTATATCTTCAAGGTAAACAGCACTTTATAAAAAAGTGATTTTAAAAATTAGCTTTTCTTCTGGTTAAAAAATACTATGGAACCAATTGCTATATTAGTTAACACCAGAGAAAATACACTAGAATAGACGGAGGCTTTAAGTGACCACATTAAAGAACTGAGACTAACATCTATAAAAATGAGAGGTGGGATTAGGATTCCCAAAACTAGATAAGGGCAGTTCCTTATACCAATGAAATGACAGCTCTCTTCCCTATCTCCTAACTTCAGACAAAAGAGCTTTGGGAAAATGGAAGATGGTTTTGATGGAGTACAGGCTCTGGGAACCCCCTAGAATCTTCCCACTTGTTGAGGTGTCTGCCTGAGGCCATAAGCCTCTCATTATTTCTAGGCCCAAATCTCTGTAACTCTTAACCTAGCCTCATCTTCCACTGTCTAGCCACTTCCCACCCAAGATCCTATCAAAATATCTATACCCAAATAGTTACCCTTACACTAGCCTAGCCCTCTATTGTCTGTCATTTCCAAGTAGCCTCCAACAACTTCCCACCCTTAATCCCATTCCTGTAGTCTGACCTCAGTTCCATCAAGAGCCTCCTTAGACTCTTCCTCAAGACCCTCTGTAAGACAAATAAACACAGCACACAGGAGGGCTGATAGCACAGGTTCACTCTTGATCTGGTCAGACAGAAGGAGGTAATAATCTTACTTTATTGTAGTCTAGTTTTCTCAGAAGAGGAATGCTGATAATGGGAGGACAAACTCCTACAGCATCCCCTAATCACCCTTCTCAAAGGGGCTGGCGAGAAGGGGGGGCAACTAGGGTCAGTCGAGACAGGTAGAACTAGTGCATCCCCTAAGTCCCCTCAAGCCTCAGTGGGGGCCAGTTGAGGCACACACAGCATTCATGCATTTAAGCCTAAGGTTCCCCATTCACTGACCACCTGTTTTATAGGGGCAGCAGACAAAGAAGGCACATGGCCAGGAACAGCCTCACAAGTTTACATCACCCCATCCCTACATCTCACTACACAGTCAGCCCCTGGTAACTTGGGGCTAAGTACCTCTTAAGAGAGGCAGAAGGTGCGAACTCTGTCTCCTGTGTAAAGCAGAAGGTATGAACTCTGTCTCCTGTGTGAATAGAGGGCATGAACTCTGTCTCCTGTTGCTGACGGCAGGAAGGGGTTTGCAGGGACAGGAGGCCAGTCTGTGTGTGTGTATAAAAGAAGAATTCCAGAGACAAAGAATCAGAATCAGGAATGTTCCTCCGGTGGCTTCTGGTAGAGGAAGAATGGTGGAGACTGAAGTTGGCCGGGGGGGGGGGGGGAAGGAAGGAAAGAGAGAGACAAGTTTCTCTCCCAGCATCTGGAAGCTGAGAACTGAGTTGGAGTTTTCTTGAGACCAGAATCTGGTGAAGGCTGAAGCTGCTGCCTCCTGGAAGGCTGAGATTTTTCCTGGATCCTAGGGCCAGCTGAACTGCTGGAGGACTGAAGAAGAATGACCAGGATAAGACTTTGTTTGTGGCTTGCTTGATCCTTGAGTTTCCAACAACAGAAGTGGTAAAGGTTTTGAGATGTGCTGGACCCTGTGAACTTCAGTGTGTACCAGAAACTGCCAGAGGACTGGACAAGGACCTGGGAGCTGTCTGCTTCTGAATCCAGGTGACTGTTAGGTGGATTCAAGTAGGAGCTGGGATCATGGAAGGGGATCCAGGGAATCTGAGAGACCACCCTGAGTCAAGATGAACAAAAGGCCTCTCCTTGGATATAAAATGCCTGATGAAATTGAAGTGGAGGTGG
Source organism: Pseudochirops corinnae (assembly GCA_028646515.1). NCBI lineage: Eukaryota > Metazoa > Chordata > Mammalia > Diprotodontia > Pseudocheiridae > Pseudochirops > Pseudochirops corinnae. The sequence goes on from CM053587.1 coordinate 114,802,228, forward strand.
AGGGTTTGTGTAATTTTCTAATGACTGTATTTAGTGATTAATGATATTTAGTAATTGTGAATCTAGATAAGTGACTGATTAAGTTAATCTATGGTTGCCACATGAGTGGAAGATTGATTATTGTACTGTGAAATGACTGAACGATTAAGTGTTGACTATTGTATTGTGAACTGACTGAATGTTTACCTTGATTTGTAATGGAATAAATGGAGTGTTCACTATACTGTGTAATTCAAACCTTATAAGCTGTTCACGGTAGCATTCTTTTGGGATCTGCTCGTGCATGGCGTTACAGATGTTTATATTATTTATCATTATATAATGCTGCACAAACATGGTGGAGATGTTGAACCATAACTATGGGAACTCATATCTAATATCTGGGAACAAGAGACTGTTATGGCTATGGATCCTGGGAAACTGAACTCTAAAAAATAATAACAAAAATTCACTTTACACACACTAAAACCCACCTTACTTCCACTAAAATTCACCTAACTTACATCCTCTTCTAGACACCCCTAAATCCCTCCCCCACAGTCTTTCTGTATATAAGATCCATCTTGCCTCCATGAAGGGGCTGAGATTCGATCTAACTCAGAATCAGTCCATGTCAGATTGTTCTGGCCTGCTTGTCAATACAAGCGTCACATATACTTAGGCTCCTTAAGAATCTACCTATTATGGCAAACGTTTAACAAATTTTGCTTTTCTTTGGCTGAGAGAAGGCTTGAGTCAAATTCATTCGGCAGGACCCAGCATGTCAATATTTTGGGGTCTCAAAAGCACCCCTAAGCTCCAAACCTCAACAGTTTTACTCCTATACCCCAATTACAACCCAAAGCTAAAAAAACAGCCTCACTGAAACAATGAAATTCAATAACATCTTCAAGTAGCAATGGAGCACCTTAGCTCTCAATATCCAAGCAGATGTTTCCACAAAAGGTAGTATATGGCAACAAGAAAACCAAGATTTTGGACTCCAGTCAAGTTCAATTCTTTGAAATCCAGATCCTACTGATAAAAGAGTTGTCTGTGGTTACCAACCGGAATGGATATAATCCTATTACAAGGCTACATTCCTATTCCTGGAGTAAGGCCCAGACAATGCCAATCAGGGACCTCCAGTGCAGTGCTCCACATCATAATCAGTTCTTTTGGTCAACATATACATTAGGGCACTACGAAAGTGAATTCAGATTGAACTTCAATACCAATTACCTCATAACGTACAGCTGTATATGTGTACATTCACATGTGTTTGTGTACTCACATGTGCACCTGATAACTCAGGGAACAAGTATCTTGGTATCATAGGCTTGTGCCAAATTTATGGGAAAGGACATATGGAAGAAGGTCAGAGATGTGCTGATAAATGTTTAACAATCAGTTTTCCATTAATGAGTCACTGCTTTGTCTTCCTGTTATATATGCAACATTTTGATTTCCTCCCAATATATGCTGTGCCATTTTGATTTTAATTTTGGTTGGTTGAATAAACTCGCAACACTCAAAAACATCTGAGGAGAGA
>CM053587.1:114803858-114837665 GCA_028646515.1 Pseudochirops corinnae
AAGATACCAGTATTTGTTCCAGTTTCATCTCAGCTATGATAAACCTGGACATTTTAGATTTTTATCAAAGACCTTTTATTGGGAAGAAAGTAAGTGTATGAAATACACGTGTGATATTTATGAGTAACGTTCGCTCTAAACAAACTTTTGAAAACTTAGTTGACAAAATTTTGGATCAACTAAAAAAAGCATGACTTCTGAAATCTCTGAATGCCTTGGTTCTCAGTATTATCATTCTTTATTGAATTTATTTCTTATTAAAATATGTAGTTTTAAGACTTTTTTCTGACAGCATTATGTAGTTTTTTTTAGAGTGGGTAGATTGAGTGTCACTTGTATGCTACCATACAGCTGACATGTATTTTGTCTATTCTTTATTATCTTAGTAGTTTCATGCTATGTATGTACCATAACCAACCTATTGCCTATGAGAAACATGTAAGATAATGTATTTACAGCCACTGTTACAAGTTTATAATGTATTTTTCTCTCTTGTTTTATATGTATGTTATATAACATTCAAAAAGGATTTTTTTTTTTCCTGATTGAAAAAAGGATACACGATGCAAAACTCACAATTTTTATTAACTGAAAATTGCCAGTTGTTTCGCAGTACTTTATTATATTGAGGGTGTTGTCTTTCTTGGGCTTTTAGTTAGCTACTGAATGAATACATTGGACACGTTTGGGTTTTAGTTGGGATTTTACATAGCTTGCATTTTAATTCTTTGGTTCTTTGTTGTTTCTATTAACCCATAGCATTATTTTAATAAATGTTGTAATACCAAACTAAAAAAAATTACATGGGAGACATACCTTTAAGTTTAACTTTCATTATTAAAATTTTCTCCATCACTTTCTTAGGTCTATACAATCAACAAAGCAATAAATGAAGTCCCATTCTGTTAGCATTTGCCAATTTCCAAGGTGTAAATGCTAATATTGAAAATCTGACAACTGGCTCTTGTTCAGAAGTTCAAATTCCTGGCAGACAGTCAACCAGATAAAATTCAAGAAATAATCTTAATTAAAGAGGAAAAAATGATCTTGCTCCTTTCAATTAAGGGAACTGTATCATCCTTTTCTCACTAAGATCTATATCTTTAAAAAATTGTAAAATAACATGATTTTCCAATACCCTCCTGACTCCCAATTCCATGCCCTTTTCCTCTTATCTTGATATAGCCTCATCCCTCATCAGATATTCAATGCCTTTGATCTTGTCCCCAGTAGTTCCATTCCTCACTACTACCACCAAAACATCCCACTCAGGCCTGACTTTCCCCATCAGAGGCCTAAGCTGTGGACCCAGAGCTCATTCTTTTTCCAATGAAAGTTCACCCATCCTGTAACCCATTCTAATTAATTTATATAAGTTTTTTGTACATTGCCTTAATATCCTCAGATGATAATAAAAAACCAAAAGTTACAGTCACCCTAAGAGTTGAGATTTGTAACACCTACCAAACATGTTACTGAAAAATAAAAAAATAAAAACCCACAAGAAAAATAAAAGTACTGCTTCAAGTAAACTGGAAAGGTGGTGAGGGGAAAGACCTGTTCCATTAGAAAAGAAATCCTATGAATCAATTGAGCTAATAAAGGTTTTATACGATACCCCATAAAGGGTGTCCACATTTTAGCATGGAGATGAAAACACTGGAGTCACAATACCTTCTCTCACCGCCTATCAAAATACTTGAAAGGCCATCATTAGAAATTAATTTCTTATTGATATACTCAGTGATAAAAATTTACTTAAAGAATAACAATGACTACATCTCAAAAAGTTTGACATATGGTATTATTACTTCCACTGTCTTTTAAATATTCTCTGGCCTAAGCTTTAAAGCATATTACTCTCTCTCTCACTCACACACACACACACACACACACACACACAACCAATTATTAAAAAAAACTTCTGGTATTTGACAGAAAGTAGAGATGATGAAAGGAGTAAAATAGACACACCAGACATCCAAATGCACATGTAAGATCACTGATTGATAAATGTATTGAAAATAAAAACTGGAAAAAGGATTATTTAACAAATGCACTTTGGAAAACTGGTCAGGATTTGCTGGAAAATGAAGTTGAATCCATATCTTCCTAACATTTGCCTCAATCTATGAATTCTAGCTTTATGGCAATTTTAAAAAATAAAGTCACACAGGATGGGATCATGGAATAATATGCATTATATTAATTGTGGCATGTAGATAATTTTTTCTATTCAATAAATAGAAGATACTATTAAGAACAAGACAGATGGGCTTAATTATACTAAAATTTTAAAAAATTCTTTACAACATAAACAAAACAAAAATCACAGATTAGAGGAAGTATTTACAATAAACATGATAGCCCAAAAGTCTTGATATATGCAATATGTCTCTATTTTATCATAAAATTGGAGATTTAGAACTGGGAAGAACCTGAGAGGTGACCTAGTCCAACCCCCTTATTTTACATATAAGGAAAATGATAGCCATAAAAGTTAAATGACTTGCCAAAGGTTACATAGCAATTCTGAAGTTGCAGTCTTAGGGGCTTTCTTATGGGCAACATATCTGACGGAAAAAAAAAAAAGGAATCTTCCTTCTAGCAGAGAAGCGAGGAGATATAAAGGCAGAATACTGAATATAATGTTAGGCCAAATCACTCAATGGATTTTTTTTCCTTAACTACTTTTCTTTTTCATAACAAATAGTTCAATTCCCAGGCTTATGGGAGGATGGAAGAAATAATAACCAACATGTATAATCAAAATCCATAAAGAAAAAATATTAAAAAGAAAAGAGAACTGTGAAGATCAAGGAGAAATAGGAGACATTCATTAAAGTAACCAGGCAAATTACAGGAGTATGACCTAAAAACATTAAGAAAACAGTATAAAGTATTAGCTTAGTACTGTTTTTCTGCAGCCTAGTGATTTACTCAGTGACTTTATTTATTTTTTTGCAGGGGAGAAGGCAGAGCAATTGGGGTTAAGTGACTTGCCCAAGGTCTTAAGTGACTTTCCCAAGGTCAACTCAGTGACTTTCAATGTGGAAAAGATTAACCACACATTTTGTAGAATGGAAAAACTTTTATAAGCTTTAGTATTCTTTGAGTCCAGAAGTAAAATGCTTCAAAAATACTTTAAAGTTTGCAGATTATATGTATTAAGTGTGCAAATACAGTCCCCAGCACTACAGTACCTGGCACAAAGTTGGTATTTAATAAATGCCTGTCGGTTGATGATACTTTTGTATAATAAAATGTCACCTGATTGAGTTAGCTGCTGGATATTACCACAAGGCTCTGTATGCAGAAAAGAGGAATGTATTTAGAGAATAATAATCAAAAAATATAAAGTGACAGCCTTTGCTCTACTGTAATCCAGGAAGGAAGTAATTACTGATAGTACCCTGAACACATCATCTTATAGGTAGGGGGGTGTGAAACTCATATTAGCCACTTGAGAAACTAAGTAGTCAAGGAAATATAATGCTTCTGAATATAAGATAATTGAAGCTTTTTTAAGAATAACATATCAATTAATTAGTCAACAATTATTTATTAAATGCTTACTATATTCCAGGAACTGTGCTAAGCATTAGGAAGCCAAATATAGTCAGTTCTGCTATAACACTTTAAAAACAAGAATCTGTTTTAGTAGAATTGATGTATTAGGAAATAACTCGTGCAGAACTGAATATCAAGTTTGCTTACGTGCAATTTCACTCAGCAGAACTCAGAAAACCGCACCTTCCCAATCAATACCTCACAAGCTGCAACCTTTCTAGCATCTGCTTTCGAAATCAAACTTCAGGTCTTTTTCAGGGTAAATGCCATATTTATTATATTATCCTCTAGTAAAGTAGGAGCTGTAGGAAGAGACTGGTTTGAACACTCACTCCACCAACTCACCACCTGTTCACAGCAGAGGCTCCATCTCAATAGCGGGCCCTAACTTTGCCTGCCCAGGCCTCATGAGAACTGGGATACAGGCCAAGTAACAGCATGATGCTACAGGTGCCACCACTATTTATTTTAGTATTATGTAATTAATCATTTAACATATATAAAACCATGCTAGCATTTTTATTAAGTTCCTATTTTTTTAATACATTACTGATAATGTTTTTGAGTGTTGTGCCCTTAACTCCATTTTTTCCCATAAGTCTTGTGACTTATTGTGCAACTCTGCATAGTTTGGTGAACTTTAGGAACACATATGTACATATTCAGCAGATCTGACTGTTGTTGTTGAGTCATTCAGTTGTGTCTGATTCTTCGGGACTCAGTGTACCATACTGTCTATGAAGGGTTTTCTTGGCAAAGATACTAGAGTGGGTTTGCCATTTCCTTCTCAGGTGGATTAAGTCAAACAAAGATTAAATGACTTGCCCAAGGTCACACAGTTAGTGTCAGAAGTAGGATCTGAACTCAGATCTTCCTGACTCCAGGCCTAGTGGTCTATCCACTGAGCCATCTAGTTGCCTGTAGAACTGAGCGCACAAGTAGAAAGAAAAAGAAAAGACAGAAAGACAGTCCCTGGTCTCAAGTAGCTTAAGTCTTCATACTCTATTGAGGGAGAATAATGAATAAAGGAAGCTGAAATTTTCAGGGGAGATAAAGACCCTCAGTCTGGGTGGGGTCTGTTAGACAAAATTTCTAGTGCTGCTGCCCAGAGAGGAATGAGAAATGGCTAACATGGGTACCCTCCATAAATGGAGGGTCTAAGAGGAACTGCCCCTGTCAGAGTGGCAGAAGGTACTTTTCAAAGTATGAATTTCAGGGCTGGAGTGAGCTTCGGGATGAAAAAGTTTCTAAGCCTACAAACTTAGATAGGGGAAAAAATACATATCTTTATTTTTACTAATCTCTAAATGAAATTTAGCATATCTTCCATTTATGATTTTAAAAAAATATTCTGAGAAAGGGTTCCTAGGCTTCACCAGACAGCCAGCTTAAGAACCCTCAGACTAGAACAAGAGAAATTAAATGGATAGCCCAAATGCTACTAAAGGGTATTGTGAAAAAAGGCACTGAACCCAGCATCCCGAGACCGGAGTTCAAGTACTGAATCTGCTACTTTACCACCTCTATGGAACCTTTTTATGGGCCTCAGTTTCTTCAGATGAGGAAATGAGGAGGCTGGACTAAATGCCTTCCTCTTCTAGACCTACAATCCTATGATCTTGTGATTCTATTCTCAAAGCATTAAAAGAATCCGAGGAAGGCATCCAGTGGATTCTCTATAGGTAATTTATCAAAAGACAGACAGGATAATGGCACAGGATGTGAAGACCCAGAGAAGTTGCAAGCCATAAAAGGGTCGGGGAGAGAGTAAGCATTTATATAGTACTTACTAAGTGTCGGACACTGTTCTAAGTCCTATATAAATATCTCATTTGATCCTCAAAACAACTCTGTGAGAGAAGTTATTATTATTCCCCATTTTACAACTGAGGAAACTGAGGCAGACAGCAGGTAACAAGGGTTGCACAGCTCGGAAATGTCTGAGACTGGATATGAATTCAGATCTTGTGATTCCAGACCCAGAATTCTATCCAATGCCAACATCTAAATGAGTGTCCTGGAAGTGTGAAGAAAAAAAATGAAGGCAGACTGTTGCTCCTCTATCAAAGCACCAGGCTATAACAGGCCTCAACCTCCCGGTATTTAAAAAAAAATAGGAAGATTTTCTTTAACTACATTGCATTCCACAACCATGACTTCCCTCTCCCCTCTCCACTCCCTATCCTCCCCCCACTCCCTCCACTTTCATTTATTTTTAAAACTATCATTTTGCAGAGTCAGAATAGCATCACTATACAAAGGCCACAAGGTTCGTGCTCCCAAGTATGATCCAACCAATCAAATTCTGTTTTGATGATGCTGTAATTTTCCCCCCTCCTTAAACCCTTGTGAAATGGGCTCTCATTCCTTTGGCAGAGAGAACAGGGATGAAATTTCTAAAGAATCATTATCAATCAGGATTCAAAAAGCTTAAGAAAGCCCTACAAATTATAGTATTATTACACAATTTTCAAGAAAGCTAAAGAACACTGATCCGAAGCAGCAGGTTTTACTCCTAACACTACTCCACCCTTACTGTGTATGAAAGTCAACTCCTATGTGCCCCCATCTTTCCACTAACCTAGGTGAAAAGAAAGAGGGTTAATTAACCTAACGCTTTAAAAGTTATTTTATTATTATCAAATGAAACAACAAATTCAGGAAGTTCATACATAGAATAACTAATGATAGTTAAACCCAGTATAAGAATTGTTTTGTTAATAAAAGCATAAAATTTTTAATCAAATCTAGCACAGAAAACATATAAGAATTTCTTAGTAATGAATCGAAAATTTTGTTTTTTATACCAGCCACATATGAGTTAACAAACATTACTGTTTAATTGGTGCATTTACTGATATGGTTGCAAAGTATAAAGCAATAGAGATAAACTGTTGAACGAAATAAATCAATCCCCAAACCACACTTTTAATTTGTATAACAAGGCATCTCGGAATTTTTAAAAAAATACACAAATGATAAAAACAGTATAGTAGGTGTTAAAACACAAAATCTCTAATCCTAGTAAATGGCCCAAACAGACATATGTCAAAATAATGTCAAAATTCTGATCTTTTTTGTATCCTGAATAATAAGACTACTCCCTATTTCCACAGGGCCCAGCTGCTACCTAATGATTTCCCTGAATCTAAAGGAGACAAGGACTCTGAAGAAATTAATTAAAGTTATTGCTAAGTAACTAGCAATTATAGTCAAGAACACAGAAAGAAACTCTGTGAGGAGACTAAAAACAAGGAAAAAGTGCAAAACAGAGCTTTAAAAACGGTAACAATTTTGGAAAAAATCCAGTAAACATATTTCAATATCTGCAAATATTTCCATATAATTTCAAAAATGTCTATTTTAAGAACATCAGAAGAATATGACATAATGCATTTTAAAATCACATCTTTATGAAAAGCTAATCTAATAACCAGGATAACCTAACTTCCTCTTAGAATCAAGTGACAAATCTGAGCAGATTACTTAAAACAACAGTCAAATTTTATTAAGATATTAATTTTCACACCGGAACCAAAACTAGGAAAATATGGTTTAGAGTAGTGTTTCCCTTTTTTAATTGAAATTATGTAAATTCATGCTTATATATCATCTAGGAACTTTTTTTTCTATAACAAATAGAAAACTTAGAATCGGGACACCTAGGTTCAAACCTCAGATCTGTCATTATAAGTATGTTTGTTTGTTTTAATTATTTGGGGTTTTCTTTAATTTTTAAAAATTATTATCTTTACTAACATTTCCAAATTTTTTTATTCTAGACTTAACACCAAATCAAACAAGTATTTCCATATAAAAAGGAAACCCTAAAGACAACTGTACATCAAGTTGAAAATATTTTATGTACAGCTTGCTTTTACTTTTCAATATATAATAAATTCAATGTTGTTTTCAAAGTTTTTCTGCTTATTCTTGCCTTACACCTCACCCCCAACCAAACTTCCTTCTGTTTTCTTCTGTAATTTTTTAAAATGCTTCAATGACCTTCTTTTCATTTTTTGTATTCTGGTAACTTTATTGCTACCCTTCTTTTATTTCTCAATACTCCAACTGAAAGAAAAACAAAACTCTGGTATCAAATATGTAAGTTCAAGAAAAACAAGAAAAAAAAGTTCAAGAAAAACAAATCTACATATTGGCCACAGACGTCTCGTCACCCTCTCTTTCAGGAGCTGGTAGCACAGCTCATCTGACCAACATTGTGTCACCATCATTGCACCAATCAGACTTCCTATGTCTCTTGTAGTTGCTTTTCTTTACAATGTGGTTATTGTATATATTGTTCTTCTGGTTCTCCTCACTTTATCATATATAGCAGTTCATACAAATAATTTCAAGTTTGTCTGAAATCAACTATTTCAGCATTTCTTATAGAGCAAAAAATATTTTATGTTCGTATCACAGTCATTTGTTTTAGCTGTACCCTAAGTGATGAGCACCCCCTTAATTTCTAGCTCTTTGTGACTATAAAAAGAACTCCTATAAATATATTTGTCTATATGGGTCCTTTTCTTCTTTCTTTGATCTCTTAGTTTAGGGTATGTAACTAAACAATTTACAATGTCTCTGAGTCTCAATTTCTTTATCTGTAAAATGGAGATGTTTATACTACCCACCACATAAATCTATTTTGTAGGTACTTAATTAGCTAAAGGGTTTTAATGTTGGGTCCAAACTTTGCTATTTCTGCTGAGGGGGTCCCCCCCCCAACCTTTTAATCACCCAATTTCAAAATCTGGAAGTTTTCCTTGACTTTTCACTCCCTGAGTCCACATATAAAATCAGCTGACAAGTCTTGTCAATTTTTTCTCTGCAACATCTGTCGCATCTACCCCCCTCCCTCTCTCCAATGACATGAGCATCACTCCTGAGTTTAAGCCTTTATCATTGTGATATTCTCCTTATTTGCCTTCCTTCTTCAGGTTTCTCCCTTTCTCCAATCTATCCTTCACAGTCTTCCTAAAGTGATACCTGCAGACTTGGCCCATATATTGCTCCAGGCTCAAAAAGCTCCTGTGGCTCCCAGATGACTAGAATGAAATACACACTTTTCTGCTTGGCAAACTCCTTTGCTGACCCCATCCTACCTTTCTACGCTTATTACACATTGCTTATCTTCCCACATTCTACATTCCAGTCTAAACAGCATGCTTGCTGTTCCTTGTACATGTTATTCATTCCATCTCCTGTCTTCATTCTTTTGTTAAAGCTGTCCCCCATTCCTGGAATGGACTGCCTCCCCACCTCTACCTTTGAGAATCCCTGTCTTCAAGCTCGGGTCAAATGTTCCTCCTACACAAGGCCCCTTCCAACCCTGCTTTTCCACTGAAAGTACCCTCTGCTTACTTGATAAATATTTTTCAAATACATAAACTTATTAAGAAGAAAAAATTTTAGAAATACATATTATTTCCCCTGATAGAACATAAACTATTTGGAGGGCAGGTACTGTTTCGTTTTTGTCTTTGTAAACACATTCCCTAACAGGCAAACAGCAGGTGCTTAATAAATGCTTATTACTTGATACAATAAAAGACAGTATAGCTGAAAAAAATAAAGGCTGAGGAGATAAGGCAGTTAGTTATTCTCTTTGTTCAGTGAGGAGAGTATAGAACACGTCAGAAGAAATTCAGATTAGAATATAATAAGGATAATAAAGATTAAAAATAGTAATAGCCAAGATTTATATAGCACTTATTATGTGCAAGGCACTGTGCTAAGCACTTTACTATTATTATCTCCTTTGATAATCACAACACTGGGAGGTAGGTGCTGCTATTATCCCCATTTTATAAGTGAAGGAACTGAGACAAAAGGGAAAGGTTAAGTCACTTGCTCAAGGTCTCATAGATAGGAAGTGTCAGAGGTCATATTTGAACTCAGGTCTTCTTGACTCTGAGCACAGTACTTTATCCATTTCATCATCTGACTGCCCCAATATTAGAAAGAACTTGCTTTTAACTCTAAGGATTAAGAGATGCTAAAACTAACTCTCTAAAGGAAAACTACAATTTTATCTTCTCCAGAGAGTGTAATAATAGATATAACTTACCTTTCTATAAGAATTTCAGTAGGGTTCAGTGTAGAATAGAGGTATCAAACTCACTACGAAACCTCTAAGTGAAAACATAATTAGGAAATGTTTAACAAATTAAGTAAAAAAAACTAGTACAACATAGATAACGTTAATTTGTGGTTTGTAATTTCTATCTATTTGATAGAAGTGACTATCTGATAGGTGTATTTCATATTCTATTCAATAGAGGGTACAGAAGACTGAGTTACCTATAAATCCATTCCAATCTTCTCATGATCTGTTTCTGTGAACTACATCAATCCAACTCCTTGTTTTCTACTTTCATTATTATCAATACAACTTGGAATCCTAAATACACTCCTGACTGTCTTTGTTCTCGTATCAAACATCCAAGAGTCTTGCCAAATATGCATTTAACTACCCATAGCCAGGGGTGATTTGACCACAAAGCCCTCTGGAATTTGTAGCTCTTCTCAATTTGGGAAGAAAGGAGACTGAGATCAGCCCCTAAAGTGGGAGTCTGGAGTTTTGACAGAAGGCAAAAGCCGATCCAAGTGTGGAGGACGGCCACGAGAGGAGAGACGTGCAGCCGACTGCAGCAAAACAGCTGTGGGAAGCAGTGACCAGGACACCTGCAGCTTCTTTTTTCAAAACCCTGAGAGGTAACCTCTGCATAAACCAGCAGATAGGTGCATGGCTATGGATTTGTTTGGGAGGATCTGGTGCTCATTACAATAAAAGAAGTGCTGAAGGAAAACCTGATAGGAGGAAAGGCAAGGTGGTCCCTACTCCATTCCTGCCTTACTTCTACTTAATTGTGTTAAAAAACAAAGTTAAAAGACTCCATTTGCTGGATTTTTATATTAATTTAAAAACACGCATGAATGATCTTGTCTTTAAGTTGTCTGCTGTCTTTTGTTTTACAAGAGTGTGAGGGAGCAATGGGAGTTGTTCTCTCCGACTGGGGGCAGAGCGTGAGCCAAGCCAGGTAGGAAAATGACACACTATAGGATCTATGAGATATACCCAGAGAACATGGTTAAAATGGACAATCCAAAGAGCATTAGGAGGCTCTCTGTACCTAAAAAGGAAGCAGGAGACACAATCCTATACACAGAAGAGGTGTAATGAAAGCCACGGCTCCCCAGTTTGAAGCACATCCAGGTATTCCATAGTTGGCTGCAGTCTTCTATCCAACGTGATGAGGACAGAGACTGCTGGGTAGCCAGAATTGAGGGGCTTTCAAAAGCTACTAGTTGGCCAAAGCCTGACCCTTGAGGTTGGCTCTTTCTTCCCCTGCCTAGTTGTATTCTGGTTAGTCAAGAGCATAAGAGGAGAGGCATCAGGCCCTCTCCATTTGAGGCTGACAGGTGGGCTGTGAATATAAGCCTTGTTATGTGCCTCTGCATTTATTCTTTCCTGTTTTAGGTGAAGGAGATTTGGAATAGTCATGATCTTATGAGTTTTGAAAGGTCAGGAAAGTGAGCTACTGAGAGGTCTGGTCTGGTCCATGCCATGATGTGCTGGAAGCCAGATAATCAAGTCTCAAGTGACCTGGCTGACCCATTCCAACAGCAGCAGAGATGCAGACTCATCTACCCATTGGCCACTCTGAATCTGGAGGTGAACCTGGTTGGAGGAATGCTCTGCAGAGTTTTGTTAAGTCTTGTCTACTCTCTCCAGGGATAGCAGTTAGTAAAAGGGACAGTGCTTCACTAGGTGTTGGGGAAAACAATTGTACTTCTTGTTTGCATATCTTTGCAGTAATTATTTCTTCGTAAAAGCTAACTGATAGGCATTAGAACAGATAAAGTAGGGGGAAACACACCAGCACGGGGGCTCAAGACAATGACATCAGAGAAATTCAACATGAATGAGGAAACTGAGTCAGAGAGAGAGGGAGAAAGAGAAATCAACTTCCTCAGGATCACACAGGTACTACACAGCAGAAGCAGGACTCAAACCCAGATCATCTGAGTCCAATTATAGTACTCTTTCCCCTATGCCACAGTGTCTAATGAATACAAAGACAGCTGTTTTCTGGTTAGAGGAAAAACCATGGCATTGAACTCGGAAGACCCGGATATGTCTAAGTCCTGTTCTACCACTTTACTGACTGTGATGCCTCTGCAGGAATCTTCCTACCTCTCTGACCCTCTGTTTTCCCAAGTGTAAAATGAGAAGGTGGCAGTGGATAATCGAAGATTCCTTCAAGCTTTGAAATGCTACAGTTCTATTCTAGAGTTCAGCTGGCATTATCCAGAGGATGCCGCTTTCCCTAACTCAGGATCCTTAATTTAGTAGCTTCCTTCAAATGATGAAAGATTGAATCCCACTATTACAACAGTCACTTAATAAAACACATTTCTTTCTTTCCAGTACAATGCACTTTTGTTTTTGGAAGATTTTCAATCACTTAACTGGGAGTCTAGACAAACTCTGAAACACTTATAAATTTTACAAAAGTAGACCACTACTACTTCTTTATTCCAAACCATCATATAACCAGAAATGGTTGAAATAAATTCAATGGCTACATGTTATCACATGAGAAGAAGAATGGGCAGTTTTTAATTCTATTTCAGTCTTGCTCCAAGTCAAAAAGAAATAAAAACCAAACTATTTCTTCATTTAGGAATCAAAATTTACATTTCTTTAAAAATTCCATGCAAATAATACCATTGTTGCATTGTATTGCCAGTGAATGTCCTTTTAACTGCCATATCTCTTGCCTCCTAACAAATTATACAAACTCTTCAGGAAGATGATTGCCTTTCCTGAGATCAGCCCCTGAAATGGGAGTCTGGAATTCTGAGAGAAGACAAAAGCGTATCCAATTGTAGTGGATGAACATGAGGAGAGAGAAGGAAAGAAGGGCCTCTAACTGCAGCGGAACCGCTATGGGAGCCACTGACCAGGACACCTGCAGCTTCCTTTTTCAAGACCCTGAGAGGTAACCTCAGGGTTATGGGTTCTAAAAAGTACTTATTTTAAAATATGCAACTTATTCAAAATGATCCATTCAATCCAGTCAACACCTATTAAGCACTTAATATCTGCAAAATACTCTATCACATTCTGGTCAAGACAGGAAATTTAAATAGTATAGAAGAGTTGATGGTCTCTCAGAGTTAGCAGTAATAACAATTATCGGTATTTATTATTCTGTCATTTACACGGTGCATTAAGTTTCACAAAGCACTTACATGTGTTATCTCATCTGATCCTACAACAACCTTGGTGGGAGGTGCTATTACCGCCCTTGTTTTATAGGCAAGGAAACAGAATTTGACGAACATTAGGTGACTTGCTTGGGTCACAGAGGAAGCGTCTGAGGCAAACTTAAAACCCAAGTCTTCGAGACTCCAAGTCCAACCCTTTATCCAGCAGAGACACAAATAACTACAGTACACAGTAAGTTTTAAAGTTTACTTTGTGAAGTGCTTTCCTTACAATAACCTTGTGAAATGGGCAGCTCACACATTATCATTACTGATATTTACAGACAAGGAACCTAAGTTTTAGAGAAGTTACATGACTTGCCATGGGTATAATTAACAATAATAAGAATAATAATAGCTACCAAAAGGTACGGCAAGAACTCAAACCTATGTCTCCTGATTACAAATATGTTTTTCTCTCAGCTACGGCATGTGACCACATATAAAAGAGGCACAAACACTGACTGGTGACTTTGTAAATATTTTGGGTAATTACCCAAAGAAATTAAATAGTTCTATTTTTAGAAGTAAAACAATCAACTAGCACTTAAGTTTCCACGATAAGTGACTGTTGACTGCTATCTTTTGAAAACCGCATCGTGCAACTTTAAAAATTATTATTGTAATAAACACAACACTTCAAGTCAATTTTAAAGGGAAAAAACCTTAAAATGTTTTTCAGGGGTAACGTTTACTTTGGTTGTAAGAAATATTATTTAACATCTAATGCTTGCCGCCTGTAGTCTGGAGATATTAATACTGAAAGTCCTTCTTGTGCTGTAAATGACATGTGGAGACTGAGTGTTATGGTTTAAAAATACTTTCTAAGATGACAAGCCAAATGACTGTAGGATTATAAGTTCTCTCTCCCAGTTGTTCAGGTATTAAAAATGGCAGCAAGTAAGAATAGCTCTCAAAAAAGTCATAAACAGCATACTTGCAATAGAAGGCAGTACAACATGTAATTTTTTCCTTGCTGACCCATCTCCTGAACAACCTTGTGTGATGTTTCCTTTCTTCCTTTATTCTCCCTCAACCTCCATCATCAATCAAAAAGTGAAGCTCAAAAATGAAGGTCACATTCACGGACTCCCCTTTTAAGCAGGAATATGTGTCAAGTGCTGCCAGAGAGTCTGAAATGATCATACTTTCCCAGGGGACATTTAGAGATAGCTTAGTTGCTTGAGTCTTTCCATTTTTTAGGGAGACGAGTCAGTTCAAAGGCAAGAGCAGAGCCATCCAAATGCCAAGTTGTATCTTTCCATCTTCCTAACCCTCACGCTACCATCACCAACCCTCTCTACTCCCGTGCCTAAGACATAACTGGCTTTTTGCAATAGTCAAAAAGACCCTAGGAAATTCTGGGTAGTTTTTTTCTGTCCAGCAAGCCGTTCACTGGCTCTCCACCAGGTTTCTCTGGCCACACCTCTGAGGACATGGCAAAAGGCAAATCACACAAATCAATTTCTAGAAAGTCCTTTTTTTCCTCATTTCCTCCCACCCTAGCCCAGCCTCTCCAGTGACCTGACATCATGAAAACAGCCTGGTCTCCTAGAGGGTAGTCCAGCCCTTCTGTTAACATGTTCCATACTTACTCCTTTCAAATTCACACTGTTCTACCCATCTCAAAAAGAACAAAAGCAAAGGATTTTATCAATGTTAGCTATTTTCTCTGTAACCTCTACAATATGGAATCCACTACACTACTGGAGGTGAATTTTTAAAGATGCCCAATGACCCCCATCTTGTAAAATCCAGGAGCTGTTTCCCATTCCTAAACCTCTTTGATTTCTCTTTCACATGTGATATTGTCGGTGGTGAACTTAGAGTGCGGAAGTCCAAGGTTCAAGTACTTCATCTAACATTTGCAATGTGACCCTGGGCAAGTCACTCACTCTCTCTGATCCTCAATTTCATCATTTAAAAAATGGGGGTGATAATACTTGATTAATAACAAGAATATAATTTTTAAAATTGCTAACAGTAAAGTTTTAGCTTCCATGATATTATTTCCATGATTTTTCTCCTACCTATCTTCCAACTCCTATTTTCTTCTCTGAATACCTTAATTGTGGGTATTGCTAGGACTCTCTTCACATTCTTTATCTTGGTGAACTAACTTCATTAATTACTCCCAAATTTACAATTTTTTTTTTTTTGCCTTTTACTTGAACTCCAATTTCCCATTTGCGAATGCTTACTGGACATTTTCCCTTGGTATCATTTCAAATTCAAAATGACTAAAAGACAATTCATCATGTTCATCCCCCAAAGCAGATTTCATTTTCAACGTTTCTATTAATGTTAATGCCATTCTCCAGTCATTCTAGTGTAACACTACTGATTCAGCACTGGATTCTTCCTACTTCTCATATCCTACATTCAACTAGACAACAAGTATATTTAATCCTTTGTTCAAAATGTCTCTAACTTAAACCCTTTCCTCTATTACCAGTCACCACTATAGTCCAGGCAATCCTCACTTCACATCCAAAGTAACACAAGAGCTTCCTAACAGGTTTCCTACCTCCAATCCATTCTGTCACTAGACTTACCTTCAACAGATCCATATATTTGGCTATTCCCTCCAATAAGGCAGGTTTCAACCCATCCAGACCTCCTCATTCTACGTAACTGTTGTTCATGTACTCCCATGAATACTCCATGAATGATCCATTCAACAGATTGGAGGCCTTCCTCTAGGTATTTTAAAATTACACTGGTACCAGTATAGCACTTAGGCTGTCCATCTCTTATCTCTCATTCTTCTTACATTACTGAGAAATAATTTTACCCCATATTGTAGATATTAAATAAATAGTTAACCAAAAAATAAAAGGTCAGCTTCAGCCTGTTCAATGTGAAATGAAGTATTCAAATTGCTCAAAAAATAAAAATATTGTAGAAAAAAATAAAAGATATATCTAACCTTCCTTTTTTCTCCTACTCTAGAATTGATTCAACTCAGTTTCAACATAAATAAAACACCAAACTTAGTGGCTTTTAGACCACTAGTTGTGACCCTCTTAGGGATGATGGCCTGACTCCCAGAGATATTATGAGTCAAAAGGAAAATGGAAAGATGAGTAACATCACACCTCTCCCATGATAGCCAATCATAAGACTTTTCTCCAACACAACTACACTTATCTACTAATATTCTCCTACTCCCACTCCCAACCACCACCACAGCTCACTAAAAATAGCTACAGCTGCAAACAACCATAAATTGGACAAATGCTCTCCCTCCCCCGATATACTTACTTCCTGAACCCCAGATCAGCTCTTGGCTATAGCAGGTGCCCCTTGAAGGACAAGCTCTGTGCTCTGGAAGAGTGATCAGTGAATATACTCTGTGATCCACCCCCCTATCTTTTTGCTTTGAGTAGGACAAGTGAGTCACACAGGATAGGCCAAAGTGGATAAGTAGTGATAAATGATAACAGATCTTCTTGCATTATCTTTCCCCAAAAACCCACCCCTTTTCCAAATTTCCCTCTTAAGGTCAAAGATACCACCATTTTTCCAGCACCCAGATTCATAACTTCAGTGTCATATCATTCCTTACTCTCCCTTTACCCCTCTTATCCAATGAATTGTCGTATCTTGTTTTTCTACCTCCATAGTCTTCTAATTAGGCTCCCTACTTCCACTGTCTTCTCTCTCCAATCTATCCTTCATACAGCTGCTCCAGTGTTATTCCTTAAGCTTAGATCTGACTAGGTCACCCTCCTGTTCAATAAATGGTTCTCTCTATTGAATCTAGAATAAAATATTTCATTTTATCTCCTTTATTTAGTTACTATTAAGTAGAAATGTTATAATGTTGCTACTTATTAGTTCAGTAGTATATACGTATAATTTATAAAAAAACAAAGCATACATATATTGCCCATACATGTTCAAAAATTTTTTGCCAATGGGGTCAAAAATGTTGGAGTCCAGTGCTCTCATCTACAAGCTCAGGGAAGGAAGAGACATTTGTTCAGTACATTTTGAAGCTATTTCTACACAGCAAAGTACATTAGGATCCCATTAATTAAAAGCAGATGTTCTACAAGGGTTACATAGGTTATTCTATGAACAAGGGAAGTCATTGGATAATACCTTCCTTTAACATTTTTCAAGTTAAAATTATCTCTTTCATATTTTATGACATTAAACTCTGAACTCCCGATGAAATTTTTGTGTGATTATTTCTTCTGTATCTACCACATCCCACACACTCCCAAACTGATACAGTATTTAATGCAGAGAGCAGGCAATCAATAAGTATCTATTACATGAAAGAATGAAGAGCTAATTTAACAGCAACTCTCCCTAGAGGAAATAAGCACTATTTGTTTTCCTACTAAACAAAATCCACTAATTAAGGAGAGGTTAAGCTACACTATCCATGGAAAGAACACTGATTCTGGAGTGAAAGGACCTGGGTTCAAGCGTGTCTTTGACATTACCTACGTGAGCATCACCTATGGGGAAAAACACTTCACAGAACCCAATTTCTTGTAGCTCAGGGGTGCAGTAGGTAGGGTTCCAGATCTAGAGTCAGGAAGGCACAAGTTCAAATGTAGCCTCAGACACTTAACTAGCTGTGTGCCCCTGAGCAAGTCATTTAACCTGTCTGCCTCAGTTTCTTCAACGGTAAGATGAGAAGAATAATAGCACCTACCTCCCATGGCTATCAGGAGGGCTAAAGGACATAATATTTGTAAAGTGCTTAGTGCAGTGTCTGTTACACAGCAAGTATTCTATAAATCATTGATATTTTATCATTATCATTATACCATCATTTTATCATTATATCATCATTTTATCATTATCACATACAAAATGAGGAGAGCTGCCTGGTTCCTTCCAGTTCTAGATTTGGGCTCCTAGGATCTGCCTCAGACATGTTGTAAGGAAAATGCTTTATAATGCATGAAGGTTCTAAATGAACATAATAAAGTCACTCCTATAGCAGTATCCAGTAGCTTTTTTTTTTTTAGTTTTTATTTTTTTTACTATTTCACCATTTGAAAGTGAAGCAAATTATCTGAGGCTCAGGATTCACTACTGAATGAGAAGCCTGGCTTAGCAGATAGAGTTGACCTCAGAGTTAGGAAAATCTCAGTTTAAGTTCCACCTGTGAAAAATACTAGCTGTGTGACCCTGGAAATGTCTCTATGACAAAAAATTGCAGAGCAGGTGCTAATTTGTTTTAGTAAAAGGAGTTTCCTCACTCCAGAATTTCTTACTTCCTTATACCTGCAATCTCGAGTCTTATCCAAAAGAAAAAAAAATGATAGACTGTTAATTTAACTATAAACAGGGGGCCTTATCCTTCAAAAGGACAAGAAAACAAAAAAATGGTTGCTATTCTGGACCTGATTCCCAATATCAAGGATGAAAATAGAGTCAAAGAAGAAATGACAACTCAAGAGAGGAGAGGAATACACCATCTTAAGAGGTAGGTGGGGTGTTGTCTGGAGAGATGCTGACGACTAAACAGAGAATGCTATTGGACAATTTGGATGTTAAAAAGACATGCAGAGAAATCAAAGGTACAAAGCTGAGGATGAATACACAGGAGGGATCAAATACTATCCAAAGCTTAGGAACACTAAAGTCCACAAGAACCCGAGATTTGCAAAGAATGCCAAAGACAATAAAAGGGGATTTTTATCCAGCTATTCTGGTTAAAATATCAAAGTGTTAGAATCATTGTTTGGTGTAGATGGGATGAAAAAATGGATAAGAGAAGAGGTACCACAAGGATGTTCTTTAATACCTTGAGGAGAAAATGTGCTCAGAAAAATAACTGTAAGAATTTATGATGAATGGATATTGATTTAAAGACCAGATCAATCAATCAAAAAGCACTTAAGTGCCACGTAGGGTGGTACAGCGGATAGAATGCTAAGCCTTATTCCCTTTCCCTTCCCTACTATATATACTGTGCTAGGTGCTGAGAATACAAAGTCCCTGGATTTCAAGACCTTATAGTCTACCAAGGAGGGTAAGTAAGATACAAAGCATATAATTATATACAGAATAAAAAGTGAATCAATCAGCACCCTAATCGCTCATAATCTACAGGACACTACTGTGTCACCACATTTGGGATACAACGATAAAGCAAAAACTCCTCTCAAGGAGCTTCCGTTCTAATGGGGGAACGCCACACAGAAACAGGTATTCTCCAGATACAGAGAGTAGATGAAATGGAACTGTAGAAGGGAAGGCAGCAGCTGGGAGGGAGGGGGGGAGCGGGAAAGAATTCCTGCAGAAGACAGGGTTTCATCTGAGTCTTGAAGGAAGCCGGAGAAGCCAAGAGGCAGAAATGTGGAAGGCGGAGACTTCCTGCCATGAGGAACAACCCTTGCAAAAATGGAGAGGGAAGATACAGTTTAACTACTGTGTAAGGAAAAGAAAGTAGAGACCACTATAGCTGTACCACAGAGCATGCTGGTGGGAGTTATGTGTAAAAAGGCTGAAATGCAAAATAAATACAAGGTACTTTTGGGCTAGAGGGCACCAGCAGATTAAGGAATCAGGAAATGCTTTATGCAGAAGGATATAAACTCAGTCTTGAAGGAGGTTCTGTGAGGCAGAGGGAAGGAGGGAGTATATAGGGGATGGCCAGTATAAAGCAAAGGAGACAGAAGATGGGAGTGTTGTGTAAGAGGAACCAAAAGAAGACCAGTTTGCCTAGACTGCCACTCTTGGAAACAGAAGTAATGTATAGTAAGGCTGGAAAGGTAGGTTGGGACAGGTTATAAAAGCCTTTAAAGGCCAAACAGAGTTCACATTTTATCCTACAAGTAATACAGACCCACCAGAGCATATTAAGCAGGAGAATGAAATTATAAATTCTTCTTTGGAGAAATCACTTTATCTTATGTGTGGAGGAGAGATTAGAGATCAAGACAGAAAGACCAATTAGGAAGCAATTACAATAGTCCAGGTGAGAAGGATGCAGTGAGAGGGCAATAGATGTGAGAAAAGTTGTGGAATACCTATTTGTCAACTGACTGAGTATGTGATATAAGATATAAGGGTGAGGGTGATCAAGTAAATCAATCAAGTCATTTCACATAAAGTAAGTGGTAAGATGCTCAATCATGCAATTAAAATCAATCTGGGGCTTTAGACTAACTGCTAAACTGTAATTGCACAAGAATGAGTTCAGAAAGGCTGAGGAAACTTGGCTAAGCCCTGAGAGCTGAATATAAATTATTCAAGCTGGTGAGACCCATTCATTCTGGAGCTTCAGCAAAGTGTGATGATTGAGTAAAACCCAAGGAAACTACTGGGGAAAGGGGGAGGGGGGAGCGGAGAGGAATAAGGAAAGGATATACCTTCAGCTTTGGCCTTGGCCTCCTTCCCAATCTACAACCACACGCAGGCCCAAGGAAGCCCTTTTGAGATTCAAAGGATCTTGAGCAGGAGTATATGGGACTTCCCATATTCCCAGCAGTGCCCTATCAGCATCCCCAGAGCAGCTGACAGCAGTGTCTGCACTGGGACACAAGGTCTGACTGGATGTAGATTCATGGCTCTACCAAGAAGAGCCCAGAAGAGAAACTATAGAGAACTTCCTGAGCACCCTCATGAATGAGAAAAACGGATTTCTAACAACCAAGAGCTGTGAGTCACCTCTTTGCCATATGTTCTCTTTAAGCTTGGGCTGCTTTCCCCTATGTACTTGTGGGAAAATATGTCACAGACTTTGGAGGTAAGTTTTATACCAACCATTCTTATACCAAATGTGTAAACCCCACTTTCTAAAAGCTACTTGAGGCTGTACAACTAAAATAATTATCAGATGACGATCTTGAGAATCATGCCAGTGGAGGTTAAGCTGAAGGCAGGAGAGAATCATCCCCAAATCCCCTGAGGCACTCCTAGAACTCTGAGGGGTGGATGTAGCCTTGCTCTGGGACCTGAGACTCATCTGTTAGAATAAGAGTTAGCATAAGGATTCTCAGAGTTTCAAAGGGCTACAAAGGTACAGGGAGGAGTTGAGGTTGTGAACCTGAGAAACTGGAAAGATGACAATATACAGATACAAAATAATCAATATGAGAACTAATGGAAGTCATATAACCATTGCGACTCAAATATTCACCTACTCTTTGCAGATATATCCAAACCAGCAGCATATCAATGAATCACAAATTGCCACTTGGTGATTTCTTACAAACGCCTATTTAATTGTAAATGTCCTAACTGTACAAGTGTTCATTCTCTCACATTTTTGTTATTTCAGCTCTATTCCCCATTCTCAACTCCCCACAGAGAACAAAAACGTGAGACTCTGTGTACATGTATGTGTGTGTCAGTTTAGAATACCAACCATGCCATGGACCCGGCCTCAGAGTCAGGAAGATTGCGATTTAAGTCTCACCTCTGACAAATATTTGGCTGTGTGACCCAGGGAAAGTCACTTAATGGCTCAGTGCCCCAGGCAATGCTCTAACGCTGTAAGTTGCAGAGAAGGTAACTAATTCTCATTGGTAGAAGTCTTTCATCCAGAACTCTCTCTTTACATTTATCAAAGCCCTTCATAACCTAGTTCCTTCCTACCTTTCCAGTCTTCTTATACTTTACTCCCCAGTGAGTATTCTTTAATTCAGTGATATTGGCCTGCTACATGTTCCACAAACAAGACACTCCATCTCTTGGCGCACAGCATTTTCTCTGGCTGTCCTCCATCCCTGGAACACTCCTCCACTCAGACTACTGACCTCTCTGGCTTCCTTCAAGGCCCAACTAAAATCCTAACCTAACTAGCCTTCCCTAACCCCTCTTGATTCTAGTGCCTTCCCTCTGTTAATTACTTCCTATTTATCTTGTATATAAGGCTTGCTTTGTATACATTTGTTTGTAAGCTCTCTCCTCCCTTAGACTGCAAGTTCCTTGGAGACTGTCTTTGGCCTCTTTCTGTATTCCCCATGCTTAGCATGGTGCCTGGTGCATACTGCTTAATAAATATTTACCGGCTGATTGAAGGACAAAATGTATATTTTAATTCTATCATTATTTAGAGTAGAAATTTTGCTTGTAACCATCATGGTATACTATCCCAGGGTGTGTGTCTGTGTGTGTGTGTGTGTGTGTATATGTATATATATGTATATACACACACACACACATACACATATATATCTGCAAAGAGCATGTGAGTATTTGAGTCACAATGGTTATATGACTTCCATTAGTTCTCATACTGATTATTTTGTATCTGTATATTGCCATCTTTACAGTTTCTCAGGTTCACAACCTCAACTCCTCCCTGTACCTTTGTAGCCCTTTGAAACTCGGAATGTATGTGTATGTGTATGTATGTGTATTTGTGTATACATACATATTATATACATATAGTGTATTAACCATCATTCATACTATCTCTCTCCAATTTGCTATTGGGAATAGATAACAATTCAGGACTAAGGTGAAAGTGACCCCTGCCTGGGCTGTGCCAGTGAAGCACAGGTTCTGGCAGGTTCTTTCTACCCAGCTGAAATGGCTTAGAGTAGAGATCTGGTGACAGACTGTCATCTGAGGAACAGACCAGTAAAGTTCAAAGATACTTATTATAAGAAAGCCAGCCACCAGGAAAGGAATTTTTCTGGGCACAGCAACACATGAAACTGACTACTAAGGCACAATGGGTTGGCTGTGTTTTGTGTCAATGGAAGGAGTAGCCACAGTGATAAAATTATTAAAGTACAGGACTGTCATTTTCTCCCCATCTCCACCTCACACCTTTATATCCTCCTTCTAGCTGAGCCAGAAATGTAGAGGTGCTGGTTTAGAAGGCTCAGAGAAGCATGAGAGGAAATGGAAATTACCTTATTAAAATCTTTCTTAGATCATCTGTCCCACAGGGGGTTAAAGATCTCTCTCAAGTTCCTTCCAGTTTTATTACAGTATATTACTCTAAAATTTAATAGCTCATAAGCCATAATTTTAGTGGTATGCAGGATCTTATCTTATTCTGGATGAAGATGGTACTGGAAATCCTCAGTTACATTTAGAGTATATTCAGGAATAGAGTGTGAGGCACGAGGGAGGAATTTAGGTATCATGGGTTCAAAATCTAGGTTTACCAGTAAGGCTCCAAATTATCTTAGCTAATCACTTCACATTAATGTTCTTCCTTATATCTGCCTGTAAAATGGCTATTCTGCACACCAAACAGGGATGATAATAAGATGATTTATGTCAGAAAGCAGGCTAAGGACAGGAATCATCCCATCCCTTCTCCCCTGGCCCAAGCAGAGGAGTTAGCGCATCTATCTATCTATCTATCTATCTATCTATCTATCTATCTATCTACATATAAATATATATATATATAAATATATATATATATATATATATCTTAAACTCAGTTTGTTTTTATTCAAAAAGGCTTTTGCTATTACAGCTATTACTAATTACACCATTAAAGATGATTATTATTTGTTCAGCAGTCAGATCTTAAAGGGATTTTGTTTAGAAGGTTTTTGCAATTGTTAGGGTCATAACAGAAAGAAAGCTGACATTCATGGAGGTAGCACAGTGCGGCAGAAAGATTATTACATTTACACTTAGAGGATCCGGATTCAAATCCCACCTCTGCCTCTTACTATATGACCTAACCTCTCTAGGCCTCAGGAGCCTCACCTGTAAAATATGGGGGTTGGTCTAGATGACTCCAAAAGCCCCTTCCAGCTCTAAACCTATGATCTTAGGTATTTTTAAAAAGTCTAATAAATGTCTTTGGTAATTTCTTAAAAGGGATTCTTTTCTAGAGAGTTTTACTTAGAATTTATGTTGTTACATTTTTTTAAAATCAGTTATATAGCTTCCTTTTTTTCTGAGTAGAAAGCAAACCAAGCAGCAGGTATGGTTTACATTTGATGAATAAATCTGATCTGCAAATACTGATCTCCAATTAGATATGTGATCTAAATATAGGTGTCCAAGTCCCAGTTTCTGTTCCTACGGCACCTAATCAGACATTTTCTTCTTTTTTAAACCTCTGGTCACTATGCCAAGTTCCAACAACGAAAAATTTCCTTTTTATCCAATTATTTAAATTCCACTTAAAGGTCAATTGAAATAATTGGTTTAACATAAGAACACAAAAAGTTTTCAAAACATCTTATTCCAGTCCGTAGAATAATATTTATTTTTACAACCAAAATAAAGCCTCATTAAATTTGGCCTTCAGAGTCATTCAACACAGACAACTTACCTTTGCCATATTAATGAGGAAATGGAACGTGTTAAATAAATAGTGTAAGAAGAAAGTTTCTGAAGTAGTTGAAATGTTTATAGAACACTATAATTGTATTGCCAACTGAAACCAAGCATTGCCTAAGTTTGTGCTTTGATATTTTAATTATAAATTATTCTTACTAGTCACTAATTTATACTCATTAAATCAGGACTTCTAATATAATGTACTTGGTTAACTTAAGTTTTAGTTAATTTATGTAAATAGCTGTAAATTATACAATTCCACAGTCTCCGAGGAATCAAAATTTCAGGTCACTCAAAAGGCACCGGAGAGAACCTCGTTAAAGCAAAAACAATTTACAACATTATGACCTTTGAATTGGATGAATCAAGTAGGTAAAAGATAGTCTCAATAAGATGTATAGCTAGAAAAATGAAACAGAACTTATGTGGAGGCAAAGCATGGCTAAGGAATACCGTGGATAGTGCACCAAGCCTGAAGTCAGGAAAATCTGAGCTCAGATTTGACTTCAGATACTTGCTGTGTGACCCTCAGCAAGTCACTTCACCTGTCTGCCTCGGTTTCTTCATCTGTAAAATAGGGATAATGACAGCACCTATTTTTTAGGGTTGTCATGAGGATCAAATGAGATAATAGTTATAAAGAGTTTAACACAGTGCCTGGCACATAATATTCTCTATATAAATATCATTATATTATTTTAACAGGCAGAGAGTACTCATGATACACTGGTATGCATGTAATATTGGGAAAACTGAAACAAGGACCCTGACAGATCACACAAATCCTTTGGGAGGATTTATTGGAGGGCATGGAGAGAAGTCATGTAGCATGAGAATGTGGATGGTACAACAAAGGCTAACCTTCATCAATACTACCACAGATCCTTGAAGAATGTATGTAAAAGTAACAAAACTGCAATTTTCTATAAATTTCTATAAATAGTTATGTTCATTCTTGCAGCCCAAAAGGCCATTTGAGGCTGTCACAATCAGGGTTGTATTTTTTTCCCTCATATTTCTGGTGTACTTGACACCCAAGGCAGCCTCACAAGGACCTGTACTGTATTCATTTAATTATGTAATGAAACAGTAGCACTAAAAGAAGGGAAAGAGGCTACTGAGCTGATATCAATCTAGGTTAATAATACCAGAGTACTCAGAGGAGGACTAGAAAATAGTATTTAAAATAACAGTAACTCTAAAGATGCTCATCACAAAACATATATATAGCATAGCTTTCCTTTCAGTCAGTAACTTTAAACACTAATCATCTACAGGAGAGCAGTAGGATCATTGGCAAATTAAATCTGGAAGTGATTCCATGTTGATAAATGGTGCAGAAAATTGAACTTGGAGTCAAAAGACTGAAAAGGCCTGGTTTTGAATCTTGGATTGTGTGGCCTGAAGCAGGTTATCTCAGCTCTCTGGGCATCAGTTTACTTGGCCACAAAATGAAAGGTTTAGATTAAAGTCAGTTTAACAATTAAATACCTATTATGTACAAGATTCAGGTGCCTAAGTATAATACATAAGACAAGAATGAAACAGTCCCTCTGTCCATGAGCTCACATTCTTCTGGGATCAATACAGAATGTAAACAAACACAAGATAATTCAAACACAACTGGGAGATCAGGACAGGTTTCACAGGGAGTGGCACCTTAGTTTAGTGAGAGATTGATCGATGCTACTGAAATCACGGTGAATAAGAACTAAGGAAAGGTCACACAATTCAGCAGTTAAGTGATGCGTGGTAATCGTGAACAGAGCATTTTCAGTAAAATGGTAGGGTCCAGTTAGACCGCAAGCTTCATGATCTCTCAGGTTCCTTCTAGCTGTAACATCCTGTGCAATCTATTGGCATTGAGTGGCATTTTAGACCTGAGAGTTTGTTGAATTTGCTACACTACCAAACATGTGAGATTCAGAACTAATAAAGAAATTTGCTAATACACAATCACATAATTATAAAGACAGACAAGACCTTATAAGTCATCTAACTGAATCCCTATCTCAAAATATAAATAAATCCTAGCACTTATTTTCCCTCCTTTCCCCCCCAAAGTCAACAAATTTACATTAGAAACATGCTTTCTATTGACCAGAATGTGTACTTGGAATTTAGATGGTGGTGTCTACCTTTGGGATGAATCCTCTTAAGGTACTAATTTGGCTTCCTTCATACAAAAATAGACATAAAAAATTAAACTAAAAAATAAATTTAAAAAACTCAACACAAATAACTTTTTAAAAACTTATTTTGAAGGATTCAGTTTGCTTGCCTACAGTTTACAAAATCTTCTGATTGGGGGCTGGCTTTTAAAGTTTGTCAAAATTCAAATAATGAATTCTGTATCTACTCCACTGAAAGCAAAGGGGAAAAAGTTAATTCTTCACTTCAAGGCTAAAAAAGGAATGATGAAAATTACAAGTGTTGTCCTGTTTCCTCACTTCTAGTTGACCTAATTTCTGAAGTGAATAAATTTTTTAAAAAAGATTAAAATCAGGATATACATAGGATTTTCAGAAGCCTGCCAACTAAATCTCATGAAGCTGTTGCTTGAGATCTTTCTATCGTCATCCAAACCCAGTCAATGAATAATATCCAATCATCTCTCAAGGAGAGGAAAAAGTGCCACAAGTTGCCATCATATGATATCAAATGAACTATATAATTATATATTCAAACAATTTTGAAAAATGAATAAAAGATTTGTTCTGATTTTCATTAAGATTCTCTGACCTTAAGAGTAACTGTGATTATAGTCTATGCCAGGCATTTTCCATCAGCTTTTTAAGACAAAGATAATCTTATTTTAAATGTTTTCTTCTAGCATAATTTGAATCAATTAAAGAATAATTTTGCAGGGAAAAAACAAGTCTTTTCACCTAATATAATGTATTCTTCAAAATGAGGAATTGTCTCTCAAACTACCCTTTATTTAGCTATTTTGTATATATTCATGTCTTTCACTTTATGCAGTATATACTTATATGCATACTTATTGTTTCCAGGGGAACATAAGCTCCTGTCTTAGATCCTCAATACCTGGCACATATTAGGCATTTAATAAATACTGGTCAGCTGACTGATTTCATTTTAAAAACACATTCAGTTCTAGATCATACTAAAGCTCCAAATGAAAATATCATAGTAGATATGAATTTTAAGCATTTTTGTCTCAGTCTTAATATAGTACCAATAATATCACTTTATCATGTAAGCCTGCAATTTGGCAAGGCAAAAAAAAAATGTGTTTTCCACAGCATTTGAAAAATACTTAAATATTTACACTAAGTTAATACTTTTATACTGTAAGAATACTTCTACCAAGAGTTTTAAAGCACAAGTTCTAAGCACTGCTGAACCTAATTTTCCTCAGTAGCTCACTCACTGGACAACAAATTAATTCTCATTTAATGCCTTACTCCTTGTTGTTATAAACCCCTTTAAGTCTTTGAAATTATTTACACTACACCCCTCACAGGATATTTGTATATATACTCAAGGTAGAGATATTTTGAAGGCAGGGATTTTTAAAAAGACAACTGGGAAGAAGCTGTAAGGAAAGAGGAAGGAAATGCCCACTGATGCGCAGGGTTTTCTCCCTATGCCATCTACACTGGCATTTAAGGAATTAAAGATTTGTTTTTCCCCTTTGGATGCAGACTTTTGACACTAGAGGTCTGGACAACATGATTTGAGTTTTGTCCCCATGGCTTAGGACTCACTGTGGTCATGCCCTCCCTTCCAGAGCCTGGGAAGACTTCGTGCTATTCAAGAAGTAACAGCAGCCAAGTCTTTGTCTCTCAGTGATCTGCGTGGCAAATTGCAATGGCGACCCAAAACCAAAACACAGCACCTTTTGTGCTCATCTGATGAGTGAGTCTGACACTCCCATCTGTTGTCTAGATCACGACACCAGGAGGCAGGAGTAAAGGCCTTGTGGCCCTAGTTAGTTGAGGGAGAGAAGTCAGGAGCATGGGAGGATGTCTCCTGGGATGATAATTGTGCTTGAAAGATTTGGTGCTTTCTTGGTATATCAAGTTGATTTCTATTTTAAGTGAATGATTATTATTCTCATTATAAAATGAAGACATGTAATTAATCCTAACAGTTCTAAAAAAGAAGAGATTCAGTTGGCAGGGACTCACAAGCATTAACATGAGCAAACAGAACCCCAACCAGGCTTCAAAATCCTAAAGGTAACTAGAGGGGACTACACCACATTTATATTTCAGACGGCATTATCTGTCTATACAGTTTTCTTGTGATTCACAAATACAGGAATTATAGGTTTCGATTTCCCAAATCAGGAAATATGCAGGTTTTACAACTACAAATGTCAGATGTAGTTATGTTCCCACGGAAATGATTCTCATGTTTAATTACACAAGACTATAAAGATCCTAGGGTACAAACTGAGGGTGCCTAAGGAATTCAAGTTTCTTTAGAGTAGAGATTATTTCATTCTTTGTACTTGTATCAATAGTACCTTGTACACAGTAGATGCATAATAAGTACTGGCTGATTGTTGTTGATTCCATGTACTTAATGTTAGAAATTTGATCACAGAGTCTCCCCTTCCATTTAAGGCTGAGATGAGGCTCAGGACTTGAGGTTTATAGCCCAAGGATATCTTATTTCATTTACTGAAATATACCCAAACTATGATGAAGATTTCTAAGAAGTTTACAAAGCCAAAAAAAAAAAAAAACCACTTTCCCAGAGAAGGGCAAAGATTTTAATCCTCGACAGGTAGATTCTGGAGAGAAGTAAGTCTGAAAGATAGTCCGTTACAAATTCTAAGACAGGGACAGGTCTCACTCGCAGAGGACTCTGGAGGCGGTGGACCTTGTTCATATTTTACTATGCCATTCAAATGAGTCAGCTTGATGCAGCCTGGATGCAACTGAGGGAAAGGCAAACATGGTCAGGATGCTGCTGCCATAAAAAGGATGCTATTCCAGTCAGAGGTTTTGCATGAGAAGCTTATTCACTGACACGTTGGAGCTGTTTCCTCCATAGTATTAGTTCATATTCCATGCCAACCCTCCCCCCAGTTTTAGTCTACAGCTCCAAACTGACTTTCATGACTTCTACCTAGACCTCTCAATTCTGTGACCAGAGCAAACTCACTTTTTGGCTTACATGAATTATCGGTTGGACTACATTCTTTTTTCTCTAGAGATATTCTCTACCTCAGAACCCATTAATTGCCTAAACCATTTATATCCCAGGGCTCCCATCTCCTTAGTGTGTAGGAACCTGAAACAGAGGGTAACAGAAGTCCCATGATGCCCTGATCTTGGTATGCCATTAGAAAGTCAAATTTTGATCAGAAAATGGTGAACCCAAATCTTGTAAACTAAAAGTAAATAAACAAGTCATTCAAAAAAAAAGAATGGTGAACCTATTCTCTGTGGTCCAGGGTTTGGATCCCTGGAATTTCTATTTAAAACTCCAAACAGCTTAGCAATAACTTTCATATAGCAAACTTTTTAATAAAACATTTATATTTGGAATTTTACTGTTCTGTGCTAAAGCTGAAAAACTGTATTACTGTTTGAAAAAAAAATTTTCATCCATCATAAAAACAAAATCAAAAATAATGATGATGATAAAATCATGATTGGGAGAAGGGGTGTTCTTGGAGAATTTTTTTTTGTTGTTTAACCTAATGTTAAGGGAGAAAAAAATGGCCAAGCTAAAAACATTTTTAAAACTAGATGTTTTGTTATTTTTGATATGTATTGAGAAGCTGAGAAAAATAATCTTGTTGACATTTTCAATAGATACTATGTGTAGACACTAAAAGAAAACCTGTGTGAAACTAAGCTGCCTAAAGATACCTTAAAATTAGCATTACAGCTTGGCTCTACAGGCAGCCCACTTTGGATAGGACCACTATAGCCTGCTGTGTTTGCTGCCTATCATTCATAAAAACAGGTCAGGCAGAACAGTACTCAGCACACATACTGAGAACCAAGTTTACATTACACTAACTTTCCAAGCATAAAGATCAATTCTATGAATGGATTCTATAAATAAAAGTTATCCATTTTTCTAACAAGATAATCAAAAAGTATTCCAATGACTTTAACATACTCAACTGATTTCCTCTGTTATTATTTTATAAAAGATTAAATCTCTTAGAAAATTATAATTAGCACAGCTAATAATAAAATAGAATACAACTGTATTGTATGCTTTTAAAAGAAATTTTAAAAATCACATGCACACATGTAAGTTAATAGTTATGCATATATAGACACTTATTTTCTATAAATTATGTTATAAATCACAAATGTAAATGTATCTTTAAAGAGTTTGCTCTATTAACCAAGAGAAAACTCATTTTCCAACACAGTAAATAATGGACCTACAAAATATGAAATAAAGTAAAAGCCCTGAGATAGCAATCCACTTACATTTCAAACTCTGAAAGTTGAACAAATGATCCAGAATTTTACCAATCTTTTCATAAGATGAATGTTGACTAAATATGTCAACCTGAACTCCTCAGGAGCCCTCTCCTGAAACATGGCCCAACTCAAATGAGGCTAGCATTTGGGAAACCTTGACTGTTTAAAGCCCGGATTCTCTGCTGAGCCCACTAAGAGAAATTTCAATTATGGCCAAGTCAGTGGGTGATTTCTGAAAGGCAGACAATTGAGAACTAGTATGCCTAAAAATGCTTTTCTCACATAGCACACAAGGCATATAATACAAACTTCATGCATCTATGACACTTGTCTTGCATTTTATCATATTCCTAAAATAAGGGATAAAACTAGAAAATTTAATGCATTTCTACCATAAAAAGTCAGAAGTTGGGTATTATGCATAAAGAATACTGAATTATAATGGAAAAAGAATGAGTATTTTATCACTGAGGAGTTTTATGAGAACAGAACAAAATTTAAAATTCTCATAACAAAAATTAATATGACAAGAGAGAAACCTAAGGGGCATGATTATATGTATGAAGTACTTTGAGAATCATTCAATAAGATAACATTACAGATGCTAAAATTTTTTGAGTTCAAATGAGTTTTAGAGCTGGACAAGGACCTAAGAGATCATCTGCTCCAAGAGATGATAGCCATGGAAATTTTAACTTGTTCATGACCAATGCAAACAGAAGTGTGACAATTTTCTGGAAGTCTAGAAAAAGAGTTACAAAGTGAGAATTTGTTAGTGTGCTTCCAATTCCATTCTGGTGTGAGCTGGCAGCAGAAAGAAGTTATCTGATTTGTTTGGCAAATATATTCCTATAATAATATAAATAATATGTCTATGATAGCCTGAGGATGTTATCCCTTAACATCATTCAACTCCCTTATGATATTAATTTGATTTCCTACCAAGACCATCTTGCTAGAAAGACAACAATCCAGCAGTCAACACAAGCACTCCAATCTTCATGGGAGTACTATTTCTCAAAATAAATTAACAAACCAGCATTCCAGTTCATACATTAATCTCTTGTAAGTTTGGTTATTATGAATCAGTATCCTGGAGTCAGATCACCTCTATGTGAACTGACAAAATCAAGTACATGAGAACCAGACCTTATTGATCCATAGGTAACTCATGGTATTGATATTCCATGAATCCACTACCTCTTTTTTTTTTTTTTACCATTAAAGTGTTTATTAGTATATTTCAACCAATTTTACAAACTAGGTAAAATGAGATTGCTGCAATATATATGCCCAGCACACGCTTTGTTGGTCTGTTCATTTTAATCTGGTGACACTGATCATTTTCCTTCCTCTTCCTCCTCCTCATTTAATGCTTCCTCTCTGCTTTCAGCTCTTGTTTCTTCAATTTTTTTCTCCTTGTTTCATTAATGCTTCAAAGTCTTCTATTTCTGAATAATCAGTTTCAAGAGGCTGAATATCATCAGTCACCTCACCGATTTCAGAAGAAGCTTGTGCCTCTTCTGGCTCTGGTGGCACATTAAGCTGAGGTGGTTCTTCAACAGGAGTTGGTTCCAGAGTTTTCATGGGGCAATTTTTTGAGCCCTCCACTTTAGAATAGCAGTTGAAGCTTCTTCTTCCTCTTCCTCTTCCACTCTTTCCAAATCTGTAAATTTATATTCACCGTGCTGTTCACATCCTTTATCAAAAATATACTTTCCAGGGCCCATTGGCTTCATATTTTGATCCATCTGGATAGATAAACAAGCCTTGACCATGTTTTTTATTTTGTTGGTATTCTCCAATGTATCGAGCAACCTGTAGGTTAAACCTGTTAAACCTGTAGAGTTAAACCTGTAGGTCCCCTGACCATGTCTACCACCAAATTCATATTGTCTACCATATACATTCCATTAGGCAATATTGTTTTCCCTTTCCCATGTCATTCTCCTGCCTCATTGCGATCTCCTTCATATTCCTAGTCAGTTACCAGAGAGGGAAGCACCAACATCTGGGTTTTTCAAAGCCAGGGGGGAGCTCAACGGTTTCCCAGAGTCTCATCTGGCCAAATCACACAACTCTTTCCAAAGTGAGCCCCAATCCACTACCTCTTAGTTACAATAAGATCAATCACTTTATTAAAATTTTTCTTTCTATAGTCATAAGTATATAGCTCACTTAAATAATTAAAAGAACAAAAGTTCCACTACAAAAGAAGTTTTAGAATGTTTTTCTCTACTTTTTTTTTAATTTTATGTTGCTAAAGTGACCGGGTTGCTTTTTTTTTTTTAAAGAGTGGCTAAGGTTTAGAAGTATCTCAAATCTCCCTTTTTGGATAGCTCACATTCTAAGAAAGGAAAAGAATGAAGAAAGATTCAGTGATGATACTTTTTTCCCCTACTGTTCTCAGCTCCTTGCTCTGCCAACATCATTCACAAACTCTCCTTTGAGAGTCATAAGATCCTATCAAATCACTGTGCCAAGATCTTCATTTTCATTGCTCATCTACCATCTATCATCTACCATCCCAAGAGTCATTCTCCCACCTTCCTGACTTCCTCAGCACCTGACTCATGGTCTTCATCGCCATCAGAAGCATTCTAATCATCTCTAATCATCCTTGGTAACTTCAACAATGTGTTATATGATCCTTGTGCTACCCTGTCCTCCTAGTTCATGCCCTAAGACCTCAGCAAGGATCTGAGAAAGACAGTGGAAGCAAGTATCATGCTGAATGAAAGATGACTTTCCATAAGCCACCCACAAAAGTGGTCCTTGACCTTTAGACTTCACCCCTGTCTGAAACTGCTCTGCCTTCAAGATCATGAAATTGAGGGAACTTTCAATCTCTTGTCCTTGCACCTCTTTCTCACAATGACTAAACAGCCCTGAAACAGGTGCTCATCTTTACTGCAATCTCTGCTGTCATAGCTCATTCCTTGTTTTTCTTGTCTGTCACCCCTAGTCTGCCTTTATTTCCCTTCTTTCACGGTCTTTTTTAAAATTGATTTATTTAGTTACTTTTAGTTTATAAGATTCAGTTCCTCAATCCCTTGAGTTTCACATTTTCTCCCCACCCTCCTCCCCTCCACCCCACCCTATGGGGACATACAATCAAGTATAGGATCTGCAAATACTTTCACACTGGACATTAGTCTGGTTGTATAGAAGGGTTGTAACCAATGGAGTGAACAATAGGAAAAAAGAAAACCAAAAATGGAAAAGAACGCTAGCACGTAGATTGCTTCAGTCTCCATTTAAACTCTGGTCTTTCTGGATCTTTCTCTGAATGTAG
>CM053587.1:114838165-114873330 GCA_028646515.1 Pseudochirops corinnae
ACTGAATCTTGTAAATAAAAAGTAAATGAGCAAATAAAAAAAAAATTAAAAAATAAAAATAAAAAAAAAAATAAAAAAAAAAAGAAAATATTAGGAGGGCAGTAATATTCTGGATTGGGGAAATGGGGGTGTGAGGTTTGAGCCACTACATTTTAAGGGCGCTCTGTGGGACAAAGGTTTGAGGTCATAGAAAGAAAATAACAAAACCTGAGAAAGCTAGATTCAAGTGGAAGTTTTAAATATGATTTATATGGCTTCGGAAAATTTTAAATGTGATTTAGTAGGTATCAGAATAAATTGTACCATCTTGCCAAACCATGAGGAAAATGAAAAGTGAGTAGCAATAAATAACCTTATTAGAAAAAAAAAAAAAAAAAAAAACTAAAAATTAGAAACAAATTGGTGATCTACATTGGTATTAGTTTCCTACCCTACAGACACCACAGGCATCTCAAATCCAACGTGTCCAGAAAAGAACTCATATTTTCCCCAAAGCTCATCCATCTTCCAAAAGTCCCTATTACTGGCAAGGCTACCAACATCATTCTAGTCACCCAAGTCTGCAACACTGGGATTATAGTCAGCTTATCACTACATCTTATAGATCAAGTCCAATCCTCCAATTTTACAGAAAAAGAAACTGAGGTTTAGAGAGCCCCAGGTCCAAACAAGGTAGGGCACTACATGGCCTTAAGAAGCATACAACTGACATTGTGACATTGCAATAAGAGAGATGCATGTTACTGTAGTAATTCAAAATGAAAGATAATAGTTTGGGAAGGGGAAAAGCAGCACAGAGGGAAAAGTTTTAATGGGGATCTGGTACATGGAAAGCCCCACTTGGCTTGCTCAGTTGATGTGACTCCCATATGGAGAAGCGGAAAGAGGAAATCCCTAGGAGAGACTGTGAAGCACATGTATATTTTGTAAATGGCTCCAGATGACTAAACATGTAGTCAGGAGTTTTTGTTTTTAAACTGGCTGTATAGCCAGAACTGTCAGTGCCATCAAAAAATTCTTGAGTCCGCTTTAGCTCCCTGTTTCATTCATTTCTAGGGGAACTCAATGGCTTTTCTCTCAAGATACCTAGTAATAGACCATGTGAGTCCCTCTGGGCCTTCCTACTCTCTGAAGCCATGGCCCCCAAGAAATGGGCTTTGGTTCTTGGCCTCCATGCCTCTTTCCCATTCTAGGTGAACTGAATGCAGCCTCCTCAACTCTGTGAGTTCAGGGGGAATATAAGGGTATCCTGGGGTTCCAGAATTCCAAGACAGGATTTCTAGTCAGCATAGAGTCAATGCCCTCAGGAACAAGGAGTAATCTTCAGAAGTGACCTTCGGGATCCCAGCCCAGCAGAAAGACTCATTTGGCTGTGATACCACCTTTGGACAAGAACTTGGTGAGACTGATGCCATGTAGGAACTATGCTAAATTTTAAGTCTATCCGCCAGACCAAAGTAGTATAGGGGAGAACATGCCCTGTAGATATAAGGGAAAATGTCTGTACACATTTATAATTACTACATCTTTGACGTAAATATGCTTTGTAAAATTTACCTATTGTTAAGTGGTTAAATGAATCTGAGATGCTACCAGCCCTCCTAAAAATAAGGAACACAGCTAATGGGGGCTCAAGCTTCTGAATTAGACAAAATATCTCAGGGTGGCCCCTGTGAAATCCTGAGAGATGATGTAGTCTGCCCCATTCTGGGAGAGGGTCTAGGTCACACATGTCACAAAATGGTAGGATCACAGATTTCAAATAGGAAGGAACCTTGAGATTACCTAGTCCAATTTCCACATCTTACATTTGAGAAAATTTGAGTCCCAGAGAACTTAAGTGCTTTGCCCCAGGTAACAGAGCTAGAATGAAATGGCACTGAGGCTAAATTCTGAAGATCAATATGAAATAAAAGAGGCAGAGTTGGGGAGGTGAGAAATGCCAGAAGGAATGCAGTATAGCACCAAAGAATGAAAATAAGACAGACTTAAGAAACAGTGATTGATCCAGTTGGCCTGGAACATATGGTAGGTACATGAAGGAAAAGAGCTGGAGATAAAACTAGAAAGATTAAGTGGAGACCAAATGAACACTTTAATCCAATAAAACAAATACCTGTGGTCTTTCAGTTTATGCCACTGGACTTAATGGCCCTTTAAACCCCAGTTACAGAGAGTCAACAAACTCCTACTGCTTCTTTAGATCTTATCAGAACAATTTTTCTTGATTACATTGACCTAACCCCATTCCCTGTAAGCTGAACATGCCAATCATGCTGACCTCAGGTCTGGACGCTGGCCCTGGCTCTGGCTGTTTTCAAGCTCTCTAGTAATGCTTCTGTTCCTGACTCTGGTTCTGGACTTCCTTAACCTGTGACTCCTTAGTGTATCCAGGTCCTCCCCCTACTGTACCTCAGCATTTTCAAAAAGTCTGACTTGTCTTCCCCTTTCTGGATGACATCCCTCTACTGTCCTTTGGCTTCTAAGAACCAGATCTCAACTGGAACTCCTTCCTCATCTGAGGGAGCTGTTCCAGGAGTGCATAACACCTGTCCCTGGCTCTTAAATGCCCTCCAGTGGCCTATTTGCAACACTATCTTCTCTTGTACCATACAAGATGCTAGATGCTAGAATCAAGGGGCACCTGACTTCATTTCCCTGACTCTTTTTCCCTTGGTCTAAAGAAAGAAGGAAAAATTACTCTCACTCTTCACAATAAACAGCTCTACTATAATTAGTTTTAAATAGGCCAAATGATGTTACAGAATCACTGACTCCTCAGAGGCTTTTTCTTGCTGGTTTTTTTTTTTTGGTTCATTTCTCCCTTCCTGTCTGAAAATGCTTATCACCACAACTATTCATACTTATACAATAGCACTTTGAAGCTTACAAAGCATCTTCTCATCTTCTCTAAGCAGTAGGACAAAAACAAAAACAAAAAAAAACTCAAAAGCTAGCATTAACTATATACAATAGGGACTAATTCTTCTCCTTGGGTGCCAATCTCTACTTTGGAAAGGAAGCAAAAATTTCAAAAAGACACATTTAATTTAAACATGCTTTGGGTCACACAGCATCAAAGTCTAATTCCTATTTTGATCAGCTTAGGATACACGTCACCAATTCACCTCCTAGTAACAACTAGCAAAAAGCAATGGAGTCTTTTCTCCAGGGGGGCCTCTGATCCCCAGACCCACGCAGACAGGGACATAAAGCCCAGGAATATACGCTCACTTGCCTAAGAGGAAATATATGAACAGGAATCTGCCACCTAGAAACAGCATTTCAAAGACACAGCAAAAACTCTGGCTCACCAATCCAATGCAGATCACCAACATAAGCGAGTGCCTTGATAAAATGCTTTTTATATCTTTCAGCCACTCTCCCAACTACTGGGAAAAACTGCCCCACCCCACTTCTGTCTTTCTTCCTTCACATTCCTTGGTACCCACTTTCTGCCTTGACAATTCCTTATACTAATCTTATGAGGGAGAAGAAGGAAGTAGTGGAGCAAGACCACCTCTAATTTCTATTGTCCAACATGCTCTGTTTATGTCCTATTGTTCTGTTTGTTTTGCTTTTGGGGGGGCACATATGGCTATCCCCATTTCCTATGACTTGCTAACATCAGAAGGGTGTTGACTGCTCATGGAATAAGCATACTATAATCATACCAAGAAACTAAACTAGCACACCTCCCTCATTGTGAGGAAATAACTCTGAACTCGAGAAAGTGACAGTAATTAACAGAAATTCTTATCTGGTTGTCCACCACATGAAAAAGATCCAACTTTGAAAATGGGTTGTTATGTCTCTCATCTGAAGACCAATCAAGTTAAATTTTTAAAGGCTCATTAACAAAAAGTTAACAACCATTTTCAATGCTTTAGCCACAGTATTTCACAAATAATATCTACTAAGGTACTATTGTTGTTCAGTCTTTCAGTGGTGCCCAAGTCTTCGTGATTTTCCTGGCAAAGATACTACAGTGGTTTGCCATTTCCTTCTCCAGCTCATTTTATAGATGAGGAAACTCAGGCAAACAGAGTTAAGTGATTTGCCTCGGGTCACACAGCTAGTAAGTGCCTAAGGCCATATATGAACTCAAGTCTTCTAGAGTTCAGGCCCAGTACTCTGCTCTACCAATTAACATATAGCTCTCTGCTATTAAGTTATAGAAATGGGTTCTAATCTCTATCACTAGAGGCTGTATTCATAATTATTAAGTCATAGATTCTTGACATGTAAGACACTATGCTAAGCAATAGACAGTAAAGATGTATAACAACATAATCCCTGTCCTTGATGAGTTTTTAACTGAGGATAAATAACTATATTCTTTTTTAAAATATATTTTCCCCAATTAATGTTAAAATAATTTTTTAACATTGTAAAAAAATTTTTAAGTTCCAAAACTATCTCTTCTTCCTTTCCAACCCTTCCCCCTTCCCTGAGATGGTAAGCAATCAGATACAGGTTATACATGTGCAATCATGTAAAACACTTCCATATTAGTCATTTCGTACAAAAAGACTCAAATAAAAGGAAAAGAACAAAAAAAATAAAGTGAAAAATAGTATACCCTTTGATCCAGCAGTACCACTGCTACGTCTATATTCCAAAGATACTAAAAAGGGGAGGACGATCTATTTGTACAAAAATATTTATAGCAGCTCTTTTTGTAGTGGCTAAGAATTGGAAATCAAAGGGATGCCTGTCAGTTCGTGAATAGCTATATGATTGTGATGCAATATTATTGTGCTATAAGAAATGACAAGCAGGATTATTTCAGAAAAACCTGCAAAGATTTACAGGAACTGACACAAAGTGAATAGAACCAAGAGAAATCTGTACGCAGGAACAGTAATACTGTACAACAGAGAAGTGTGAATGACTTAGCTATTCTTAGCAATACAATCATCCAAGACAATCTCAAAAGACTAACGATGAAGCATACCATTCACCTCTACGGAAAGAACTGATATTGTTTAAATAACCATATTCCAACACACATTACCATTGAGTACATAACAGAGGTCAAATGGGGAGACCATGAAATTCAAGGAATGAGGGATAGATAAAAAGAAGACTTCATGGAAAAGCTAGTACCTGAGCTAGGCCTTGAAGGAAAAGAGATAGCATCAGGGAGCAAAGCAGAAGTCCATTTTGGGTAGGGATGATGGGGTATGCAAATAAAGAGAATCAGGGAAAGGCAGGAAAAGAGTGGGGAGGTAGTCTAAATTACAGAATGAATTTTTAAAAATATTAAAAATAAGGCCTAAAAGGCAGGCTGGTACCAGATTACTGAGAATTGTAAATATAAACTATTCATATAAATATAAATATATTCATATATATATAAACTATTCATATTCATATAAAATATTCATATTCTTTTTGGCAGACAATGGTGACCACTTTAGTTTTCTAAATGGCAAAAGAACATGGTCATACTCATGCCTTAGGATGGTAATTCTAGTAACATGTAAAGAATATATTGGAAAAGGAGGATAGAAAAAGGGAGATCAATTAAGAGGCTATTATAGGGAGTCAAATTTGGAAGAAGTAGAGAGTAGCTCCCCCCACCAACCTTCTTCAAAATTAGAGAAAGCATCAGACTAAATTCTGATCTGGTAGCCAAGAAAAAGTCAGTGAGTCTTTTTTCCAGCCCAGGTATGCTTAGGGAGACAAAAAGAGAAGTCTTCAGATACTTGCAACAGAGTTGCCCTGGAGCATCCTGTACCTGGAGAATTCCAGCACAGAGGGACTAAAAAAGAGCCAAGATTGGACACCAGGGTAAGAAATCACTAGGGCAGGAACACATCCCAAGGCATCCCAGAATTAGGTCAGGGTTCAGGAACTGGTGCCATCTTGCAGTCCTGCTGCCCTCTACTCTACCCAGTTACTAGCTATAGATCCAGGGAAGGCTGAGGAGAAGTCTTGCACCTAAGGGTACCACAAAGGAATGGTCTCAGAGGAGAGTGGTAAAGGATAAAAATGAGAACTACTGAAAGAAGAAGAGGTACAAAGCCTTACCCAAGAAAATAACTCCCCCAAGATTATAATTGACCAAAAAGAAGCTAATGATTCCATGAGACATCAAGAAAAAACAAAACAAACAAAAAACTAAAAGAATAGAAAATGTGAGATATCTCACATTTTCAGCAAAAACAATTGATCAGGAAAACAAACCAAAAAGAAAGAATTTAAGATTCAATGGAATACCTGAAAAACCATGACCAAAAAAAAAAAGAGCCTAGATATATATTTCAAGAAATCTTAAGATAAAACTGCCCAGATCCAAAGAGATCACAAAAAAAGGGGAAAGGACTCACACATACAAAAATATTTATAGCAGCTCTTCAGGTGGTAAAAAATTGGAAACTGAGGGGATGCCCACGAATTGGGGAATGGCTAAACAAGTTGCGGTATATGAATATAATGGAACATTATTGTGCTACAAAAAATGATGAGCAGGAAGATTCCAGAAAAATCTCAAAAGACCTACATGAACGGATGCTGAGGGAAGTGAGAAGAACCAGGAGAACACTGTACACAGTAACAGCAACATTGTGAGATAAGCAACTCTGATAGACTTAGCTCTTTTCAGTAATACAATGACCTAAGACAATTCCAAAAGACTCATGATGGAGGATGTTAACAACATTCAGAGAAAGAACTATGGGGTCTGAATGTAGATCAAGGCATACTATTTTCTCTTTTTTTTGTTTTTTTTGTCTTTTTCTTTCTTGTGATTTTCCCCTTTTGTTCTGATTCTTCTTTTACAACATGACTAATGTGGAAATATGTTTAATATGATTGAACACGTATATCCTATATCAGATTACCTGCCATCCTGGGGAAGGGGAAAAGGAGGGAAAAAAAAAACTGGAACTCAAAATCTCAAACAAAAAAAGGGGAGGGGATGATGAAAAATAAATAAAAACACTTTTTTTTTAAAGTTGAAAAAAGAAAACTGCCTAGGTCACTTTGAACAAGAGGGTAAATAGAAGTTGAAAGAGTCCACTGATCATCTTCTAAAAGAAACTTTAAAATGAAAACTCTCAGGAACCCAGAGCTTCCAGGTCAAAAAAAAAAAATGCTACAAGAAAGAAAGAATCTAAGTACTTAGGACGCAATCAGGATCACACAAGATTTAGCAGCTGCCACAATGAAGAAATGGAGGGAAGTTAAGGAGGTGAATAGAATTTTAGAAAAGTCAGATATGATTGACCTCTGGAGAAAACTGAATGGAGATAGAAAGGAACGTACTTTTTTCTCAGTGGTATACAGCACCTACACAAAAACTGCCCTTGTACTAGGGCACATAAACCTCACAATCCAATGCAAAAAGGCAGAAATATTAAATGTATCATGACTAATATGAAAATGTTTAATATGAATGTATAAGTAAAGCCTAGGTCAAAGTGCATGGCACCTTGGGAAGGGGGAAGGAAAAAGAAGGGGAAAAAATGTGAAACTCAAAATCTTATGAAAGTGAATGTTGAAAATTAAAAATAAATTAAGTAATTTTTAAAAAGAAGTGAAGGGCCAGAGAGCTGAAGTGATTTGCCTAAATTCACAGTTAATACAAAGAAAATTTAGGATAAAAGTTGAGAATACATAAGAAGAACTTGCTAGCTATAAGGCAGGGAAAGTACAAACTTGGGAGGGCTAAGGAATTAGTCAGGTCAAGGGTTGTAATGAATGTTAACATATCTAAGTCTTCAATGTTCCTGTAAGGAAGGCTTCCAGAGCTTGACTATACTGAGACTGCTGCTGGCTGTAAGGGTGCTTCAGGAATAGTGCAGCCTAGATAGTATAGTACGGCCCTCCTATACCCAGCAGTGGAGATGGGAGTGGCAGAAAAGGACTGATACTGTTAATTTGTACTAACTGAATTGCAAATATTTCAAAATAGATAACAAAAAAATATATAATGCCAGTCTCATTCTGTTCAGAGTGAGATAATGTCATTTGAGTTTCTCATAAAATGAAAAGAAAATTGTGTCTAATTTGCTTTTTTTCTTTCTCTAGAATTTATACAACTCACAGAATTAACTTAAATAGAAGAACTCTTAATTTCAGAACTTTTGTATAACAAATGTTTTCTCTAATCATAGAAGAAAGTACGGCTTCATAAAGCATAAGGATTTGTCAGCTCTGTTATTTGTATAACAGAACCTTGAATTTTACTGACAATTGATTCTATTTTCTTATCAATTCTTGGGAACACTGGCAATCCCTCATCCAATTTAATACAAGCAAGCCTAACTCAAACAATGCCGCCTTTAGTCTTTGTCAATCAACCATTTATAAAGAACTTTGCAAAGCATCTGAAAAAGGATGCTGGGAGGAATTCAGTATTAAACTGAACTTCTCTGGGATTTGGACTATTTTGTGCTACTCTTTCAGTTTTTATACTTTCATGTAAGTTGTGAATAATTCACATAAAAGGAAGGAAATGACAAAAGTGAGGGGTGGAAAGTCACAAAAATAAGGAGTCTATTCTATACATGATCCTCAAGACCTTGCTTAAAAATAAAGTGGAAGATCTTACATCACTGACTACAAGGTGGAAAAAGGTATCAAAATAAATCCATACTTTGAGAAAAATTAGAAAACTACTTCAGGTTTGCAGAGAATTATTTCTGGAAATGATACATCTGTCACATTTATTCACTAGACCCCCCCACATTTTCTAATGCCAACCCCCTATTACCTTCCTCCCTCCCTACCACCTTGTCTGTTCACCCCTCTCAGCTACTCCCCACATCGGTTGGTTTCCGAGGGAAGTCGTGTATTGTCTACCACCAAAGACTGTCAAGCTACCAAAAAATAGCAATATCCATGAACATCCAATGAGGCACTGTTCAAAACTAGAAAGCAAGTATTGGATCAGATAATTACAAGGTATGATTGAAAGTCATGCATTTTAACTTAAGCTGAAGGAAAGAGAGGAAAAGGAAGGAGAAGACAAGAGCAGGGAGACAAAAAGAAAGTGAAACCTTAGGAAACAAAAACACACAGAGAATGAAGTCAAGGAATCAAGGAAACCAAAGTAGGGATAGGGGAAGAAACAGTTCATTAAAATTCTTACTGATCCACCAATTTATTTAATTTTATTTTAATTCTCAGACACTGAAGCTTAAGATAAATTTTTCTGGCTATGAGTTAAATAAATTTAAATACTTCTCCTGAACCCCACCCCACTCCACCCAAAACAAAACATTACAAATGCCCAACCTCTTAACATCCTGCCTACTATCTCATGAGTTATAAACCCCAAGCACCCCTCCCCTATAACCACAAGAATGCTGCAAATGTGAACAGTGGTGATTTCCATGAACAAATTTATTCCCTCATTCAGAAAATTAAGCTGTTAGG
Organism: Pseudochirops corinnae; assembly: GCA_028646515.1. NCBI lineage: Eukaryota > Metazoa > Chordata > Mammalia > Diprotodontia > Pseudocheiridae > Pseudochirops > Pseudochirops corinnae. The sequence continues at coordinate 114,847,553 of CM053587.1, forward strand.
TGCACATCATTGCTTTCATTCCTAAGATTATGAAGGAAATGTTTGATGTCTAAGGTTCTGCCCACTAAGAGTTTACAGTCTTGCTTGGAAGACAAGACCCTTGCAAATATGAATTTGTGTAATAAAGCAGGCAAAATAGCAAGACAGAACTGAAAGGTATTTGTGGTTCAGTCATTTTCAGTCATATCCAACTCTTTATGACCCCAATTGAGGTTTTCTTGGCAGAGGTACTAGAGTGGTTTGCCATTTCCCTCTCCAGCTCATTTATAGATGGGGAAACTGACGCAAACAGGGTTAAATTACTTGTCCAGGGTCACACAGCTAGTAAGTGTCTGAGGTCACATTTGAACTCAGGTCTTCCTGACTTTAGGCTTGGTGCTGTATCCACTGTGCCATCTATAAAAATTTTTTACTCCAATATCTCACTTTACTCAGAAAAAAAAATTATGTATCCACACCCAAAAATGTAGAGACAGGCAGCTAGGTGGTGCAGTGGAGAGAGTGCTAATCCATTCAAATTTTTTTGTCCAATATCCCACATGAACAGCAGACATTAGAGGCATGACCTGGCCAGGCTTGAGAATTCAGTCATTAACAAGGAAATACAAGGAAACTAGGTGACAAACATTAACAGGACCTCAGCCTCCTTTAGTACTTTGATCTAAACTGATTAAAAACTATCAGCAAAGGTATGTTAATAGGACAAGAGAGCTTAAGTAGAAGAGACAGTGCTGGAAATAGAAATGTCTTTTTACTCAGAAAAAGAAAAGATTGTCGATTTAATAAGACTAATAGCAGAATAGGATTAACAGACTAAGACCTTGCAGCTACTCAAAGCTGCTTATTCTCAAAGTCATTTTTTCTCCTGCTCCAATGATTCTATAATATAAAATATCTGTGCAGGAAATATCAAAGATATGGCTTGCAGAAGTCATGGTGAACTGTTCCACTTAATAAACTGAACCAATAAAAAAAATATGAAAGCTGCAGTGCCTGTGAAAGTTACATAAGAAAATTATTTGATCCAAACAAGAATTTTGTGATGAGTCTTATTCTAAATTAAAATTATGCTTTAATGGCCTCCATTTATGGGACATCTATAATTCTTCTATTAGTGCCTTAGCCTGACTGGGATGGCTGTTCATATGAAGATCAAAATTAAATGACAAAGGAGTCCAGCTTTTTAATCAACATATTGAGGTACAAAGACCTATGCTGTTGTTCGGTCATTTTCAGTTGTGTCTGACTCTTCATGACTTGATTTGGGGTTTTCTTGGCAAAGATACCGGCAATAGCTTGCCATTTCCTTCTCGAGTACATTTTAAATATCAGGAAACTGAGGCAAAAAGGGTTAGGTGACTTGCCCAAGGTCACACAACCAGTGTCTGAGGCCAGGTTTGAACTGAGGAAGATGAGTCTTCCTAACTCCAGATCCAGCACTCTATCCACTGAGGCACCCAGCTGCCCACAAGGACCTGTGCACCTTATTTATAAACATTAAGATATGCCTACAACTGTGTATTAATGATATGTATATATAATATGAATACACACATATACATATAGTAGATAGAGCACTGGCCCTGGAGTCAGGAAGACCTGAGTTCAGATTCAGCCTCAGACACTTATTAGCTGTGTGACCCTGGGCATGGCACCTAATCCCAACTGCCTCCAAAAAAAAGAGAGAAAGATGGATGGTATAAATATGTAATTTAATCCAGTCCAACTCAACAAGCATAAATGTGGTGTAGTCTCTGCTCTCCAGGAGCTTACGTTCCACTGGGGTTCACAACATGTCAAAAATAAGGGCATATGTGACAATTTGAGGAGGGAGAAAGTACTACAAGTCTGGGAGTTTAGGAAAGCCTAGGAGGTAGCACTTGGGATAAGCCTGAGAGTCTCCAAGTCAGAGATGAAGAAGGAATGAATTCCAGACACAGAAGACAGACTATGCAAAGGAAAAGAGCTAGTAGATGAGATGCCAAATTCAAAGAACAGTTAAGTAGGTCAGTTTTGCTGGAACACTGAACAAATCAATAAGTTTTTTTAATACTTATTAAGTATTTATGCACGGAGCATTTTGCTAGTGAAAGAGACTAATGTTGTAATAAACCTGAAGATGTAGGCCTCATCCAGACTGTGAAAACAGTGAAATGCCAAAATGAGCAGTGTTTCCTTCATCCTAGAGACCCTAAGAAGCCACTAAAGGTTCCTGAGCATAAATAGGAGCGGCAAGGTCAAGCCTGGGCTTGAGATCATTTTGGCAATTGCAAAAGCAGAGATGCCAAGCTCACAGCCTCCTAGTGCAACCTGAACCAGATTAAATGCAATTGGAAAATACTGAACAAAATAAAATATAATAAAACACAGATAATTTTAAAAGCTAAGTTGATTTGTGGCTGACAGGAATCCTCACATACTAATTCATGCGGCACCCATTTCTATGAGTTTGACACTGCTGACAAGAAGCAGGGAAAGGGAAGAGCCTGGAAACCGAGTAAAATTAGGAGGCTGTGGCAGTAGTTCAAGTGAGAAGTGATGAGGGCCTGAGTCAGGGAGAGAAGGTGACAGGTGCAAGATACGTGATGAATGGAGAATCAAGAAGAACTGGCAGCTGGTTACATATGGGGGCTGGGTAAGAACGAAGAGTTAGGAGGGACTCTGAAGTTGCAAATCTGAGTGACTAAAAAGTTGACATCCTCAATGACATTTTAGTGGCCAAATGTAGCTGTTATCAATATTTATTATTTGCAGATGTCTAACATTCAAGGTACCACGTAAAACACAAAGCTGGGCATGGTCTTTACTGAAACCAGGTACAATGAAAATGAATGGCCCAATAACAGGCAAAGGGAAGTACAGAAATTTAGTCAATTCTACGCCAATGAAAGGAAGCACTGGAATAAATAACTCAAAGATGTGAATCAGCTCCTACTGGAATTGCTAACACAGGTTAGGCCAGAGCACATAATATACGTACACATGCATAATGAAGAATGAGCTCTCCACATTACTCAACAATGGTACATCAGAATCTAGATAACAGGCATTCTTCATTTACTTGTTTATCATGGCAGCAGCATGGCCCAGCTGTACAGGTACCCTTCATCTTCTAATTCCAGGCATTTTCCCTGGCTGTCTTTCATGCCTGGAAGGCTCTCCTCCTCATCTCCACCTCCTGGCTTCCTTCAAATCCCAGCTCACCTTCTACAGGAAGCTTTTCCTAATCCTCTTAATTCTAGTGCTTATCCTCTGTTGATTCTGTCCAAGCTATACTGTATACAGCTAGCTGTACATGGTTGTTCGCATGTTGTCTCCCCCATCAGACTGTGAGCTCCTCGAGAGCAGAGACTTTTACCTTCCTTGGTATCCCCAGTGTGTCAGAACAGTGGGACACACACAGCAGGTGCTTAATAAGGACCTAGTATTAATAAAGAGAGTACTGGCTATGGAGTCAGAGGACCACAAATTATATTTCTGACATTACTTATGTGGCCTTGGGCAAATCAATCAACCTCCCAGGGACTCAACTTCCTCATCCTTATGAGTTCAAATCTGGCCTTAGACCAGACTGTGATCACAGACAAGTCACTTAACCCTGTTTGCCTCACCTGTAAGGTGAGCTGGAAAACAAAATGGCACACCATTCTAATATATTTGCCAAAGACAATCCCAAGTGGAGTCAGGAAGGGCTGGGCAAGACAAAACGACAATTATTAGGATTACATGGAGCCTAAATTTGCTTCTCTGCATTTCTGCCCTCTAAGGACAAAACAAAACACATCTGAAAATCATTGTGAAATTTGTAGTCTATTCTCAGTCCTCATCCTTCTTGAGCCTCTCCCTCGAGACATGACTCTCCCTTTGGACACTTTTTCTTCTCTGGGATTTCAGGATACTACTCTTTTCCACTGTTCTTCCTATTCATCTGACCACTTTCTCAGTCTCATTTTCTGGCTCATCATTCATATCACACCTCTAAATGTGACTAGTCCCCAAGTCTCTGTCTGAAGCCCTTTTTTCTTTCTTTACATCCTCACTTGGTGATTTCATCAACTTCCATAGATTTAACTAATTTAACTATCACCTCAATGAAGATGACTCACGGATACACATAATCTAGTCCTAGTATCCCCTGAACTTCAGTCGCACTAAGGAAGACACTCCCAGGGAGAAAATTCTTTGAACTCTCAATAAGGAACATAGATTGGTAGTCTTCTCACTGGGAGTTCCTTACAGCAATGATCTCACAAGTCTGGTACAATTAATAATTTATCTCATGTGTATCAGAGAAATAGTTCCATGAGAGCTCCCAGTATAGTAGATCACAGACTTCCCCTGATCACACCTATTGCAAACATAATTTATATATTACATACAAATATTAAATGTAAAAGTTATATCAAGCCAAAGTCTGCCTCTTTGTCTCCCAGATAACTCCTGAGTAGTTCTATATCAACGATTGCCAAAACTAAGGTTCTATGGGTCAAAGTTTCACTGAATACAAAAAACTTTATTTGAAAACATAAAAAACATTCTTAGCTCCTAGGCAGTACAAAAACAGTAATGCCTGAGTTAGACCCAGTGCCTCCTAGTGAGCTGCCTTAGAGACCATCACACAAATCAAAAGCCTTGAGACAAAGAAGTCATATCCACGTTCACTATCCTAGTGAAATACTCCTAGGCAAAAGCTAAGACTAAAATGTAAGCCTCCACTTTGCTTATTTCTCTTCTTCTCAACATCTGTGTGTAGAGATTCTGTAAGATCCTGAGTTTAACTACAACTCTGTTTATGGGATATTCTCTACTGGGAATGAAGGAGCCTCTCCAGGGATCTCAACAGTCACCCCAAAGGACAACACGCCATCCAAGAGGACAGACCACTGGTTCTGTGTCAGGTATGTATGGCTCAAAGGGTCACAGATCTTCAGCTGAAAGAGACTTTCCATCTACTCCAACCCTGTCATTTTACAGATGAGGGATTTGAACCTAGGCCCTTTTTCAAACTCTACCACTCAAGCTGCATATAGACAAAGAACCCACACCAAAGCAAAGCTGCTAACCTTCACCAACATCCTGAACACACTAGAGAGATGGATATATCGACCTACTGCCTCTCTTCCTACAGCACAAAATGTCCAAAAAGTCTTAAGAGCAATTTTATCCTACTAAAGCTTAAAATTAAGGGAAGCTTAGACTGGCGCTATGAGGAGAAGGGATGAGTAGTAGTTCTGAATTAATTTTGAGTTGCATCTGCCATAAGAGCCCTGCTCCTAAGAATGCCCCGACACTATGTCCTAAGAATACCCCAAACTTGGAAGCTGAACAAGCTATGATAGATGAGATTTCGCCAGGATTCTCCAATTTCTGCCTCTAGTCCTGAGGCTAATCCAGAGCCACAGAAAGGTCTGGAAATCCAGGAAGGAATTTTATGACATGACAGAATGCAAAAGAGCATTTCAGCCCCCTTCTGCTTCAGTACCATCATGACTTCAGAATCAGGATTAGGTGGCTGGGTGGAATGTATTCTCTGCGAAATATTCATTCGTAGTCTCAGCAGAAATAAAAGTCAATGGGAATATACATGTACATTTGTGAAAAGTAGTTCTTAAACATGTCAGGCTTTGGTTGTGACAACCAATTCTAAAATATAATCTATTAATAACTGATGCATATACAACATCTTATTTATTTTTCTATCATCACTAGCACATAATAGGGATTAAATATTTATTGAATGAATGCTTCAAATGTGCATGAGCAAACACACACACACACACACACACACACAGAGGCAGTCTCCATATTCTATATAAGAAAATGTATTCTTCCCACTTCAATTTTGCAAAAAATAAGCAACCCTTGGAAATTAGCTGCTAAATGTATTATATACTTTAAAGGGAAAGCAAGTTCTATATAGCAGAGATTCAGTCTTAAGTACTTTTTCTTTTCTACAATGCATATGGAAATATGTATTTTATTTGGTGTTTGTTAGGTTCATGATTTTTTAAAAAGCTTCCTGAAACTTCAGGAAGAATAAGTAAGATTATAATGGACCTTAAAATATGATTGGATATATGTTAGCAAACAACTTTTCATAGACACTCTGGATCAAAGGTTTTTAACTTGGAGTCCAGCAACTTTCTTTTAAATGTTTTGAGAATTATTTCAATATAAGTGGTTTCCTTAATTATACTATGTATTTTATTTTATTTAAAAACATTATTCTGGGAAGGGGTCCACAGACCTCACCAAATTGTCAAAAGTGTCCATGTAACAAAAAAGTTGAAAATTCCTGCCCTAGATTATTTTAAAGCTAACAGTGATAAAATTTTTAATTTAATTTTTAAATATTGTGTTTAGTATAAATAAACAGTAAAAAATGCAAGCAGGTAAAATGTGAGCTTTGAAAAAAGAACAACAGTGTGATTCTTAGCTTCCTCAGAATGCTAGAGAACTGCTTTCATTATCTGGAGACTCTTCTTGACCCTAGTGGGGTAGACTCTATGATACAATAATGAGCTTTTTCATCTTGATTCTGATATGAAATTCAGTTATTTGAGATGCAATAATTAAAAAACAACAAATCTACCAAGATAAATTATTTCAGCAACCGAAGCCTATACTAATAAGCAGTAAGAATAAGTTGAAATTGTCATAGAAAAAGGGGTCTTAATCTGGGGCCCATGAACATAGATGTGGAAAAAAAAATTACATCTTTATCAACTGGTTTTCTTTGTAATACTATGCAGTTTATTTTATGCATTTAGAAATACTATTCTGATGAGTCCATCATCTTTAACAGACTGCTGAAGACTACCATGGCCCTAAAATAGGTTAAGAACAACTGTGAGCTAATTTCTTAGATTATGGTTTTGGTGATGTCTCTTTTCCCTAACACTCCCATTTTTCTTAAAGGGGAATATGACATAGGTGGTTCAATCAAACTAACGATAAGAAGATGCTTGCATTTAGACAACAGCTTCACCTTTATGCTACATGTTAACTGACCTCTCACCCCAAAGAAAAAAAATCATCTTTACATAACAGCTTTACCCAGCCTTTTTTTATCTTTGTGTGAATGTAAATTTTATACGTAATGGTAGAAAGACAGTAACAATGTTCTCTAATTAAGCAGGAGACAATGTATTCCCATAGCACAAGGTCTAACTAGGTTCCAACGGAAAACATATGTCTCTCCTGATAATACCACCAGAGAATTCAAGGACCACATTAAGTATTCATGCTAGAAAAATGAGGCACATGGTCAACAACACAAAAAAAGGGAATGAAAGAAAATATAACAATAGAATACAACTTCTCATTAAACTCTAAATGAGACAGTCCCAAATTTAAAATAATAATAATAATAATAATAATAGCAGCTTTCAGGGTAATCTTCTTGAGAAAAGGAGAAAATCACATTGTATACACTGTTCATACATGCAGCATGTTCACATTTTTGCATGAGGAGAAATGATTCCTTACATAGAATCTTCCTCCACTCTCCCAGGGCACTTCCCTTCCTCTAAATCCCCAAGGCAATTTGAGATTTTCCTATGGTTGTGCCATTCTAGCTGTCTAGAAACCATTCTTATCCCATCTACTAGATAGAAATCTCTGGGACAGCAGCTTCAGTATATTTTATTTCCTACAACACCTTGCAGAATTAGACACAGAATGATATAGTGCCTTTGAGAGCTGGCTTTGGAATCAGGAAGACTTGAGTGCGAATCCTACCCTCTTATAACTATTGGTTGTGTGACAACGGGTAAATCACTTAATTTCTTAGGGCCCTTGGTAGCCCTCAAAAACAACAAATGACAGAGGAGTTGCCCATCTGCATTAGTGGAGAGGTTCCACAACGTGGGACTTCTAATGCTGATAAAATCATGTCTCTGAAAGGAAAAAAAACACAACTTGAGACAGTAATTTGTATGTAGTCAATATTTATCAAATGCTTCCTGGTAAATAAGTCAGTGAATCCACAAATGAAGGAATTAACATCACAAACATACAACACAGCAAAACCTACATACAAGTACCAATTATAAGAATCGCCAGGTTATTTCATGCTTGGACTTAACAATTTCTTGACAAATGGTAAAAGACCTTCACAAAAGTCCTATCCTGAAGTCTGACAGAAATGACTGTGGGTTCTCCAAAAGTTTAGGCCGGTAATGTGGAGAATGAATGAATGTGCAAAGCACTGAACTGGACACTAAGACTAGGAAGACAAAAATGAAACAATTGCTGCCCTCACGGGAGTTATATTCTACAGAGGAGATGCAATATTTAGATGGGTACGTAGATTGCAAACTGAGGAACAAAACAACATTAGTGTCTGGAAAAATCAGGGAAGGCTTCACAGGAAAAAGGTGAGTACTGAAGGAGGGTGAGGGCTGTAAAAACAGTTGAGGGTGCATTCCGGCATTACAGAAAGCTTAAGCAAATACAGAGAGGCAGATGAAATCTTGAGTTAGGAGAAAAGCCTGTTCAGCTTGGCTGGAATGTGAAGTACATGAAGAGAAATAATGAGGAAAACAGGATAAAAGAAAGTAGACTGGAGTGCCAAGCTGTAGATGGCCTTAAATGTCACTCTGAAGAATTTATATTTTATCCTAGAAAAAACAGAGAGCCTGAGATGGCTTTTGAACAGTGAAATTACATACTCAGGCCTGTACATTAGTTAAGAATACTCTGACAGCTATGTGAAATACGGCTTGGGAAAGGTGAGAGACTGAAGGCTATGCCAATAATATGGGCAAAAAGGAGATGAGAACCTGAACGAGAGGGAAGGATATGTGATTTAAGACAATGAGATGGATGCTCAAGAGTGTGGAGGCAGAACTGTCCTGTCAGGGGCTGGCACCTGAGGAGGCAGAACTGTCCTGTCAGGGACGGGCACCTGATTGAGGGGGAGAGGAAAAGGTATAGGGTGAGGGAAAGAATGAAAGATGACTACAAAGTTATAAACCCAGGTGACCGGAAAGGTGGCAGGATTCTCAGTAGAAATGGAGAAGTTTAGAGAAGAAATTTGTTGCTGTTCAGTCATTTCAGTCCTATCCAACTCTTCATGACCCCATTTGAGGTTTTCTTGGCAGAGAGAATGGAACAGTTTTGCCATTTCCTTCTCTTGCTCATTTTATAAATGAGAAAAACAGGGTTAAGGGATTTGCCCAGGGTCACACAGTTAGTAAATGTCAAGAGCCAAATTTGAATCCAGAAAGATGAGTCTTACTCTAGGTCCAGCGCTCTTTCCACTCTGCCACCTAGCTGCCCCTTAGAGAAGGCATAGGAAGATATAAATTCTGTTTTAGACAAACTGTTTCGGATGTCAAAAGGACAAGAGGCACCTAGAAATGTGGGGTTAGGATTCAGGAATACAGACTAATATCGCTTATCCAGATTTAGGAATTATCTGTCCATGGAAGTTGATGAGAACAACAAAAAAAAAGGGAATACAGGGCAAGGCCTTGGGGAATCATCCTGAGGAGGTGGCAGATGGGTGATGATCCAAGCAAAGAAGAAATTAGTGTCAAAGAAAACAAAGAAGAGTAGATAAGACATGAGCAGCGGATGGTCAACAGTATCAAAGGTTAGAGAACAAAAAGATGAGGAAGACTGAAAAAAGGCCATAGGACTTAGTGGCTAAAAGAACATTACTAACCTTTTAGGGGACAGCTTCAGAACAGCTGAGGTGGAGGCCAGATCACAAGGTGCTGAAAAGTGAGTGGGCAGCAACTGAAAGCAATAAGTATAGATGACCAAACAACAGGCAAGGAAAGGCAAGAGGGATACAGGATGGTAGTTTAAGGCAGAGTTTATTAACCTAAGGGTCTGTGAACTTAGAGGGGAAAAAATATATTTTTTTTTTATCTTCACTAACCTCTAACAAATTTAGTATTTTCTTCAACTACTTTTAAACACTACTTTGAGGGGTGGCTAGGTGTCGCAGTGAATAAAGCACCAGCCCTGGAGTCAGGAGGACCTGAGTTCAAATCCGACCTCAGACACTTGACACACTTACTAGCCGTGTGACCTTGGGCAAGTCACTTAACTCCAATTGCCCTTCAAAAAGCAAAAAAAAAACCAAAATACTACTTTGAGGAGGGGTCCATAGACTTCACCAGACTGCCAAAGGAGTATCTCACACACACACACACACACACACACACACACACACACACACACACACAATCACAACCCTAGTTTTAAAAGGAAGGCAGGGTCAAGTGAAGGTTTTTTTCTGTTTGGAAGAGACATGAGTATGCTGTGAAGGCAAATTAGGAAAGAGTTAGTATGATGGTAGGTGACAGAGACAAGAAAAAACAGAATGTCAACAAAATACACAGAGACACACACTAAAACATACAGAGACAAACAGTAAGAGAGTCAGACAGTAACACATTTAGAATCATGAAACAAGCTCCCAGAGAAGAGAGGACACAGTGAGAATAATGGTGACAGGGAGAGAAATCTGCAAGGACAAGTTCACCTCCACTTCAGAGACCAAAGCAAAATAGAGAAGATAGCTGAAGATGGCGGAGATGGAAAGGGATTATGAGTTTTGAAGTAAAAGAGATGAAGGAACTCACAATGGATGGCCTTGAATTTCTCAGTAAAGTAGAAACTAAGATCATCTGGCAAGAGAAAGAAGAACAGGGTGGCAGTGAAGGCTGGAAGAGAGAGGAAGTTTTAACAACCATTACAGGGAGTATCATAGAACATGAGAGCTGATCAGGGAAGAATACAAGATTTGTTATGTATCCAAATGAAATTAGAAAATATGAATTTGTGGTGTACCTAAACAACACAGTTCCATGACTTCCTCCAACAGAAGTCTGAAAGGATTGGAAGAAGCAGAAGGCTTGGGTGACCAAAGGTTGAGCATTGTCAGTGTGTGAATAATAGGAATAAAAGGGGACAGGAAATTATAAATAATCTAACTTCACAAAACAACAAAAAGCAATGGAGGTGAAGTTAAGGCTACAGAAAACTTAGATTAAGAAAAAAATCATATCATTCAAAAAACATTTATAAAATTGGAAAGAAAACAAACAGATGCAAAAGGAATAAATCTGTCAACATTTTTCTAGCAATCTATTCCCACTGTGACATTGAAAATCTGCACAATCTGAACCCAAGTCTATGAGAGCAAAAGCTGTTTTTTCCACATGTAACATACAAGATTTGGGCTAGCTTCCAAGAACAGTAATGATGTTCCTTTGTATTCAGATGGATCCACATCTTGCTAGAGCATTGTGTTCAATTCTGGGTGCCACATTTTAGAAACAATGATTAGCTGGAAAATATTCAGAGACTAGATCAGAATGACAAAGACCATATCTATAAAAGGGCCATGAAATCATGCCAAGTACTAAATGATCAGTTGAAGAAAATAGGCATTTTTAACCTACAGAAGAGATTACTTGAGGGAGGAAGAACATGATAGTTTTCTTCAAGAGCTGTCACAAAGAGAGATTACACTTGTTCTGCTGGACCCCATAGGAATAATCTATAGAAGTAGCCAAGGCACAGATTTAGGCTTCATGCTAGGAAAAAATTTAACAAAAGGAAAAACTAACAATTAGAACGCGTTACGCTGAATGACAGCAGTCTTGGGAAGTTGTGTATTCCATATCTTTCGCCAGGAGTATTCAAGCAAATGTTGGATGACCACTTGATAGTTAGAAATGGATCCTAAAATAAAAGTAACCAAGAGCCCTGGACTTTCGAAATTCCTTCCTTTCTTAAACCTAATTGACTTCAGAGTTCAGAGACCTCTGGATCCACCATTATCTTACTGATAGAAATGCATTGATAATGTAAAACATAATTTAAATGATACAATGTCATATATTTTTACTGTGAATTTAAAGAAATATCAATAGTCCAGTTTCTTTGTATGACTTTCAGAAGAAAAATGCTCATATGTTTTCTGGACACATTAAATTTGATGTAAGGAAAAATATATATATATATAATAAAGGGATGTAAATTTAAAAAAAAGAAATGGATCTTTGGTCAGGTGTGGGATATACTAAAGGGCTCCGTCTAAGGTACCTTCTATACTAAATTCCATTAAGCCTTTATTTTGTCCTCAAAATAGGAGTTTTTCAGCAAGTGGAAAATAAAAAAATGAATGTAGAATAAATTGCATGGGTTCAGAGAAAATCATATTATGTCAGCATTTTCCCATTACAGAACTCAAAACAAAATTATTGAGAGGGTCTGTAAAATCCTATGTCTCAGTGCCCTGGGAATACAGGCTTCTTTTCCACCCTTCACAATGAGCCTATAACATAAACTGTGGGGCTGCCCTGGGTAATCTCCAAGAATGGAATCCTAAATGGTCAGATTCAGGACCTACAACCATCAAAACAGGACCTACTCCAGGCACAGAATAACTCAGTTCAAAAAGCTTCCAGGTGAGCAGGCCAATTCCAATTCATCCTAACTTCTCCTACTCCACAAGGAACCTAATTTAGTCTAATTTCACTGCACTTCCCCTAGAATAGATCTGAACCATCAGACCAGGTCATGGATTGCAGGTTAAGAACCCCTGAATTGAACAGTGCCCAGAATCATTCTTCTAGATCTTTCAATCTGGTAAAGTGTTTTCAACAGCTAAATCTCAAATAACTCTTTCCAGTCATATCTCCTATCCTCATCTCCCAAGGTATTCCTAGGGAATACAGAACTACCCAGGTGAGGTTTAGAGCCTGAGATCAGCAAAGCCCAATTTCAGTAACTATAACCCCCTGTTACATGCTTTTATTTTTTCTTATTGGGTGCAATTTGTGGTCCATATTAAAAAATGCCCTTCAGATGTTAAAAATAAGAACCAAATCTATTCTGACATTGATAAATACTGCATTTGCTAAATTATTCACAACACAGACATACATTACTCAATAATTTCATGCAAACTGTCAACTTAAATTTTAAAATTATACTATGCAGCACTTGAGTGGAGAGCTCTCCAGATTCAGGAAGGGAAGACAGAAAGCAGTTCTGTTTTTTTAATTTTGCTTACAGAAAATAAAAAGATCATGAACCAAGCAATTATAAATTATTATTTTTTAAAAGTATTCTCTGAATAAAGGGATTAAAAGTTTATTCAATTCATTTGTATTTTTTAAAAAAATATGCTGAGTTCCTCTTTATGAAAATTTATTACAAAGCATTTTCATAAAAGTTTGTCAGGGCCAATTTTTCATTTTCCTCACAAATTTGTAATGGACTAAATCCTATACTACCACTTCTTCATAAGCATTGTAACAATTCTTCCTTAATGAATATATCTTTGTTAAAATGTAAGAGATTACATGACTGTACATATATAACCTACATCAAATTGCTTACCGCCTCAGGGAGGAAGGCAGGTAGGGAGAGAATTTGGAACTCAAAATTTTTAAAAAACTAAATGTTAAAAATTTTCACAAGTAATTTAAATATATCAAAAAATTTTAAAATAAATCAAACTCCCTTTCAACTGTAAAAACAAAATAAAAATCTGTAGGGGATCATAAAAATGCCACAATTTGCCAAAACGCTCGCAAACAATGCCAATTTCAAAAAGTAAGGAGGCAGCATAAGCACTGGAATCTAATTTACACCACATAAATATCTATGGAGAGTTATGCAGTGTTTCTAGCTACATATCAGAAATTTAAATTGAGAGATACGGTCTAGTGGAGCAGAGGAATGTGAAGAGACAGAGTTGTATTTCTGAACTGTAACCTCACTGAGAGAGGCTTTGGGCAAGATCTTTGTTTATCATCTAAGTGAAAGATTCATATTTAATTCATTCGTTGAGCATTTATTGAGTACCAAAAATAAAGGAAGCCCCTTCCTTCATAGGAGTTCATACTTCAATAGCAAAGATAAGATGCAAACACACAAGTAATTCTAACATAAGGCAGAAGATGAAAAAATGACCGGAGAGGTATGGACAAGAGGGTCACAGAAGTCCCAAAAGGGAAATACTAAACTGCTTAAGCACAACGTCTATGCCACTTACATAAAACAAGAAAAGGTAATTGGTTGGAGATACTTGAAATCTGAATCAAGTAGGTAATTTATTTTTTCCCTTCTAGAGCACTATTTCCTATCCCAAGTCATACTATGGACAGGCACAATACCTAAATTCTCTCTACCAGCTCTGGGACTGGCTGGGACCAGGAGCTAGGGATCCATTAATAAATGCTTGTTAACCTGAATTAAATTTAACAGGAAGCAGGAAGTAGACCGCTAGACAGAAGCATGCAAAGCAGGACACAGAGAAGAATAAGATCAATCAATCAGCATATTTACTAAGTGACTAGAATAAGCCAGGACCCATGCTAAGCACTGAAGAATGAATCACCTCTGGCCTCAGGCAGCTTTCCTTCTATCAGGAGACACACATACACAATTAAGTTTATACAAAGGAAATACCATATGAAGGAGAACAATAGGTACTGGCAAAGTTTGGGGTTTTGGTTTTTTTTTTTGGAAGGGGAGGGTGTTAATCAATCAAGGAGCATTTCTCAAACGCTTACCATATGCCAGGCACTGTGCTGGGCACTAGAGATGCCAATCCAAACAACAAAAGAATCCCTACTCTAAAAGATCTCAAAGAAAAACTGCCCGTGTAGGAAGGGACACAAGCTAATTTTTGAAGGTAGTGAGGCCACAGGAGAAAACAGCCTGTGCAAAAACATGGAGAGGAGATAAAGTGTGTGTGAGGAATCAGTTTTAAGTCAATACGTTTTGTAAATAAGGCCTTTTGGTTATTTTCTTTTAAATGTTTTCAGATCAGTAAGACAGTAAGGTGTATAATCAATAGAGTACTAGATTTGGAATCAGAAAGACCTGGGTTTCAATCCAGTCCCAGACACTAAGGGGTTGTGTGACTCTGGAAAAGTCACCTAACCTCTCAGCCTCAGTTTACTCATCTGTAAAATGGGAGATAATAATAGCACCTACCTTGCAAGACTATTGTGAGAATTAGAGACAATGTAAAGTGTTTTGTAAACCTCAAAGCACTATATAAATGCTAGATATTCTCATAATTTTTAAAAAATATATCCAAGGACTAGAGTATGGGAAATGCCTCCCTTGAAGACAGACTACATACGTAAAATTATGTGCACAACATCCTCTACCTTAATCTTATACTATAATAGTCTCACTGTCCTACATACAGAATGACCATCACCTGAAAGTGAGGACAGTGATAACCAAACTGCCAATGAATTACATTTTAAAAATGTTCTACCCTAGTTAAATGTTATACACTGTAAAATTTCTAGATACAGCAATTGGGCTTTATCTATGAATGCAGTGCCATGTTTAACACCTCATGCCCACATTTTAACATAGGTAGAAATCTACAATAATAAAGAATGTGATCCATGATTGAACAAATCAGAAGTCATCTGGGTGACTTTCCCCTCAGTTCCAACAGAGTCAGCAGGGCCATGTGTAGAAGGTCCCTTCTACTACTACTTCCAGATGCAACTCTGACATATAAGTGCTGATAAAATATTTGGAAAATAATTTATTTTTCGTCAAAATTTGAAATACAGCAGAGACTGGAGAACATTAAGACTACACTTTGAAGTATTCAAAAAAATTCAGAGGAGATTCACACATTAAAAAATATTTCTACATTGGCATGTCTGTACCATCTAATCATGCAAACTTCAAAAAAATGAAGAATTATGCATGAAATCTTCAATCTAAAATAAGACAATGCCAGCTGTAACATTAATTCGAATGTAGTTTTACCTAGACCATGCCAAGACAAAAAAAATTTAGTAGATGAAAGTTAGAACAAGAATAAGAATTTAGTACAAAATGGTCTAATGTGAGTTACATTCTGACCTAAAATGTCCATAGTCAAGTGAAGTCATATAGTCTAAAAGTATTTCTCAGTCTTTTTTCAAGCCACTGTTCCAATACACATACGAACCAAACTTTCAGTAGCTTCCTTCTGTAAGGTTACAATACCTTAGGCAAGTCACTTCCACCCTTAGTCTCATCATCTGTAAAGAAGGTTGGATTATGATGGCCTCTGCCTTCCAGCTCTAAGGCTACAATGCTATGCTGTCTGAAATCCTATGTCTACGTCCCACACTAACTGGAAACTGTGTACTATTTTCTCATTAATTCCTGTGTATTAGTTTATTTCCCCAATTACCTTACAAGCTCCATGACTACACAGTGAATGATTATAAACTATTCATTTACTCAGTAAAGTTATTACTGTTAAGTATCTATTAATGTGCCATACAGTATGCTAAGGTAAGGGATAGGAAAATGAGAACATCTGCTTCTTTTGCATTATAGTCTTGTGGGAAGAGCACCGCACTTGGAACGAAGAGAGCTGGGCTTGAATCTCCCAGATATGACACTTATCAACTTTGTGTATTTGAGCACATCAGGTCAGCTCTCTGAGCTTCTCATCTGTAAAATGCAGACAATAATAATTGTATTCATTATACCACGAGTTCCGGGCAGAAAGCATTTTAATAAACTTTAAGGTGCTACAGAAATGTGAGCTATTGTGGTTACTCTCATATTATCATTAGTCCTCACAGCACAGAACACACAGCATGAACTCAATACTTGCTGATCAACTGTATTGAGTGGGACACCCAAGACAGCCAGAACAAAAGTCAGGGACAGATCAACATTAGATAAAGTGGAACTACATATTACTTTCAATGCAGAAGCAAGCTATCCCTCAACATAATCAGCCTCTGACAATGAAATACTCCAGGGAAACTAAAGGGTCTAATTTTTTTACATGGTACTATTTAATCACTGTTTTAGGTTGCTCACACAAATGATCTCTCACTTTGATTCTTCTATTTACTTACATATTACATTTCAAATAGATTTTTCTGATTCTGGCTTCAAGCTGCACTACAGAAACCACAGGCTATGATCATCCAATGCTCCAGTGATATGGCAGATGGGCAAGAAAAACCAGCTTTCCCCAGCTAATGCAATGTTTGGATCTATTAATAAAAGTATAAGTGTCTGGGACAAGGAAGATAACAGTCCCACTGTTCATTCACATTTGAAAGACTGAGGTCAGTTCAGTGCACCACACTGTAAGAGGGACACGAAGTAAAAACAAGGAGGAGTGAAAGGACCTAGAAACCAAGTCACACAAGTAATGGCTGAAGGAATTCAAGATTGTTAAGACATAGTGGGACATCATAGCTGTCTTCAGATATTAGAAAGTTTATCACACAGAGGCAGGAGTGGACTTTATGTATAGTTAAATCTGATCACAGAGCTAGAAATTTAAAACTGGAAGAGACCTCAGAAGTCATCAGTCCATCGCCCTTATTTTACAGATTAGGAAACTGAGGCCTAGAAAGGTTCAGTGATTTGTCCAGTTATACAAGAAATAAAGAGAGAATTGGGGCTTGAATCCAGATCCTAGGGGTCCTTTGAGCCAGAAGCTCTGGATCTTGGATATGATATTGCTGGGAGTTTTCATCTTGGAGTTTCTTTCAGGAGGTGACCAGTGGATTCTTTCTGTTTTCACTTTGCCCTCTGGTTCCAGTAAGTCTGGGCAGTTGTTTTTTTTTCCATGACTTCCTGAAATATGATATCTAGCCTCTTATTTTATTCAGATAATTTGATGATTCTTAAATTAGCTCTTCATCTGCTTTGTTTTTGATAAAAGACAATTTTATATTTCCTTTTATTTGGTTCAATCTTTTGACTTTGTTTTAATATTTCTTATTGTCTTGTATAGTCATTAACTTTGACTATTATAATTTTGAAGGAGTGTGTTACTTAAAGGTTTTGTACCTTTTGTGCTAAGCTGTTAATTCTTTTTCCCAAGTCCATTTCTTAGTTATTTCCTAGTCCTATTTCTCATTTCTTTTCCAGGGCTCAGTATGGTGCTGTTCTTAGATCTTTATTAGAGTTGTTGGAAGGGGAGGGAGTGAGCCAGTGGGGAGTTGAAGCTGGGCAATACCGCTTCCTCCTACTTTTCCATCATGGCTGGTCTCCAAGGTCCTAGGATCCCAAATCCAATACTCCTTTCAGGACATTATGTTGCCTCCAAAAGATAGAATTAGTACCAAGAGATAGATCTGAACTCAGTAGAAAGAACTATTAGATAAATTCAAAAGTAGAACTAATTGCCTCATGAGGCAATGACTCCACAGTCATTAAGAATGCTTACAAAGTTTCTGACTACTAGTCAAGAGTGTTGTAAAAATGACTAAGTATAGAATAGGAAGTTGGAAGAATCGTCCTTCTAAGGTGCTTTTCAACTTCAAGTCTATGATTCTGACTAATTCAGCATTTTAAAAATATACCATAGTGCCAGAGAAGAACTACCTGAGTAACAGCAATGAAAGTGGAAACCCTAGTTCTAGTAACCAATTTAGTTACCTAAAGTGAGCTGTTTTTTCCACGTGTATTTCAATTTCTTCATAAGCACAAGAATAATAATATAATGCAATACTCTGAGGTCTGAGGAAATATTCATTAAGAAGAAACTAACCTGTACAAAATCTTTTGTTCTGCATTAGTTTTTGGAATGATTCACTACTTGAACGTGTCAAAGTTATGAGATGAATCAAAAGGCAATAGGCCACAAAAGTAAGTCTACCTAGTAGAACATTTTACTTTAGCATTATGGCCAGAAATAAGACTAATACTTAATCTATAGAAATTTTAAAAGCATTCATCAATACCAGTTGTATAAGAATAATACATAATCAGGATTAATATTTTTAATTAAAGCAATATACAAATTCAAATATAAATTGGCTTTAAATCCAAATAAATGTTGTTGTTTTTGGAGGGGGGAAGGCAAGGCAATTGGGGTTAAGTGACTCGCCCAAGGTCACACAGCTAGTGTGTCAAGTGTCTGAGGCTGAATTTGAACTCAGGTCCTACTGACTCCAGGGCCAGTGCTCTATTCACTACACCACCTAGGTGACCCTAAATGTTATTATTTCTTAAGACAATAACTGGCTCTCATCTGTGCCTTAGGCTTATCTTTTCACAGAAAGAGTAAGGAAACAGAATTGAGGTTGGGAGGAGAGGAGGAAGGAGGGAAAAGTAGAACCTTCAAGGACATAATTTAAGGTCATTTGAAGAGATACACAAACAAAACACACACACACACAGATGGATGTTTAAATTAAGTTCTTGTCATTAACAACAAAGGCTGCACATATTCTAACCATAGAATTCTTGATGTAACAGATGGAAAAAATTAAACCCTAAGGAGTTGGGTAAAATGGTCAAAAATACAAGAGATCATGACACAGAAAAAAAAAAGGAGAAATTACAACTATTTCAGAATTTGAAGAACAGAAGTATTTTTTCTATCAAACAAAATTCATATACAGTATAGCCAAAAAAAAAATGTAAAAAAATAACGGGCAAGTCCCCCAATCAAAAATAAAAGGTTAATCTAAACAGAGCGCTGGAAATAACTTTTTCATTTGATTCATTTAAAAATTAGATCTAGAAGAGAAAACTCAGGAAATTGTGTAGCAGAACCCCCTTCATTTTACAGATGAAGAAATTAAGGTTCAAAGAGATAAGGTACTTGGCCCAAGGTTACTCATCAACCTAGTAACTTGGAGAATTAGAATCAGTCTCCTGATTCTCAGTTCAAGGATTCTGATACATTATCCCCCTGTCCATTTCTTAAACCTGGAAAATTTAGGATTACTGAATGACAGACAGGAAGTATATCTGTAAAGCAGGAAGTGCATTGCCTTATAACTTCATTCAGGAGGCAGAATGTGATGTCATTTTCAATAGATAACCAGCATCCTTCACTCAAGTCTTCCTACAATGCCTCAACACAAAGCAGAGGTTTTCCCAAGGCTATCCCAGAAGAGCACAAGACTTCAGGTTCTACCAAGCTGGAAAAGCTTTGAATATTGTCTTCACAGTATTGTCTGTGTTACTATTTTCTGAGTTCTGGGTCAGCTAAGAGCAGAGAGGTTCATTTTCAGAAGGCTGGTCAACAGATAATGAACATTTTTTTCTTCAATGGCAACTCATGCTATCTACTAAAGTGTGAAGGGGGTAACAACTGTCATGAGTGAAGAGAGTACCTACAAAGTAAAATCAAATTCATGAAGCATCGGGAATTTTATTCACAATACATTTTGTCCCTTCTGTAAAAAGAGGAGACTAAAGTAGATTATTTAAAAATGTTCCTAGTAAACATAATGCTATGGTTGTATCTGCAGCCATGACTAGCCTTGACCTAACAATTTTAGGTTTGCAAAGCATTTTTTACACATGCACTCCTTTGATCCTCACAACAACCCTATGAGGTAAGTACTATTTTTATCTCCATTTTTACACAGGAGTAAACTGAAGCTCAATAAGGGTAAGTGACTTGCTAGCATCACACAGCTACTAAGTATGTAAGTCAAGATTTCAGATCTTCCTGATTCCAAGACCAGCATTATATCTAATACCCCACACCTAGTTTGCCTAATAACATATTTTTTTCTTAATCTAACAGTGACAATATTAGGTAAACATAAGACACTGAGACACAAAAGAAAAATCTAAGAAAACAAAGCAAAGGACAATAGAGCTACAATGACATTCCCAAGACAACAGCTCATTTTACCTGAGACATGGGGATCTATCAGTTTCTATTTGCAGAAAAATCTCCTTGGCTTTCATTAATATCTAGGAAATGGCAGCATGTTTTAACTGCACTGATAAACTTGAAAGCTAATTAAGTGTCAGTGTATTCTGCACTATTCTGTACCCATCTGGAGTACTATGCTCAGCTGGGGTGACACACTTTCTGAGGGATACTGACAAAGTGAACCAGGGGCAGAAGAGATTGAGCAAGATGATGAAGGACCTGGAAAAATTATGTCACATGAAGAAGAGCTGCAGGAACTGGGAGGTGGTGCAGCTCTGAAAAGACTTTTCAAAGGGAAAGGTTCATCCTGTTCCTCCTAGGGCATGGAAGGGCCACACCCTTAGTTATAACGTGGCATTTATTATAATAAGACATGTTTATTCTGGGTAATATGTGTTGTGGTTTTTGTAGGAATTCTTTAGATAGCAGAGGATTGTCATTGTTGGAGTTTATGCTGGCAATTAATAGGTGACAGAGCACTTCTATCAATTAAAGAGCTAGGTCCTTCATTTGTATGTTTAAAGATGACCATTTCGGAATTAAACCTGTTGAACAATTCTTAAACAGATCATCCCTGTATTTTCCACTTTATTTTTTAAATATTAAAAATGTTACACTGTTCTAGACTGTGTAAGGTCTATAATCCACCTGTTTCCTTGCTTTGTCTGTATTTTCTCATCAGGGATCAAATCCAGCAAACTGGATCCCAAGAGAGGAAAAACAAATCATTCAGTCGCTGCCTCAGGTGGATTATGAAAACAGCAGTGCTAAACGTATCCAGGAGTCTGTCTAGATGTACCTGTTGTGAATTGCATTCAGGTACACAAGTTCACGCATGTTGCTTCATGCACTCATGGATGAGCAAGTAAAGACATGTATGTTTCTGAAGGCGCTACCAATGTATTTCTAAGCATGCTGTGCACATAACATGATCAGATGCATTCTTAGACGCCGTCCCTTTAGCCAGACTTCACAAAAATCTGCAGGCAAGTTAATGTGAACATGCAAAATGGGGTTATAAGCAACATCTTCACAGGTAAGTGCTTAGAATAGGAAAGTTAGGAACTAGAGAGAAGGGGCGGAGGAGGAAATGGGCCTAGACAGCCCCTCTTCCAACTTTCCCGGCACTTCTCCCCAGTCCCGGGATGCCACACACCTGGCGCAGGTGAGCTCCCTTCTTCCCCCCTCCTCGCCTTCCCCCGCCCGTGGCGCGCTCACCAGAACAGCAGGTTGGCGCAGACAAAGCCCACCAGGCTGCGGAGTGGCCTCCGCCAGCTCAAAGCATCCCCGACGCAGCAGCTCAGCAGCAGCACCGGCTCCCCCAGCAGCCAAGTCACCGCGGCGGCGACGCGACCGCCGGCCGCCTCCTGCTCTTCCCACGGCCGCCCGGGCCCCGCCGGCTCCGCCGCGGTCTCCTCCACGGGCGGGGGGACCCCCCGCTCGGTGTCCGCCGCCGCGGGCGCAGCCTCCTCCTCTTCCTCCTCGGCGGCCGCAGCAGCAGCTGGTGCAGCCACTGCATCTGCCCGCGCACAGCATCCTCCCTCCTGCTCCTCCTCCCGGGGTCCCAGACTCGCCATCTTCAGTTTCCACTGGTGCTTTCTGGGGCCCGGAAAAGACGGTGGAGCCCTGCGGTCTGTTGGGTGGTTGGTGATGGTGGTAGTCGTGGGAGTGTTGGTGATGTTCCTGCGCTGCTGCTGTTGCTGCTTGCCTCCGCCTCGGCTCCGAGGCTCCCCGGGGCCGAGAGGGGAGGAGTGTGGGTGGATGCAGCGCACAGAGCGGCCCGAGGCCGAGGGGGCGGGCGCGAGACTGGCCCGAGGCTGCGGCGGGGGCTGCAGGCGGCGGCTGCGCTCGGAACTGCTGATTGGGGGGGACTTGTGACGTCACAGAGCCCGGGCTGGCTCTCGGGGAGCCGGGCCGTGCTGCAGCCGTCTGCCCCAAACCAAGCCAGCTGATGGGATGGGAAGACTGTGCTAGCCCGGGAGGAAGTGGGTGTGGCCAGGTTAGCCAGAGACCAGCTGGTAGATGCAGGCAGATAGATAGTCTGGGAGTGGAGTGCGTGTGTCCTCTTTGGGGGTAGCTTGCAGATAGTGTGGGGAGAGCAGGTTTGGGTTTAGGAAGGTAGTGGCGGGATGAAGCGTGAGGACTTCCTGGGAAAGTTAGCTTGCTGGGAGAACGCTTGGTGTGCCCATAAGTATGAGAGAGAAAACCCAAACCACCATGCTTCAACAATTTTTACTCTTTGCCTCTATTCTCAGAGGCGGATAAACTGAAAGGTGACTTTATTCTCTTCCTTCTCCCAACCATCCTTCCCACTATGTAACCTGAAGAAGAAGTCACAGAAGGGCTTGCCTAGTATTAAATTCAGTCTCCTGGAGAACATTCATTTATTAGAATGGGAGACTAGGCCAAAAGATGTCAAGCCTCCAGCTGACCGAATCGCTTCCTCTGCTCGAGACTAGGAGAGAAGGCAGTGTGTGATATCAAGAAGGGTGGGAGCCAAATCTAGGACAGGTGCATGAGGGAGCAGTGGGTGGAAAGAAGCAAGAGACCCAGAAGGGTGTGTACTTGTGACTCTTGGCCCTTAATCAAGGCCTCCAATGACTTAACCTTTCTGGGCCTTGATTTTTCATTGTTTGTTCCATGGGGGGTAAGATGGAGTGTCCTGTATAAAGATACCAGGAGGTACAGTTGCTTTCACCAAAGGGATTGGACCTGTTATTTCACTGGTAAAGAAACTTCCTTTACCAGTGAAGGTTGGCACCTTCTTGGCAACTGATAGTCTTAGGATCACTGAGTAGTTGGGTGATTTCAGAAGCAGGGCTTGGACCCCGGTCTTCCTGGTTCCATCCACTAGACCTCACTGCTCTCATATATATCAAATTAATGACAGAGGTTGGGACATATCCTGGGAATCCTAATTCCCCCCCCCCCCTCCAATTGTGGGGTTTGTCTAATGACTATGTAAACCAGCTTTTGAATGGCAGGCAGTTGAGAGAGAAGCATTCTAGACTTGGCCAGGTACACTTCTTCCCTTCTTTTCTCATTCCACTCCATTTCCCTCTCAATTATTTATGAAGTCCAGAGAGAGAACTGCCCCAAACTAGAGAGCAAATGGAAGCAATCTATTCAGATCATTGGTTTGGTGGATCTTATGCTATTGCAATCAGACCACTGGGGAATTCCACAAATTCCATCCCTTTAATAAGCTTTGTATGTGCTAGACACTTGGGATATAAAGAAGACAACAAACAGCCCCTCTCCTCAAGGTGCTTACATTCTGTTGGGGGGAACAGCACATAAGTGACTCAGATGACTCAGTGGCAGGAGATAACACTCATTTGGAGGATTAATTTGCCTGTTAAAAATCAGTCTCATTGCATTATAGTCATACTTCATCTATTAACTTGAGATTTAATTGTTTTTTCTTGTTACTGAGGCCGTTTGCTTATACATCCCATCTGTTTCCTGATATATCTCTGCAGCTCTCCACTCAGGCATCCCTTGTAAAAAATACCTTGAAAAGAATTTTGTTTTTATTCTTGATTGTAAGGGCCATTAGATTGCTTTGTTGGAGAGGGATAGAGTCAGAAATGGAGGCCATGTGAAAATAAAACCTCGAGATAACATTTAAAATAAAAAGAGGGAAGCAATTCAGCAAGCATTAGCATATCGACCATATCTGAGAGTATTTTAATACTCCATGCCCGTAGTCCCTCAATAATGCAATGAAGGGAGGGAAGTGAATCATATCTTTTTTTAATTTAAGTTTAGTCATTTTCACTACATTATTCAGTTTCATTTTTCTTTCCATTGACATTTTTTATGGTCCGGTTGACTCGGGCTCTTTTCGACAGTGTGGACCATACTATCCATGGGATTTTCTTGGCAAAAAAAATTAAGGTTTTTTTTGCCATTTCCTTTTTCATTGGATTAAAGCAAACAAAGCTTAAGTGACCTGCCCAGGATCATACAGCTAGTAAATGTCTAAAGCCAGATTTGAGCTCAGGTCTCCCTGACTCCAGGCCTAGTGCTATACCTGCTGAGCCGTCTCATCTATCTGTTTGTCCCAGATATCTTGTAGTCACTATGTATATTGTTTTCCTCATTTTGCTTATTTTCCTCTGCATGAATTCTTGTTTTTACATTCTTCTCCAAAATCTTCATATTTTTCAGTCTTCCCATTCCTCTCCAAATTCTTCATAATTATCATTTTGCCTTATAGTATAGTCATACTCATTTTACATTCAAATACAACCATTTATTCGTCCCTTTCCCATTCAATAGATACCTTTTGTTTACAAATCTTTACTTCTCAGGTCTTGCCTTTGTTGTCACCATTCGATTAGTCACCTTGGGAGGCTTACTTCAGAGCTGCTGACATTAATCAAAGCCTTGTTGGAATTCCTTTCAGAAAATGCCTTCAGAACTACTTCATGTTATTTTGAGTATCCTTAATGATGGCAGATTTTCACTGAAAGTGGATCTGATTTTTGGAAAAAGCCAAACGCCTTCAGAGCCAATTTTGGTATAAGGTCGTAAGACCACTGATTGAGAGCTGGAAAAAAAGACTTTAGATGAGAAGGTAAACATGGAAAAGAAATCATAAGGAACTTATCAAAGTTGAACTATTTAACATGGAAAAATGATAATTGCAACTAATGAAACTTTTCTCAGTATGAGGATAGGTGAAGGGAATATAAATGTGTGTATATATATGTATACGTAACATACGTCTCTATAGGAGGGTATATATGCATATGAATACATATGTGAGTGTGTGTATATATGTGTACATAGAGGGCACAGGATCAATTTAATAGGAAGGGATGATGTTTTAAAAGGTGGAATTGTGAGGTGGGAGAGGAATAGAATGAAAGGAGACAGGGAGAGACAGAATGGGGTTAATCCTCTCATGTAGAAAAGGCAAGGTATAACCGTTACAATGGAGGGGAAGAACAGGAAGGCAAAAGGGAAAGGGTCAACCTTACTCTCATTGAATTTGGCTTAGGGAAGGAATGACATACACTCTAAATTGGGTATCTTGCCCTACAGGAGAGCAGGGGGGATGAGGATGAGAGGGGGGAAGATGGAGGGGTGTGCAGGGTGGGGGGGGAGGATTGTTAGA
>CM053587.1:114873830-114962654 GCA_028646515.1 Pseudochirops corinnae
TGAGATGTGGTACCTCAAAGTTGTTTTGATTTGCATTTCTCGAATCAATAGTGATTTAGAGCATTTTTCCATATGCTTAAAGATATCTTTAATTTCTGCCTCTGAAAATTGCCTGTTCATATCCTTTGGCCATTTATCAATTGGGGATTGTTTATTTTTTTTAATCATTAGACAGCTACTCAACTGTCTGACAAGAATAGACCTGAAATGAGTCAAGGAAAGAAACCAAAGTTGCTCTTTTAGACTGAGTAGAAGGATATGCCTACCAAGAAACTACCTGTCTTCAGAGTTTTCTTTACTGTTCCTACCTAGGTAGAAAACAAGGAAGATCAGTTGGCAGTGAATGAGTATGACATGGGACTCACTGAGCTGGTGTTCTTTCTACCTGCTTTGTACCAAAAAATGAGGGTTCCTTATTGTATTATCAAAGGGTGACTTAATTCACAAAATGACAGTACACACAAGTTAATCCTGAAGGCAAAGGTGCCCTCACTAAACTGGTAAAAGCTATCAAGACCGATTATAAATAACATAGGATTTTTAAAAAAGTGTCAATTCGAAGAATTATTCACCTATCTTTTTATTCCCAGGAGTTTACTTCTAAAAAACTAGATTCTTTTGTTGGCAATTTTCAGGACAAGGAAGGGAGATGAGACTCACTGAATCTACATCACAGATTGATAGATACCACCTCTCTTAAATGATGGGTAATTTGTTTCCGTTGGAAGAAAAGATACTTGGAAATTGTTATTTTATAGGACATCCTAAGAAAATTTTGGATATTTTCTCATCTATTTCCTTTCACTTTATTTATGCTCCGCAATTTACCTGATTTTTCCAGGTATCAAATTATAGCCCTCTTTGTCAGATACAAATGACTATTCAAAGTCTGAAATTGGCATTTACATTTTTACTTGATGGCTACATTGTGTTTTCACATAATCGTGCAAATGTCTTCTTTATCCCCTACAACCAGCCAATCAATACAAAGTGTTTGAGCTTGGAAAAAAAAAATAACGTAGGAGGAGATCCATCATCCTCAGGGTGGGGACGTCCTGGACCCAAACACAGTGCCTCATGTTGCCAAGCTGGAAGAGACAAAAGCTAAAGAACTTGCAATCAAACTGGGTTCAATATGTCAGCCTGATTTTTTCCCGCAAAAAAAATGGAAATTCCAAAAACAAAAAAAAGAAATGATAAATATGGAGGAACTTGGACTTATGGTAAATGATGCAAAATGAAGGAAGTAGAGCTAGGAAAACAATACATACACAACAGCTATAAAAATGTACATGAAAGGACAAAACAACTGAAACTAAGTTCTCTGAACACCTAATGCCCAAGCTTGGTCCAAAGAGGAGACATAAAAGGCCCTATGAGTGTGGGAGACCATGAGTGAGGAACAGAGCATATGATGTCAAATTTCTTTTGATATGTTGGTTAGTTTTGCTAAATTGTTTTTTTCTCCTTTTTTCTTTTTTGTTATAAGACCTTGCTCTTAGGAGGGGGAAGGAAGCAAGATATATTGAAAAATGTAGGCGTCATTAAAAAAAATATTTTTATGAAGTTGAATAGGGGACTCATTGAATTGATCAGGGACTTTTCTGATCCCCTCCTTACAATATTTTTTTTGGAGGAGGCAATTGGGGTTAAGTGACTTGTCCAGGGTTACACAACTAATACGTGTCAAAGCTCAACTTTGAATTCAGGTCTTCCTGACTTCAGTGCTGGTACTCTATCTACTGCGCCACCTAGTGGCCCCACAATAGTTTTTACAGGTGCTGGCTCATTCCTACTTGTATGGTTAATCCCCCATCTCTGATATCAAAGGCAGGGAGATGCTAAGTATTTGGTAGTGGAGGAGGGGGAATCAATCAAGGAGTTTGAGCACAGAGTATTGACGCTTCCAATCAATGGCAGGGTGGTAGAGCTAGGCAGGAAGAAGGGCTTGGTAAGAGTCCATAGTAGAGACAGCCTATGGTCAGTGAGCTTCATTGCCTGGATTTTTAAGACTATCAAAACAATAAAATTCATTTAGATGCTAAGAGTCTGCAGAACAATGTCTGTGCTAGGCTTAGTCACTGCCAAGGCTAGGCTAACACAACACTGACAAGCAGCAGACATCCATGTTTCAGAGAGACAGGAGTTAACGGAGTTAAGACACCAAGACATAAACGATGTCTTTACTGAGCTTCCCTTGCTTGCCTTCCCCCCCAGGTCCAGTTTTCAATAGCCGGATGAGTGATTCACTAGGTCACTAAGAGGATAACCAGCTGTGTGGAGGAAGGAAGGAATTGGAGCTAAAAAATTCTCAATTGTTAAGGAACTTTGAGAAAGATAAAATTTTTGTGCTAGATCCCTGAGAGTGGACCTCTGATCCTGGAAAAGGGTCAGATAACAAAACAGGAGAAGGAATTTAGGATGGGGAAAACCAAGTCAGCATAATGGGAGGAGTGCGGGGAGGAGGGAGTGGAGCAGGCCCACACAAATTATGGCCAGGCTGCCAGTAAGGCTGGTGAAATTATCATGCATGTGTAGGTTGTATCTCAATTTTTGAACAGCTAGATCATAGACCTATCATGATTCATCCCTAGAGCAAAATTACCAGAGAGATGCCTAGTGAAAGACAAATCCAAGATGGCTAGTGGAACCTCATTCAATAAAGGGCGAAGATTGCAGCAGTTTCCCGTGCTCTGTATCCAAGGAAAGATGAAGGCTGCTTACTGTAGGCCTAGAGCCAAAATGCCTGCATCTCTGTGTTCACCTTAACTACTTAAGTTTTAGGGATGGGATCCATTTCCAAAAGGCAGGATAACCCAGGGGACATCTTACTTAATACTGATTAATAACAAATCCCATGAAGTGGTCATATTATTTGAATTCGTGCTATTGAAATTTTATATAAAGTATAACAATTGGTTCTAGCCTAATAGAAATATGTAATAAAAGTTTAAGTAAGTTTTTTTTATCTTTGAATAATGTAATCTAGCAGCAAAAGATAATAAAATATATTTCTGATTCAAGGTTATTATAAAGCAGTAGAATAGTTAGAGAAAATGAATAGGAACACACAAAAACAAACTGTAAAAAAAATTACTGAATATTATACCTAAAGATAAACCTATATTGGCAATATGATGAAAACATTATTATAGTTTAAAATATTTGAGCCCTGTAGACTGAACTGTGTTCCCTTTCTTTAAATCTTCATACATTTTCTGGGAGGCACAAAGAGTTTTATCCAACTCTTAAGAGAATTGGCAGGCTTTGTTTGATGTCAGAGTCAGCATCCATCTTTTTTGCTTTACAACTTTCACAGCTCAAAAGATAATTTCAAATGATTTGAAAACACTCCTTCATTTGCACATCATCAGCTTCTTCAACCACTTGTTTATCTAAATGAACATCACTATCTGTCAATTCTTCTGAGGGCAAATCTAGCAGTTCTGGGACATGGTCATTTTCTATTTATTCAAAACCAAAATTTCTTCTTTTTAAAAATTTTTTTTAAATTTTGTTACCTCTTCTGTAAGTCTGGTTTGGAGACAGAAAACCTTCAAAATGACTATTTATACTATCTGTATCCTCAACTGAATTGGCTGCCTCTCTGAGAATTTTGACATTAACGCAATTGAACTTCAGATTTTAAAGCAATTGAACCAATTAGCTTGTAGTAAAAGTTTCTTCACTAGCCACTTCATTTCCATTTTCTTTTACTGCCTTAAATAAACTTAAAGGTTTCGTTTGAATTGATGCTATGCTAAGAGGAATGTGTTTTTGATTGGGTCTTCAAATCCATTTGGGTAAAACACACTCTGTTTTTTATGAATATACTCCCTTCTATTCCCTGGTATTTGCGAACCAGAAAAAAAACAACTACTGTACAACACTGCCTTTGTCTTTTATTTGTTTTATGCTTTATATAGTTATATATAAACTTTATAAAAATTTATATGAAATAAAATTAAAATGTATATGTGTTTGTATATTTGTTTACATACGTTTTATAATATTCTGTATTACAGATTTAGGCATTCTGATATATCATCTTTTTTGGAGTTACTATGATTTCATTCATGCTATTCAGTTATATCAAATTTTTGTTCTAATGTTATGTTTTTTTATGCTTACAATGTTTCAATATAAAAAATTCTTCTTTTTGCTAACTGCATTAATGGTTCTAATTTTAAAAAATTAATACAACTGTTGGCAATATAGTACCCAACATGGCCACACATGACAATAGTCAAGTATAGATTGAAAATGCAGTGGTGTTTTAAAAGCCTCAAGTAACTTACTGAATACATCACATTAACTGAATTGTCTCCCATTAAATGTGATGCTATAATTTTAAAATTTACACTAAATTGAATTTTGCATTATTTGAACTTGCTTTAACCTTTATGTAGCTATACTAGGTAGGTAACCCTTGACCTAAAGGAAACAGACCCATGCAGAATCAGGGCTAGGGCTAAATGCTCAAGGAAGGCAGCCTGAGCTACAATGAATGGAGAGACTCAGTAGAGGAGTTTCTAAAAAATGTTGACCAGATTTCTGATTTCAGCTGGGTAGGGAGCTCTAGATGAGAAATCCCCTGTATTGGGGAAGAGCAATGCCTACTCTGCATCGAAGAGTATCAGAGAGTTTCCTGAGGGCACTTGGTTACCCAGTCATTATGTGTCTTTGGCTGGCCTTCTTCCCTCCAGTTTCCTGACTGAAGCACTCTAGGGTGCCTCTCATGGTAGGTTCTTAATTCTTTTGTTAAATGCGTATAATTTTAGTGCCAGAAAATTCTACCTCATGGCGCATTTATTTTGAAATGTCATATACTATGTTAATAGTGCAAGGCTTCAGTAGATAGGAAAATATGGCACGTCAATGTCCAGAGTTTACACAGTAAAGATATCAACATCTTATCTTATGCTGTCCTGCTCTCCTTTGATGGAAAGGCTTGTTTCTGTGGAGTTGAATCCTCCTTGAGTGAGATTATGGCCTAGGCCAAAGCTTCAGTTTTCAAAGGAAACCTACTTCACACCCCATGAGAACTACTGCCACCCTCTGGATCAACAATTTGGAAACTCATTCTTCAATGGTTTATGGGGAACCTATCATGCACCCTCAGACTGAAGGCCAGAATTTTCCTCAGTTTACTTGTTGCATTTCTCAGGCTGATCTACCATATATTTTGAGTAAATTATATTCTTGGAATAATATTAATCCTTGAAAATTAATTATTGTAATTATTGGCATTTGACATGGGCATTAAAGACAGTGTCTTAATGTGTTGGTGGGGGCATTCTTTTACAAAAAATACATTTAATCATTCACTGCTAGAACCAGGAGAAATCTGTACACAATTACAGACACAATGTATGTGTGATGACTAACTTTGATAGACTGGACTCTTCTCAGCAATGCAAGGTTAGAAGACAATTCCAAAAGACTCAGGATGGAAAGAGATGTCTACATTCAGAGAAAGAACTAAGTCTGAATGCAGACTGAAGCAAATTACCTGCTCTCATTCTTTTTCTCATCTTGTTTTGTTTCCTCTTTCCCATTGTTCATTCCAAGGTTACAATCCTTCTTTATAACCTGACTAATGTCCAATGTGAAAGTATTTGCAGATCCTATACTTGATTGCATGCTGCCATGAGGGAGGAGGTAGGAGGAGAAAACTTGAAACTCAAGGGATTGTGGAACTGAATCTTGTAAACTAAAAGTAAACAAACAAATTAATAAAGACAAAAAAAACAAGTCATTCACTGCTAAACGAGGCTTCAAATAAAACAATCAGCACAAACATGTACACAGAAGTCTTCATTTTTGTGGGAACTAAGAAAATGCTTATGGATATTTTCAGGGTGACTTTGGTAACAAGGGTTTGCCTATTTGTCTGCCTATTCCTTCTCAGTCCCCTTTGCAAGATGATCATTTGTGTCTCACCCCCTAAGTGTGAGCACCCCTTAGGTGGTTGAACTAGGCCTTCTCTACTCCCTTTATCTTGCACAGCGATCAACTATGTCCTAAGCCGAAGACTCCCAGCTACATATACACCCCTAACCTCTTTACCTCTCCAATTATCTGTTGGCTATCACTTGGCAATCCCATAGGCTTGTAAAATCAACATATCCAATGCAGAATGATTCTCTTTCCTCCCTAAACTTACTCTTCTTCCTAACTTCCCCATTTCTGTGGAGGGTAACCACCATCCTTCTTCTAGTTACCCAGGTTGCTAAAAAAGGTCATTCCTGATTATTTCCTCCCCTATGTAGTGATTTGTCAGTTCTTAGAGATTTTACCTTAACATTTCTCAAATTTGCCCTCTTCTCTCTATTTGTACCATGAGCACCCTAATTCAGGGCCTCCTCAACTCTAACGTGGACTATTTACAATAGGAACCTAATTGGTCTCCCTGGCTCAAGCTGTTGTTCCCTTAACCCAGTGGTTCTCAACCTTCCTAATGCCACGACCCTTTAATACAGTTCCTCATGTTGTGGTGACCCCAACCATAAAATTATTTTCGTTGCTACTTCATAATTGTAATTTTGCTACTGTTTAAATATCTGATATGCAGGATGTATTTTCATTGTTACAAACTGAACATAACCCACAGGTTGAGAACCGCTGTCTTAACCCATCTTCTACACAGCTACCAAATTGATACTCCTAAACCCTAGGTTTGACCATATATCATCCCCTCCTCAGGTAGCTTCAATGGTTCCCTCTTGTCCCTGAGATAAAATACAATCTATTATTTAGCAAGTAGAGCCCTTCACTATCTGTATTTAAACTACCTTGCTAGGCCTATTGCATGTTACCTTCTTTTACACGCTTTATGTTCCAGATAAATTGGCCCAATCACTGTACCTCCTATACAACATCCAGTTTCTCATCTCTGCTTTTGCCTATCCCCCCCATTCCTGAAATGCAACTCTTTATTTCTGCCTCACAAAATCCTTCCAAGCTTAAGTGCTACCTTCTGTTAAGTCCTTCCTGATGACTCCAGTTATTAGTGCTGACTGTTCCTCCTCT
Organism: Pseudochirops corinnae; assembly: GCA_028646515.1. NCBI lineage: Eukaryota > Metazoa > Chordata > Mammalia > Diprotodontia > Pseudocheiridae > Pseudochirops > Pseudochirops corinnae. The sequence continues at coordinate 114,880,863 of CM053587.1, forward strand.
TTTCCATGAAATTACCGCGCATTTATTTTGTATTGATTTAACTGGGTACATGTTGTTTTCCCCCAGCAAAATGCAAGCCCCTTGAGAACAAAGCCCATGATTTTTATTTTGCTACTGTCAAAACCTAGCACACAGTAGCTACTTCATAAATGTTCACTTGCATTGGATAAAAATCAATTTCCTCTGAATCCGAAATGCAGGTTTTTTTTTCCCCAACAGGCTTTTCAAGACAAATATTAAATATATTGATGTCCTTGTTAATTTAGTCCATCAACCAATTAGTGTCCAGGGAAGCTGTGTAGTAAATGGGCAGTTGCATTAAGGAACAGAGCTCTGAGGGGGCAAGGTATGGTTGAAAAATAGATGCTAGTCAGACCTCGGCCATTTAGCAAGCATATCCTGTCACTGATGACAAGTTCTGTCGAGCTCTTAAATCCATGTGATTCTTTTGGGTCTATTTACTATATATATATGTACATACATGTATGCAGATACATATTTGTAACTACAGTTAACAACAGTGTGGCTAACTAGAACTATAAACTATAGTAAACTACACACACACACACACACACACACACACACACACCGCATACACTGGGGCAGCTAAGTAGTACAGTGGATACAGTGCAGGGCATCTTCCTGAATTCAACACTAGCCTCAGATACTTACTAGTTGTGTGACCCTAGCAAGTCACTTAATCCTGTTTGCCTCAGTTTCCTCATGTGTAAAATGAGCCAGAAAAGAAAATAGCAAACAATTCCACTATCTCTGCCAAGAAAACCTCCAAAACAGATCAGAGTTGAACATGACTGAATAACCTATGTACCACATATGTGCTATTTACAAGTACACACACATCAGTATGTAACTTGTATGTAGTTATTTGCAAGTTGTCTCAGAGGCGCAGAGACGATCTTTTCTTTATATTGCTAGCAATTAGGCACACAGCAGGTACTTAATTAATGTTTGACTGACTATACCAACTTTGGAACCAGACCAAATATTACTTAACTTCTCTCTTTAATCTGGGCTTCATTCCCCAACTTGGGTTTCTCCTAACTGACCTTGATGCAGAACTTGGCTATCTGTAGGGAGCCCAATCCCACCATCTGGTGCAGATCCAGGGAGATAGGGAAAATATGGGTCCAAGAAGTTAGAAGACATGAATTGAGTCTTGGCCTTGTAACTAACCAGCTGTAATGCCTTGATCCAAATCACTGACCTTCTGGGCTTCATTTTCTCATCTATAAATCGAGGCAGTTGAACTAGATGACCTATACATGTGTGATTATTTTTTTTTCTCCTTTGTCTATACTGTCTGTAGTGCTGCCACAGAAATAGAATGTATGGGTGAGGGCCCCCAAAAATGATGGGTTAAAGTTGGAATCCTTTAAATGAGAAACTGTCTGCACGTTGGAGACCAGACTGGGGAATGCTATTCCTGTGCTTATGCTATGCTACATCCTTGTAGATGTAATTTCATCCACAATAAGATGGATTGTTCCATTTTTTTGTCTTTTATCGTATATGCCTAATGCACACGATAGGCTGCTGTAAATGCTGAACCTGGGAGGCTTTGACACTCACGAAGGCAGTTTTTGAGATAAGCAGTAAATGTACACTGAATACAAAAACACACCATTTCCCTCTGTGCATCTGTATTTAACTACTACAATGCTAATTCTTTGCATTTCTTCCGCAGATCAACTAGAATTTCACTCCAAGTAGGTAAGAGAACAAAGCCGTAAGAACTGGTAATCTAGTATATGGTATGTGCACTCTACACCGCAGAGAAATTTAAAGAAAAAAACAAGGATTACTTAAGAATTGCCGCAGTTAGGTGTGCTGATGACAAAGACAAGAGACAAAAGACACCATAGGTTAACTAGGATCTTTTATTGTCAGACTTTGAGCAAATATGCAGTATTTCTTAAAGGCTGTGGTTTGTCGCAAAGGCCCAAAATGGCTTTCATTTATTCCCTTAATGCACAGATTCATCACTGTGGATGCAAGTTTGCCTTATATTACAACTTTTCCATATAAAAATAAACGTCCCAAACCAGATTTTTTTTCTGGTTGCAATTGCAGATTTATTTACAGGTGTTTGTCAAGACCACTATTAAGAACTTGGGTTGATGTATTTTAAAAAATTAAAACAACACAATATAATTTCATGCTCCTTTAAAAGATCTCTTCCATTTTAAAAGAGTTCGGTCTTTTCCCCTATCCCAGCAGAGTTCTTTTGTAATCTCTGGCCAGAGTTTTGTAAGATAGTATCCTTTAGAGTAACATTTAATATTTAAAACTTTATAAACTAAAGGTCCCATATGTATGGCATATGGTATTGAAAACTGCATTTCTGTCTGAGGGTAATATATAAATACAATGATCTTATCAGCTATCTATCTGTATATAATACAGCAGATACAGAATGCAGACTTGCTACACGTAAAATAAAACTGTCCAAATGTGGTTTAGAAATACAGTAAAGACATACGAAAATTTGGGGTTCTGATTAATTAATAAAACTGCCTTATAAAGTAACCATAAAATTGAAACAACTATAACTCTGAACTATTAAAATGTACAGAAGGACTGTTTACACCATTGCACATCATTATTCCCTTTGCTTTAAATGCTCATGAGAAATGAAAATAAAATTAAGAGTTTATATAACATGCATGCATATGCAAGCACATCTACTTAGAAGAATAAACAAAAGTTAAATGTCTGTGAAGAAGGCTGCCAGCAGCACTCCAAGTAAAATAGACGGTTCTGGTTCCCCTCCCTCTCCCCTCATCCCCCAGATTCCTCACTGTACCGCTAGCAAAGGAAGTCCGGCTGGGAGGTTAGTGCATAATAGATGGATTAACTTCCCCTCTTCCATGTTTTCTTAACTCTTCTGAATGGAAAGAAAGGCTCTCTCATCAGGAGCACAGTTAAGGTCAATTAGTGTTGGTTTACAAGGTGAAGGCACTTTTCGCCACCTCAAAGGCAGCACTCACACGCATGCACGCACACACATGTATACACACATATTTAAGGCATGTATCATCTAAAAGTAATAAAGCTTTGGAAATTTTGCAGACTGCGAAGCTGACAGTTCAATACATGATTTTTAAAGGTGGCATTGGTGAGGACTTGTGGAGAAACCTTCCCCCGCAAGGGTCTTCTACAATGTCCTATGTAGCTTTGCTGATGGCTTGAATCAATCAGCACGTCAGAGCCCTTCTAGGCCAGAAGGTGATATGTTCACATGTGAAAGTCCTGGTGATCAGCCATGCTCCTCATCGAGAGCTTCCCTGACTTCCATGACTGCTCACAGATCTGGAGGTACTGTAGCGCTTCTTCACAATCATGCTGATATATGCTTTCATTAATTTGGCCACATCCACTACCTGTCCAATGAAACAAAGGGAGTCCAGACCAGATGAGTTTTCCACAATGCAGCAACACAACAAACAAGCCATCCAAAGATTTCCCCTATCAAATGAGCATTCCAATACTTGTCATTTAACAAGAAACACTACCGGGTCCAAGAGTTGGAATCACTGGCTCTGACTTGGCTCAAGCTTTGTATGAATTGTGGCAAAAGTTTAGTTGTACATCATTAACTTACGCTGTCCTAAGCTGGGATGAAGGGAAAATCATGGTCATGTATGAAACATTCTTGCCACTGGTACTATTATATTAAACTAACCATTATGCAGATTTTAATACATAAAAATTGAAGTAGGGATATTATAGCTTCAATGATATCAAACTACATGGTAAACCCTATCTGTTAATGTTAAAATCCCTGTTTAATTGAGCAAACAATTAATGTTCCAAGGATATCAACATATGTGTTTTTTTTAACCTCTGACACTCCATTTTAATAACAGTTAATAAAAGCACATATAGAAACAGTGACTCTGTGCCAATCATTTAGCTTGAGTGCCCAGACAACTCTGATAAGACAAGTTACAGATAAAATGGTAATTGTAGAGGGATTTCTGGAGTTCTCTGGAGGAAATTTCTGGAGGAAATCACAGGTCCATAGTTTTTACTTTTTATGTCTTCTCATAAACATGATTATAATTTTCTTCTTGTTTTTACCACTGTTCTCTCTACTCACAAACTTGAGTAACAATGTTTGCTCTTTCCAGTATATACTAAAAGTGATAAACATCTGGGCAACTAATTATAGAGCTTAATTTTGCATTTATTTAAGAGACAATCTATTTAGATATAATAATCTGGACAATACTAACAACACAAAGAATTGTTATTGTTTTATTCCTCTCTCTTTTTTTTGCTTTTTGGAGGGGGGAAGGCAGGGTAATCGGGGTTAAGTGACTTGCCCAAGGTCACACAGCTAGTCCATGTTAAGTGCCTGAGGCCAGATTTGAACTCAGGTCCTCCTGACTCCAGGGCTCTATTCACTGCACCACCGAGCCACCCCTACTGTTTTATTTCATCAAGGCTGTTTATGATGTTAACATTTATTGTCATCTCTTACCTCACTGGTTTCAAAAAGCAGTTCCCTCTCATCAACTACGATCTTGTATGTGTTTGCCAGAGGTGCCCCAAAGGACAGGATATGTTCATACTGGAATATCTCTAGGGGTCTGCCCTCACCACGCTTGTACACAGACACCGCTTCAGCACTGACTCCCAACCAAAGCTCCTGTGGAAAGCCACCTTCTTTGCACTATTGGAAAAAAGAATAATGTAAGAGTTAGCGATATAGCAGCAATTATTTAAATACTGTGATTCAATCACATAAGCTTGTTTGTACCACATTCTCACATTAAAGGAAACTACGAGATGAGATGAAGACTATATTTTACAAGGGTTACTGAACCAGCTATTTTGATGGCGTAGACAGTCACATAAATTCAGTCAAACAGCCAGCCGATTCAAAGTATTGATTCAAACATTTTTGGTTATTGTGGGGGGGGGGGGGGGGTGGTCGTGGTGGTGGTGGTGGTGGTAGGGGTGGTGGTGTAGTTCTGTTCTACTGAATAATAGTTGTTTGATTAAAACTGACCAATTATTTTGGCAACACAATCTGATTTGCCAAGAATCCCCCAGTGAAGCAAGGAGCCAGCAGTGGGATTGGAAGGTGGGACTTCCAGCAGAGTCCACCTCTTTAGCTTCAGTTTTGCCCCGGATCCTTGCTTTAATGCATCGTTCCTCAAACATAGTATCTACAGGCTAAGAGCACTTCCCCAAATCATTTTCCACTTGGTAGTTTGGGCTTTCCCCGAAACAGATACTCTAAGCAGGTCTAAGCGATATTTGTGCATCATATTTGGCATGATGAAAGGCCTTATTCAAATCATCTGCTCTGTCAAAGTAATAACCTGCTCAGCTTATGGTTTGACATCTCTATAACTCCCTTATAGAGATATAAAAGATTAACTAGTTTCCATCTGAAATATACTGGAAATAATGAAGAGTGGATCTGCACTAATGAGAACTGGATGTCTATAACCAATAAGTTTTGAATACAAATTGGAAAGAGTTCTTGATCCAGTAACTCACTTTTATATGCTATTTTTTTTAGACTGCAATTACAAGCCTAATGGTCTTACATGGGATAGGAGGTAATTAGATAACACATTAATTTACTCTAATGATAAATTAAATGATCTAAGATGTTAAGATATTTCAATTATAAATAACTTACTTTAATACGATATGAAATGCCACTGAATTAATGTTAATGATGAACTACATGGCTGATGAGAAGAAAAAGAAGGATAAAATACATGTATACAATTTGTGGAAATAAGTAGAGGTAGGGTTTGGTTCGGTTTCTAAACAATTTATTGGAACTACTTGACAGTTCTAAGAGGAAAAAAATCAAATGTTATTTTAGTAAATATTTCTTCCCTAGTTCCTCATGAATTTGTTAGAAATAAGGAATTTTTTAAAAAATAATGAAGAAAAGCTTTTACTCAGATCCACTAAAAGTGTGTGGCAGACCAAACTGTCACATGATTTTTATTTTAACCCACTCAAGTGTCATCCTTTATTAGTAGACTCTATTCTATTAGTCTTGAATTACTCCTAGCATGTCAAGTCCTTAGCTGTAACATGATCCTCTCCTATGCTTGCAACTAATATCTCAGTTATCTATATTCCCTGTACAGTATCTAGAATCCTACCATGTCTCCCCACTCCCAGTCCCCTTACCTCCACATCAAAGAGCGTAGACCCATATCCTGGCCACTCTTTAATCAACGCCATGTATTTGGTCATGGCCTGTTCCTGATTCATTCCCTGTAATTTCTTCCATTTATCAATGACACTGGCTCGAGCAGATGAGACTTCTTCCTTAATCCACATATCCAACATCTGTTCTTCTTCAATTTTTTGTCTGTTGACAGACCCTGTGCGGAAGCTTCTTCTCAGTGTTCCTTCTAAAAAGCTAGTGCGCCTCTTCTCCATCCTCTCCAAAGGTGAGAAGGTTTTAGTTGACTGTGTAATGCGAGACTTGAGCCTCTGTAAAGGATAAACTTCCTCTAAGGCTGGGACAGCTGTGTGCATTGTATAATCTCCCTGAAGGTACTGAAGCCTCAAGGCAGCAAGAACTTGAAGGTTTTCTTCAGGGGCTGGATAATGACCTCGGATAACTGCTTCATGAGCCTAAAAGGAAGAAAAGGGCAACTTAAGAGGCTCCATTCAACACTGACACGTTTAAAACATCTTTCACTTCATCCACCTTCTTGCTCCAGACCAAGCTCTGGAGGACATCACTTTGTTAGCTCCAGAACTCCCTACCTGGTGACCATGCTGTTTTAATTGGTAAGCGCACTGTAAGCCCCCCACTCTATTCAGGGGGGCTGAAGCCATCCTGTCATCATGCATCTAACTCCTCCATCCCTCTAGCTTTCAAGCTCTGTAATCAAGTTAACTATCATTTCTACTGGAAACGTGTGTCAACTGAGGATCCTAAGATTCCATTCACCACCTTTATGAATTCCTTGACCAAAGCATCTCTCCCTGGACACAACTCCCTTACATGTGTTGACTTCTCCTATTAGAATGTAAGTTCCTTGAAGGCGTGAATCATCTTACTTCCAAGTTGTATCCTTTGTTCTTAGTACAATGCTTTGCACATGCTAAGAATTTAATGAGTGTTTTCTTTCATTCAGCTAAGCCACTAAGTGACTCAGAAAAACACAGCACTGAGCCTGAAGAAGGTAAGTTCAAATCCAGCCTCAGATACTTCCTAGAAGTGTGAGCTTGGCAAGTCGCTTAACCTGTTTGCCTGAGCTTCCTTAATTTTAAAATGGGGACGATAGGGGTATCTAGGTGGCTTGGTAAATAGAGTACTGGCCCTGGAGTCAGGAGGACCTCAGTTCAAATGTAGCCTCAGACACTTGACACATTAGCTGTGTGACCTTGGGCAAGTCACTTAATCCCAACAGCCTTGCCTTCCCTCTCCAAAAACCAACACAAAACAAATAAAATGGGGATGATAAGAGCACCCACATCACAGTGTTGTTGTGAGGATCAAAACAGAGTATTTGTAAAGAGCTTAGCATAGTGCCTGGCACATAGCAGACACTATATAAATGCCTATTCCTTTCCATTATTCACTTATTGATCAATAGTTTATTAGAACTATCCCTTTCTATGACAAATTAGCAAGGTTTCCCATTCTTTGCTAGGGGATGAAAACTATCTGGAAACACACACACGCATGCACATGCACACACGCACATACACATGCACATGCGTGCTTGCTTTACCTGTTCAAACATAAATGCAAATTCCACACTGTCTTTTGGAACGTTGTCTGTGTCCAAGAAGCAGTACAGTTTGAAGTAGAACTTCCAGGGTAGGTCGCCAACGTCAGATGTGGCAGTGAGCCTGCAAACACAGATTATGATATACTTTTAGGGAGCAAAACAGTAGTCAACAGAGGACTGCTTTGCTTTTTATTGTTAAGTTTTCTTAATGTTTTCATATTTTTCACAGGACAATCATTTCCCAGTATACCTTCCTCAGAATCCTCTTTAGCAAAGAAAAACTGTCCTGCAAAAGGAAACAATATAGCATCATGCTGTACTGTGCTCATGCCTGGCCCATTCAGAATCTGTAATGCTCCCTTCACACACCCTCAGATCCCTCCCACCTCTGCAACCCTGCTTTATGGGGGACGGGGGAGTTTTTTTTTTTCCATTCACTCCTCTCTGGAATCAATATTTGACTTCTTTACTTTTAAATCAACTTTACGTAGTTAACATTTCACCAAAGCAACATGTCAATATTTATATATATCTATGAGTAGATTTTAGATACACACATCCAACTAAACGGCGCATTAGAGAAGATCACTGTGCCTGGAGTTAGGGAAGTTTGCTTTCTAATCTGGCCTCAGACATCTCCCAGCTGTGTGACCCTGAGCAAGTTTGTCTGCCTCAGTTTACTCACCTGTAATATGGGGATCATAACAGTACCTACGTTGCAGGTTTGCTGTGAGGATTAAATGAGTTAGTATTTGTGAAGTGCTCAATAGTGCTGAGCATGTAGTAGTAGCTATATAAATGCTTATTTCCCCTTCCTACTTTCTACTCCTTCCCTTTCCTACTCCTAATTTAGTACGACTTTTGGAACACCCTGTATATGGCTTAACAGACACTGTCTTCTCATACATTAAAGTTAATATAAGTTAAAACAGAATTTTTGTATTTTGTTATGTTTTCCAAAAAAAAAAAAAGAACCCCAAAATTAAGTAAGTATTTCTTGAATACATACTACATATTTATATTTATTAGCACTCTATTAGCTACTGAGTCAACAAGGGAACAATTATATGGAACAAGGTAACTAAGACTACTTCTTCATTCCCTTTTTTTCCTTTCCCAGCTTTTAAAAACAAAACACCTTAATATTGTGCCTCAGTACTTCCGCAGAGGGTTGCATTTAGATAACAGATGGAGTATATTTGCTCTGAAGAAAGGACTTATGATAAGTTATGAGTCTGATTTAACATACTATGGGTGAGGATATCTAAAACTCAGGTTGGGGAGAGGGACATATTAGCTTGTTAAGCAGAGCTTCCAATCTAATACAGAAAAACTAAAAATCAGATAATTACATAAAAAAACCACTTTTACAAATCAAGAAAAGCATCTGGATTTTTAATAATGTGCTGAGAGAAAGATGTGTGGAGGAAGAGGGGGAAGGAAAAGGAGAATGAGAAGTACAAGTGAAGGTGAAAATTTTAGAAGCCAGAAAGGCATAAAATTATAACCACTTTAAATCCAAGAACTATTTCATTTTTGTCCTTTGTATTTCCAACTCCTAGCAATGCCTTGCGCGTAGCACCTACTTACAGATCTCCAATTATTAATCAAGGGAAAGGGGGGAGCATTAATAGGCAGAAAGATTAAATAAAAAGATATCCAAGGTTGCCTGATGTTCTGAAGGTCCTAGATGCTCACAGGGTTCAGATTATTGAGAATTTTAAACTGTGTATTTACTTCGTATTTGAATGAGTTAATCTCTATTAAAAGATTAGAAAATTACTAGGTCGATTCAAGTTTCATCCATTCTAGGATCTTTTTTGGAATGTTTTTAAATGCACAAAATATAACACCAATCATATTAAAATAAAGATGTAATATTTTTCCTCTTTTCACTTTCACAAATCCCCTGAAACCTATTCATGGGCATGAGGTTAAATACTCTTCAGACGTTACTTCTGTTAGTGGTTTATAAATTTAGTATCCAAATAAACATAAACTAGAGAAGATAATGAGACAATTACTTCTAGGGTGTCCCTCTCAAGTTGTTTTGTGGGTTGTGGTAGTGACAGTATGATTCCCAATTTAATTATTCTTGAACTTTACAAGATGAAGCTTAAGGCTTTAGTTAGCTTTTAATAGAGCAAGTCCTTAACTTATAGAATCAAATAGGTAATTGTCAATTTCAACTACATTATTATTTATAACCCTAATAGGAGCCTTTATATTTTCTATTTGGGATACATTCCAATTCATAAGACCATATCCCACTCCCCCTCTTCCTCTATGGATCTTTCATATAAAATATTAAAGGTATGCAGTTGATTATTACTATTGCCTCATTTAATATTTACACGCACTTTAGAAAGTTTATATTGCAGTGTGCATAAGTATCTCATGAGAGTTGACTAAATGATAGAATAAGTATGATTTGAGTGTTATTTATGAACAAAGTTGTTAACATTAGCATTCCTTGGTTAGGAAAATAACTTCATATTATAATACGTGGGGAAAATCTGAGTTGATACGAATTAGAAGACTTGCTCTTTAGAGAAAAATAAAGAAGGAAGGAAAGAGCTGTTATAATGTCTCTTAATAAAAATGTCAGTATATCAATATTTTCAAAATAAAGCACTGGAATATTTACCCTCCTTATTTTCTGTATGATACAAGTGTAACTGTATTTTATTTAATGACTAAGCAAATGGGATACCACCAACTAACAAACATGATCAATCAGAGAAAATAAGAAAATATAGATTAGTATACATGCTAGTTCATTTTAGAATTGCTTTTGTGGGACTTAAAGGAGACTTACTTTTCAAACTTGGCTAAGACATCAGCCACTATAGTTCTGCTTTCAATTGCTTTATCAGCAGTCCCATTGTACTCAAACAGAGCAAACATGTTTCTGCTATCCTCCATGGCCAAACCTCTAATTAATTTTTCAACAACCTGAAACAAAAAAAAAATTCAACTCATTAGTGTCTCTGAGTTCTCTAAGTTGTTTTTTTAAAAAATAAAATAATAAGCAAACCTTGCCTGAAATCCAAATTAATTGAATCCAGAAGCAATTTACAAGCAATAATATTTTTAATTTTTTTTGTTATAAGGGATCTTTGCTGCCTATGGGAAAGGAGAGGAGAATTTTCAGAAATGAAGGTGTTTTTTGTTAATTGTTTACTAACTGTTCAATTATGTCCGAATCTTTGTGACCCCATGGACTACAGCATGCTAGGCTCCCTCCACTCTCTCTCAAAGTCTGTCCAAGTTTACATTCAGTGTTTCCATGACAGTATCTATCCATCGCATTCTCTGCTGTTCTCTTTTCCTTTTGCCTTCAATTTTCCCCAGTATCAGCATCTTTTCCAGTGATCTTCTCATTATGTGGCCAAAATATTTAAGCTTCAGTATCTGACCTTCCAGTGAATAGTCTAAATTAATTTCTTTAAGTACTGACTGATTTGATCTCCCTGCTATGCAAGGGACTCCCAAGTCTTCTCCAGCACCATTATTCGAAAAGGGCGGATTCTGTGGTGCTCAGATTTCCCTACAGTCCAGCTCTCACAGCCATACATTGGTACTGGAAAAACTACAACTTTGACTAAATGAACCCTTTGTCAGCAAGGTGTTATCTCTGCTTTTTAGCATGCTGTCTGTACTTGCCATGGCTTTCTTTCCAAAGAGTAAGCATCTTTTAATTTCATGGCTGCAGTTGCTGTCTGCAGTGATCTTTGAGTCCAAGAATATAAAATCTGACAGTGTTTTAATTTCTTCTCCCACTATTTGCAAGAAGTGATAGGACCAATTGCAAAGATCTTAGTATCTTTTTTAATGTTAAACAGTTTCAAAACCAGCTTTTTTACACTCTCCTCTCTCACTCTTATTAAGAAGCTGCTTAATTCTTCTTTATTTTCTGCCATTACAATGGTATATTCTGGATATCCTAGATCATTGATATTTCACTTGGCAATCTTAATATCAGCTTTTGATTTATCCAGCCTGGCACTTCGCATAACATTAAAGTTAAAAAAACTTTGCATAAAGTTAAACAAGGTGACAATATACAGTCTTACTGTACTCCTTTTCCAATCTTAAACCAATCAGTTGTTTCATACTTGTTTCTACAGGAGGACCCGAGTTCAAATCCAGCCTCAGACACTTAACATATACTAGCCATGTGACCTTGGACAAGTCACTTAAGCCCAATTGCCCTGCCTTCCCCATCCAAAAAGCAAAAAAATACAAAAAAGAGAAATGTTAGGGGCGGGTAGGTGGTGCAGTCAATAGAGCAACAGCCCTGGAGTCAGGAGGACCTGAGTTCAAATCCAGCCTCAGACACTTAACACTTACTAGCCGTGTGACCTTGGGCAAGTCACTTAACCCCAACTGCCCTGCCTTCCCCATCTAAAAAGGAAAAAACCCCAAAACATATTTGTTTCTAACTGTTGCTTCCTGACCCACATAGAGGTTCCTTAGTAGACAAATAAGATGATCTGGTATCTCCATCTCTTTGAGAACTTGCCAAATTTTGTTGTGATTCACACAGCTTTAGTGTAGTCAATGAAGCAGAAGTATATGTTTTTCTGGAACTCCTTCACTATCTCCATAATCTGGCAGATGTTGGCAATTTGGTCTCTAGTTCTTCTGCCTCTTTGCAAACCAACCTGCTTCTTCTGGTAATTCTAAAGTCGTATAGCACTAAAGCCTTGCTTGTAGACTCCTAAGCATATCCTTGCTAGCATGTGAAAATAGTGCAACTATTTGGTAATTTGGACATTCTTTGGCATTACCCTTCTGGTCTTTTCCAGTCCAGTGACTACTGTTGAGTTTTCCAAATTTGCTGGCTTACTGAGTGCAGCACTTTAATAGCATCATCATTTAGAGTTCAGCTCAGCTGGAATTCCACCAGAAAAGCCATATTGTTAGCAATGCTTCATTAGGCCCACTTGACTTCATTTTCTAGGATGTCTGGCCCTAGATCAATAACCATACCATCATGGTTATCAGAGATGTTAAGTTCTGGTACAGTTCTTCTGTGCATTCCTGCCACCTCTTCTTAATCTCTTCTCCTAAGCCCTAACATTTTTTTGTCTTTTATCATGCATTTTTGCAAGAAATATTCTTTCCCATTCTATGTTTTCTTCTATTTCTTTGCATTGCTCGTTTAAGAAAACCTTATGTCTCCTTGCTATTCTCTGGAATTCTTTATTCAGTTGGGTATATTCATTCCTCCTTCACCTTTCACACTCTCCTTGTCTCATCTACTTGTAAAGCCTCATCAGATTGCCATTTTGTTTCTTTGCTCTTCTTTTTCTTTGGAATTTTTTTTTGTTACTGGCCCCAGCACAAATGTGTGAACTTCTGTCCAGTTCTTTAGAAACTTTATTTATCTGATCTAACCATTTAAATTTATTCATCACTTAAACTTAATATTCATAAGGGATGTTATTTAGCTCATATTGATGGTTTTACCTACTTACTTCAGCCTGAGTCAGAATTTTGCAATAAGAAGTTCATGACCAGAGCCACAGTCAGCTCCTGGTCTTGTTTTAACTTACTCTATAGCGCTTCTCCAACTCAACTTCTCAACTTTTGTGGCTGCAAAGTACACAATCATTCTGAGTTCTATATTGATCACCTGGCAATGTCCATGTGTGCTCACCTTTTGGGGTGTTGAAAAAATTGTTATGACCAGTGAGTTATCTTGACAAAGGTGTATTATTCTCTGCCCTGCTTCATTTTGTACTCCAAAGCAAAACTTGCCCATTATTCTAATTATCTTTTGGTTTCCCCTACTGTAGCATTCCAATCTCCTGTGATGAATATGACATCTTTTTGGGGGTGTTATTTCTGGAAGATGCCATAGGTCTTCAAGAACTGATCAACTTTGGCCTCTCTGGCATCAGTGCTTGCAGCACAGATGTGGATTACTGCAATGTTGAACAGTTTGCCTTGGATTCAAACAGATATCTTGGGGTCATTTTTGAGATTATACCCCAGCACTTATTGACTGTGAGGGATACTTCATTTCTTCTGAGGAATTTTACACCTACCCCCTCACCTGCTTCCTAAGTTCTGAAACTATAATCAAATCAATCAAACCAAATCCTGCAAAAAGCAAATCAATCTGTTCCCCACTATGGCACTATTCACTATCCCTGTAACCTTCTAAACCAAAATTCTTCTCCCTAGACATACTCCCTGTTATAGAATGCAAGCTCCTTAAGGGATGGGACTGTCTCTACTTTTAAATTTGTATCCCTAGTGCTTAGTAGACAGTAAGGACTTAAATGCTTCCTTCCTCTCACCCTCCTCTCCTTTCTTCCTCCCCTTCTGAGGCAGCTGGTGGCCCAATGGATAGAGCACTAGCCCTGGAATCTGGAAGATTACAAATTCAATAAGAGACTCTGGAGGGGTCGTCTGTTACTTGCTAAATTTACTAACTTTAAGGAATATTAGTAGTGACTTCAGAAGTTCCTTGCGGAATAGTTCCCATATACTGAAAACCATTCTGGATTTCATACTGCTCCCATGCTTACTTTTAAGAGTAAGTGGAAAATGTGGTCATCAGCCCAACCATTCTGTAGCTGTAGTCACTGAAATGATAAACAAATATTTACATTTCTGGGCAGATGTGCTATAATGAAGCTGGATCACACTATACAGTGTGTCAGTACTACCTGGTTCAAATTCTCTAAGTTCCTTATTGACTTGGCAGGTTAATTTTGAGAACATATTTTGCCAAGAGTTTCAGAGAGACATTCTTTCTATGTTGTCCTTATAGTTTTCTCCCTCCTTCATCTCTAAGAAATACTTTATTTTTGTGTGCACATGGCTAACTTCAAGCACTCATTTTTAAATCTGTTAAACTGAGTATTTCCTATGGATGTATGACAATCTAATACCTTAGGCCTACACATGTTAACATAACACAGTAAAACGGGAAAACAACACAGAAGAATGTCTCACCTCTCCAGCTGTAGTGTGAGAGTTGATTGTGATCTTGCAGGATCCTCCACCATGGCAATAAACAGTAGATGTCATTTCCTGCCTATTAATCAGGGCTTCTATTTCATCCCGGGAAGGCACGAACTCTCTGCATTTGGTTTTCTTAAGAGATTCATAAACGAAGGCGGCATACTTTTCCATTTCTGTTCCTGGAAACTGCTCTCGTATCCTAGGAGACAAACACTGGCCTTTAATTACAAGTTTTAAGGAAAAATCTTAATGGAAGATCTGGTGGTGTGTTCCTGGAGACTTCACTTAAGATCGAATAAGCCAAAGGCCCTGCAGAGGCCACCAAAGCCAGCAGAGTGACTAAGTGGCCCTGGCCACTATTTGTGGTAAATGCCCATTTTGTGTGGATTTTAGTTTAAATAAAAGAAAAATGACCAAATGTTTAAAGGAGTACACTTTTTTGTTGCCAGCTCTCTTCTGAATCATACTTATCCTTTAACACCTGAGGCTCTCCTTTCAAACAAAAACACTCTTGTGGGGGAAACCAAACCAAACGACATTCACCCACCGTAATATAAAGTAAATAAAAACGTGATTCAGATTTTTCTCTGTGGAATATGAAGTGCCAATTCATTTTTTTTATTAAGTGGGATAAGTACAGGCTACACTCACTGATATGACGTGTTGCCTGAAGAAAGAAGTGAATATAAAAATTACCTAAGTATTTCTAAGACTGTTGTTCTGCAATCTGCATCTTCTCGCCCCGGGGCAGTGAACACCCTTACTTTCCTCCAACTGCTTAGGGTCTGACTCACCATCCCGGTGACTTCTAATACAAAACAGCTCTCCCCTGGCCACCTATCCCTTATATAGGTTATTTTCCCTTGTTAGAATGTAGCCTCCTTGAGAGATAGACATTATCTTTTTTCTTTTTTTGGCATTTTGTATCCCAGGCACTTAGCATATTGCTTGGCACAGAATAAGTACTCAGTAAATGTGGGTTTGTCTTTTTTTTTTTAAATTATTCATTTGGGGAACCTCAGAGCCTGGCAAAGGAGAGCTTAGGCATCTTTTTGGTTTTCCATCTCTTTAAATTCAAATAAATCAGTGTATAAATGAAAATTATATCTCCATTCAACTCCTATTTGGATGGGACAACACAGAGATAAAATGAAAAAGCACCCAATAACATTCCCCTTTCCTGTCCCCCACCAACCATTCTAAATAAGACTTTTTCTGCCTTTACCTTTTCAGATGAAACTTTAGATACTTAAGAATCCCTCGACTGGGCAGGAAGGTACAGCTCAGGCAAGTCAGAATTTGCCAGCTGTAGAGATTCCCAACACTGCCTGGGTGGGGCACTTTGTTGGTCTGTTTGATAAGCTGGCAATAAAGCTCATCTCGGAGAGGTCGGAGGTCATGTCCAGTCTGAAGGATGCCTTGAATGATAGGGATAGGATCTGACATGGACTCAAGTTGCTGGAGGGAATTGAATATCTTGATCGCTTCATCCTGAAGAGTTGTATAGCCTTTGTCTTTTAGCACTAGGAAAACAAAACAAAAAAAAAGAAAATTTAAAAAAAGTTTTGGGTAAATATATAAATTGAGCAACAGACAAATTATGTAGAACAGGCAAGGCAGCTGTGCTGAAAAGCACGTTTGATTTACAGACTGGGGATAGGGTTCAAAACCTAATGGCTTAACTACCTGTGTGACCTTGGGCAGGACGCTTACTTTCTCTAAGACTCAATTTCCTCATCTATAAAATGGGGGAATTGGACTAGATGGTTTTTAAGTCCTCTCTAGCTCCAAATTTATGATCCTGATTATTTTTTAGGAAAAATGATAAGAATAAATATTTCAGGTGGATTTAACCCTTAAAGATGCAGCTAAGTACCCTGTGGATTAGATTTTAAAATAAATTATAAATTATGTATCCAATCTCTGTTATAATAGAGCTTTATATAATTAATCTATTTTTCACAGTATCATAGGATCACAGATTGAGAGGTGGAAGGATCTTAGAGGTCATCTAATTTAACACCTTCATTTTAAAAATACGGAAATTATGGCCCAGGGAAGATAAATGACTTAACCTAGGCCACACAAGTAGGAATTGGCTTGTATTTAGTGTCTGTCTCTGTCCTGACTTCTTCAATCTCTTTTTAATAGTTTTTGTGCATCCTTTCAGCTCTCAGTATGCCTTAGTGAAGTACTGGGAATCTTAACCTGAGGTTTATAAACTTATTTTAAAAAATATTTTAGAAAACTGAATTTCAATGTAACTTGTTTCTTTTGTAAATTCTGTCTTTTATGCATTTACTAACACTATTCTGAGGAGGGGTCCACAGGCTTCACAAAACCTCCAAAGGGAGCCATGACACGAAAAAGGTTAAGGACTCCTGCCAACAGCAAAGACCTCAGTTCTTTTCCCACCTTGCCTTCGTTAACCAGTGAGAAAATCTCTGTGAAGAACTATTTTAAAATGCAGCATATGGCAGTATCATTGCTGCTATTTAGAAGTGAGCCTGTCCTTTCCTTTCAGAGTGCTTTCTAAATGATATTAGAAATAAGTATGGTTCTATTTGAGTAAAGTCTAAAAATGCCAGGTTGCTTCTGAAGAGTGGACTGGTCAGTTCAACAAAAAGACGATTCTTGTAATACCGTTACTGTTCCTTATTCTCCAACATCTGGAACAACACAGCTGCTGAATATGCTGCCATACCCTGCATCATATGAATATAAAGACCCCATGACATTATACTCAATTTAAGATCTGGATCTAGTTTCTTTTGGATTATCATAATTTCTAATAAGGCAAGTATTGTAAACAACTCTGTTGTTTTTAAATTTACATTCTCAGTTTTCTTTTCATTACTGAAATTGGTCTCCTTGCTGATCCTTGAACAAGGTATGACATCTAAAAATGGGGAGGTTTTCATTGGAATTCTCTAGACTGGTAATGCTCTCCTTCCTCATTTCTGCCTGATGGTTCCCCTGGCTTCCTTCAAGCCCCAGCTAAAAGTCTACCTTCCCCAAGAAGCCTTTCCTAATCCCTCTGTTGATTATTGCCAGTTCATCCTGGGCATCTCATTTGTATACAGTATCCCCCATTAGCCTGTGAACTCCTTGATAGCAGGGACTGTTTTCACTTTTCTTTGTATCCCCAGGACTTAGCCCAGGGTCTGGCACATATTAAGTGTTTAAGTTAGAGTTAAACATACACAGAAAATGTCTTTGAGCGGCCTATGTTTAAGTCTATACTTACAGTTTAGATTTATGTCCCCATAAGGCAGGGGTAGAAGTGGTGAGTGCAATGGGTGATGGGTATAGCGCAGAATGGGGTTTCTCTTGTAAATCTGCTCTACCACATCAGAATTCAGGCAGTTCTCCTTAAAAAAATTAATTATAAAAGTTATTTGCATTTCATTACAAAGAAGTACACTAAAGAACACAATGTACGGACTTTTTTTAAAAAGAGGATTCATTTACTGCTTAGAAAATCTTTGCATGGTCACAAAATCAGACAAAGAATTACTGACATTTAAAAGCATAAAGAGAGAAATGATTTGCCTTGGAAAACGAATTCTCAATATGAAGTTTTTGTGAAGGAACTATTTTCCTTAATTTTAACTTGCAAATGTTTCCCTACAGCATTTCTAACATCATTTCCAGGAACCTGTACCCTTTTAAAAGTGGAATGATATTCTTGGAAATTCTTTGGTAAGTAACCATTTAACCAAATCAATGCTTTTTTAAAAAAATGCCCAACTTCTTTATTCAAATAAATCCTCCCTAGCTCCTTAATGTTTTTTACTGGATATTCTCCCAAACTGTAATGTGTGCAGAAAGGCCATCAATAAAAATGTACTCAACAAACATATAGTTCCCAAGCAACTAAAAATTGAATCCTACCCCAAATACTGTTTCACATTCATGCATGACTTATTTTCCTTCCTCCTAGAGTATAAAAATATGCTGGCAGATCACTACATAGGTATTTTCACCATGCAGTCATGTTGCTACAATACACTGTACCTGGAGCAATGGAAATCCAATTATTTTTACTGTCTCAGTTTTAAAATGTGGAGAAAAATTCAACAAATCACTGTATCACAGTTATTTTAATGTTTTTAGGAGACTTCTATTAGTATTCCTTTATCAAATGTTATTCCTTTTATGAAAACATGTAAAATGGAATGAAAATCATTATTGTTTCTTAAAACTTTCAAATCTGAAATAATTTTATTTTTCATTATAAATCTAACTTTAGTGAATAAAAAAGGATAAATGGGGATCCATATTTAAAATTAAATTCAAGAGATCACTTGACTTTCATTGCTCTTTGTCAAAGACCTTCAAAAATAATGACTGCCATTTATATTACAAATCACAAATTCTAATAACAGGATTCCTAGTCCATAGATAACTATACAAAGTTTCACAGAATGTTTCTAAAATTTTTTGGCCATAAAAACTCTTGGACCATTTTATTACTTTAAGGTTGGCCTAAAAGAAAGTGGAATATGAATAACAGTAGAAAATTCTTTTACTTAGCCCTCTTTAGGTCCATTAGAATGGGTTGATTCAGAAGCTGATAAAGGGACCAGTCCCAAAGGTTAAAACTTCCCTAGGTTCCCATACTTCCTTTGGTGGCTGAATTTCCACATCTGGGACACACGGATAGTAGTGCTTTCATCCTTTTGACCTCACCAAAATGTTAGGCTTTTAGAAGACTTGCCTCAATACAACTATGAAAATTTGCTTCCAGCCTGAAAGGTCCCAGAAGTACAAAAGGACTCTTGAAAGTCTGAAGTAATTGCCTACGGATCAAAAGGTTCTGAACTGAATTGGGAAGAAATACCAGTAGTGTTTTATGACCCAGGGCTGATACTTCAGAACACAAATGTAACTGATGAGCAACAGATGAAAACAAAGGGCCTTCCAAACACCTAGTGTGAATATCCATCCTTGAGAATTCCAGAGACTGGGCACCTGCAGAACAATGGTGGAAAATTTCACACCATGTTAGAGGGATCTCATCCTCTGATAGCTCTCTGACATCAAAGGTCAGTTCAGCCAGTGTGACAATGTTCAAATCTCCAAAGTATGCTAATTAAAGTCTATGTGCAGTCTATCTTGTCGCTTGTCTCAAATGTATAGACTGTTAGCTGAAAGATGGAAATTCAGATAAAAATTAATTTCATTTTCTTCTTCAATCAATCCATCCATTCTAATGTTTCTGGTCAAAGACCAGTAACTGAGTACCAAGTGTAGATCTGGAGTCATTAAGCCACTGAATGAGAACATAAACAAAAATCTTGCTGTGTGGTTATCTTACCTTGATATCCTGGATCAGCTGCTGGGTAGGAGTGTCAATTGGAGCTTTGGTCTCAGTCACATTTTGTATGGCACTGGACCACCGGGTGGCCTCATTGAGCAATTTGGTGTAAAGTCGGTAACAGTGCTTTCTTCCATATACTGTGACATTCCAATAGCCTGAAGTACCAGTGAACACAAAATTACAAACCTCTCTGAACCAAGGAGTCGGCCTTGAGTTAATATTTTTTTTGGGAAAGCTATCATCACAAATGTGATTAAGGCCCCTTACTCCTCCCTCTAAAACTGATGCTCTTGGGAATACTGCGACAATTCTTCCCCTTGGGTTGTTAGAAGTAGGCCATGGACTTTCCCTCCAATTTCTCATTCCTTTCCCTTAATCCCACTTTAATAAATAAATGAACATGCCAGGCAAGTTTGTATGGATGGATGCTGCTTAAGCCTTTTTCTTCCTCTTCCCTTCCCACTCCCTTTAAAACTGTACTCTTGAATTTAAGACAAAAAGAACGAAAAGAAAAAAGACCATCACCAAAATTAAAAATGAACAAAACAAGAAAGGCTACCCACCCTACTAACCCTCTTCCCCAAACCCTCTATTAAAAACAGAAAAGGTTTCTTCTGGATACATTTATGCATCTTCCTTTTCTATTAGACTAATCTCACTGACAGTTGGGGTCGTATTTGCTTTATGCTGCCATGTACTGCTGATTATACTGCCATACATTTTTAATGAAGATGAAAGAGTAAACACAAGAATAGAGATGATTAAATCTCACTGCATCTGTGAGATGATCTGCAAACTCTGCCATGTCAATTTTTCCTCCTCTGACTAAAAACTAGAACACCTACAACTGACTGATTCCTGAAGATAGGTAGCACTGTTGTATCCTTAGTTCTCTAGTGGAAAAAGAAAGACAACTGTAATTCTGTAATTAAATAATTACTCTTTGGCCATGGCAATGGATGAAAAACTCCATGTATTCCATATATAATATAACATGTAAGAAACGGAATGCACACAGAGCCCCATCCTACCAGGCATAGTATAGCTAAAGAAAAACTGCCAAGATTTGCTTCAAAACACCACACAATCTTTACATCAATTCGTTAACTTAGATTAATTACGTCTTAGCTACATCTAGGGGCATATATCATCAACAGGTATAGTAATTATAACATGTTTATGGGGAGTGTTTAGAATTTTCAAATCTCACAAAAACCTCGTCTACTCCTTTTCCTGCCCTTAAGCTTCACGGAACTTCATTCAAAATGAACTTTCCCACAACTCAGACAAATCAAAAACTCTTATGTATTTCAAATTTATTTATATATGTATTTTGAATCTTATTTATAGTCAAACCCACAGAAACACTGTCTAAGAAGATGCAAACGGTAGTAAAGAAAATTCTGGAGAGAAAGACTAGACTGAGCAGAGTCCCTTGAGAAAATAAATCCCATGGTAGTTTTAATGAGAGGTCAAAATGTAAATGAACCAGTTACCTGTTTCTTTGAAGATTTTTTCATCAGGTGGGACAACAGAACAGAGGCTATTGAGGACCAGGGTGCCCAGTTTCAGAGCATTCTTCTCTGAGCTTTTGTAATAATCCAAGGAGTTATGTGTTAGAACAAACCAACGCTTCTTCAGCTTGAGTGAAGATACCTTGGGGCTGTTTTTTACCTCCTTGTGTAACCATCCTTGGGAGAAAAAAATTATTTATGTAGTGAGAATTAAAGGCCTTTACAATCATACAAAATACATTAAGTACAAGTAAGGTGATAATCACACAGATGGTCACATTCCTATTTTATGGTTTAAAATTACTTTTGCCCTTTCTTCTGTTAGTAAGATAACTTTTAAAAGAAATAATAAAATGAGTGTCAAATTAACTTTTAAAACTATAGTGTCACATCAAAACATTATTAAAGAATACTCTTACAATGCACATGGTGCTTTGGGAAAAAATTTTGCAATCCATGAGCATTACCTCTCACGATAAATTCTTGCCCCTCAACCCGGGTATCTCCTTTAGACCTCTGCAGCAAAGTTATCCAGTGGTGCATCTCCTCTGGAGTGTCGGCATTGCAGTGAAGGACTCGGTTAGCAGTGATGATCACAAATGAATTAGGCCTGTGCTCAGGGAAGAGAAAGTGGAAAAATCTATTAGCTCAAGTGTCAACATAACCTTTGTTTGAACCACAACTAAAATGACTCTTTCCTGGCTTACTAATCATAGGCATAAACATTACTGTGCTATTTGTATGTTATATTAAAGGAAACACTGCTCACTTCTGGAGCATTTATTTTAAGCCTGATTAACCTTTACACTTAGAGCAACACATTCTGAAGGTTCTGGGAAGGGAAAACACTTTTTTAACGCAAAATTTTCCAAATGAAACCTTGGTTAGTTCCGGGAAAGCTAAATAAAGTGACTTTTGGGGGGAAAATGATGATTTTCCACAGTCAACGTTTTCTCGGCTTCTACTGGGTTATATTATTGCGGATGAAGGAAAAAGTTAAGAAAGTGAAATGTCTCAGTCTCTCAATGTCTTTTCAAAGCATTCTGCCAGGTATATTTCATGTCAGCATTGGGATGAGGACAAGCAAGAGGGGACACAGTGACAGAAGCCCTGCTTCTCTTGTCCTTTTCTGTTCGGGATGGTCTGACTGCTATAAGCCTATATTACTACTGACAGCCTCAGAATCTGTCCATTATGCCAGCAATTGAGTCTGGATTCAAGCAGTTTCATATATTTTCAGAAAGAAGAAAGTTATTGCTTTAAAGACAGCAGTGTCTGAAGAGGTAGAAAATGAGATGCTGTGCTGTGTATATCCTAAATATACTTCATTACTACTAAATTACTGTAATATACAATTTATCATGTTACTTCTTATTACTATTGATTTCTTCATGCAGGATTAGTGTCTTAGTGGCAAAATGCTGCTAATAAGAAAGCATCGAAAAATGAAAGAAACATGATATTTCCAAATTTCTGAAGTGAAGAAATATGAAATAAGGAATTCATTACAAAATAATATTCATAATACAAAAATTGTTTTAAATATCTGGATTAGTATTCAAAAAATAAAATACTTTGCTCAAATAAACACCCTGAATGTTTAAAATAACTGACTGAAACCTCCCTATGAAGAGTACCTCAGTGCATCTAGCGTGGTGGTCAGTGAATATCTGTTGAATAAATCAGATATCATACATTAAGGTCTGTAAATTCAATTTAGTTTTTATGGAGCACTTTAATTACAAACCTATAACATTTTTAAAAAGCACAGGAGATCATGTATTACAGTATAGTAAATGCTACAAAGTATAAGGGGGCAAGGGCAGAAATGTTAACTGAACAGTGGGGATGATTCCATGAAAAGGTGAAACTACTAGGGTGTAAAATCCCACTAGGGAAAAAGATCTATCTTATTTCACCTTGGTATCTCCCCAGTGTTAAGCACTATGCTCAGAACATAGCTTAACATGTACTTAATAAAGGCTGACTGAATTTAACCTGAAATTCAGTATGGTGTAGAGGATAGAGTGGAACTCAAAGCCCAGAGGACTTTGTTTCAAGTCATGTGTTCAAGACACACACAGGCTAGACGACTGACCAAGTCAATTTCTCAAAGCTTGAGACAACACTCTAAGGGAACAAGCTTACAGAAAAGGGATCTTTGTTGGAAGAAGGAATTTCTTCACCCTTGAGCTCCCTATCCTGAATGTGATCTGAAGACAGATAAAAGTAGACAGGAGAAGGGGGACACTCCACAATGAGCAAACGTACAAAATGGCTCCACAATGAGCAAACGTACAAAATGGCTGAGAAAACTCTGAGATGGATAGCCTGGGCATAAGTATTTTACTGGGGTGAAGTGAGTGGGAGATAAGGCTGGATAGGGAGAGGAAGGATGCCATGATGCCAGTCCTCACACCTCAAAGAGGGCATTCCAATGTAATTCTTAAAGCCCTCTAAAAAATATCTTGGTTGGTAATAAATTATAAAATAAATTCTAATTAATTTTCCTAAAGTATGTTCTTAGAATAATTTCATTTCATCTTATTTTATTTAGTTTTATTTCCTGAAATTTTATTTACATACCTGTAATGGTAATAGAAATTTGAAGGTCTTCCCTGCCCCTTAATAAGCCTAAGGTGAACCTGAGGACCTTCCCTGATTTGAAAATTACTCTGCCCCCTAATAGGATGCATGTGCACACCTGGAGTCTGTGGTAGGAGGCTTGTTTTTCAGGAAAGCACAACTTTTGTTACTTTGTAGTCAAGTAAGTCAGGAGGGCTGTGATGTTCTCTGACCCTGGAGAGGGCTATATATACCTCTGAGGCAAGGTTTTGCTTCGGGGCTCACTTTGGGAAGAGATGTGTAATTTGGCCAGACGAGACTCTGGGTAGCTGTTAAGCCCCCCGGCTTTGAAAACCCAGATGTTCGTGCTTCCCTCTCTGGTAACTAACTAGGTATGGATGTAATCGTCAGACAGCTGGAAGCCCTGTCTGCTGAGCTGTGTTATTTTCTCTTGTAACTTCCGTTTGTATTCTCTGAAGTTCAGGGTGCTGACTTTTCCCCCTCAACTAGATAAATGATATATGTTTGATAGATTAAAGTAAGATTGTTAACCCTTTCTGAGTTGCTTTCCTTTAGAAAAGCAGATCAAAGAACCTGTGCTAGGGTGCTTGCGGCTACAGTACCCTAAAAGAAAATGTCTAGGCAGTAGGGGAAAAAAATGACTATATGTAATGTAAAAACCTTGACTATATGTAATGTAAAAACCTTGAGTATCTCCTCTAAAAGAGCCCTCTGGAGTTGATTCCAATTACACAAATTATTTATTTATTCCAAAGAAAATTTTTTCTTTTAGGGGAGAAATATAAGAGGCTGACGTCCTACTTTATATAAACCTCATTATTTGTTCATAAAAAGTTTTTAAAAACTTATTGTTTAAGGCCAGGGTGGATGGAAAGGTGGGTCAGGGAAATTTAAAGCAATATTTCTTCCACAGTGGTTTTCAGTTAGTTATAAATCCAAATTCAATTTTACTCATGCCCATATGGAGATTATTTTGCTTGCACTATGTTGAAAATCTCTAAAAAGTTAATTGCTCCTTGCTCCTTCCCTAGTGTTTTCCTATCAATCACAGAAGATTACTGCCTAATGATACAATAAAGGAAGCAATGAGCAGAACAGTGGCTCAGAGGCAAGTCTGAATTTTGAGTCTTAGCTCAATGTAACAATGGACAACCCAGACCATCTCTGAGCCTCAGTTTCCTCACATTCAGGACTAAGATAAAAATATGTATGCTATTGATCTCACAAGGTTATTGTGAGGAATATGCTTTGTGAACATGGAAATTCAAAAGAAGGGCAGTCCATTATTGTTCTGGACACCATGAAATTACTCTTTAGATCCTTTTGTTTTCAAGCAAGACACATGTACTGTATACTGACCTTGATAATTATTTCATCACTGAGTGAGAAGAAAAACTGGTCATATATGGAAAAAACTAAGACAGGAAAAAGTAAAGTATATTTTCAAATTTATTAATATATGAAAGTAAGATTAAAAAAAGATAATAGTTGAAATTACCTATCTGGGTTGTCAGAAGCACACACAGAATCAATCAATCCCACGTCCAAAGTGCCCTGCAAGGGAGTATGAGAGAGGAAATTAGTCAGAAAACATTAAAGTACCTACAGTAGTTTGTATATTTGAAATCATAAGGCTCTTAGCAAAAAATTTAGAAAGATCTCCCTTTATCCTTTGTTAACTGAAAAACAAAAAGATCGCCCATTCAAGAGGCATTTCCATCTTCAGAAATCAGTCATAACCTCTGTTCAGTATTAACTCAGAGCGAAAGTCCTCTTCCCCAGGGGAAGAAATTCTAAAACTTTTAGGAGCTCATCCTTGCAATCTAATCATGGTGATGAAGGGGAACTTCCTGATTAGCTTAAACTGCAGGCTTCCTTTATAAAGAGTCAAAAATAATGGGGGCGGCTAGGTGGAGCAATAAATAGAGCACCAGCCCTAGAGTCAGGAAGACCTGGGTTCAAATCTGACCTTAGACACTTAACACAAAACTAGCAGTGTGACCTCGGGCAGGTCACTTAACCCCAATTGCCCTACCTTCCCCTCTCCAAAAAGCAAAAAGCAAAAAAAAAAAGGCCAGTGGGTTAGCATTGATTTCAGGCATAGGGATAAAAGTCCTAAGTACAGACTCTCTGAAAAAAATAATTATGTTTTTTCTAGTTCATCCTGCCTTTTTTTTTTCTTTCTACATGATTTTCTGGCCTTCAGTTCTACTTATTACCTGCTAAAGTTACGGGTCCATCATTAAAGATAATGATAAAAGAGTTTTACCATCTTTGTGTCATGTTACTAGCCCTCCATGTTCATTAAATAAAAGATACGATTCTTGTTTTCTTTTATTTCCTCCCTAGCTTACTTACTTAGTACTCTTAATTTCCTCAACCTATGTTAGCTGCTAAGGAAAGCTTTCACTCACCACTGCATTTTGTGGATTTGCTTGCTCGTCATGCATTTCCCGAATCTCCTGGTCTGTGGATGCATGAACTTGACTCAGCACACTGAACCAGTGACTGTAAGAAGGAAAGAGTGGGTGTCATTTAAAAAAAAAAAAGAAAGGTCAAACCCTGAATAAAAAAAAAAAAAGGCTGGCCTAGAATTAACCTTTTGGAAGGGACCTCTGATTTCTACTTGGTTATGTAACACAGAAAATCACAAGTGGTAACTTAGGTTTTTTGGCTTGTTCAGGAGTAATTATAGGCCCCCATAGCAATAACTGTGGGAGGCTGAGAGACCTCCCCCCAGCAGAGACTATTTAATATAGCAAGAAATACACTTACAGAAAAAAAAAATCCAAAACCTATGATGATCCTTTATAATTTAGTAAACTTGGTAAAACATTTGTTAGTCATTCTACTGAAAATTCTTTTATCAACTGGATTGTTTTCTTTTTTTGAAAAAGAGTAAAAAAGAAGTGGCAACATAAATAAATATTTGTGTAATATGTACGGAAGGAATGGGGAAGCTGAGCATCTTTTCAATGTTCAGAAATATGTCAAGATAGCTATTTAGCAAAATTGTATCTCAAACACACACAGACACACACACACACACACACACACACACACACATGTCTCTGTCTCTCCCCTTATCCCCCTCAGGTTATGAGTTACCATCATATGATATGTTTCTAGTCAAGTGAGTCAAACTACATTTCCATAATAAAGCTAGAAATCTAAAGTTACTGAGTTAGTCACAAAGCACATCCCTCATATCATGTTATAACACAAAAGTTCTTTATATCCAGGTTCAATTTTAAAATGATTTTCCACTTCAATTATCATCAAAAACAAAAAATGAAAGAAGCATAAGCCTTTCCTTCTGCCCTTTTATAGTATAGCAGTAAAGGAAAAAAGCATCTGAACTAAGTGAATAATTATTTTTAAGTGCCTTACAATTAGTTTGTGCCATTAGGTAAGAGGCTGCGGGGTAATTAAAGATGCTTGGTAGGAAATATCTGTTGTGTCAAAACAAAAGGTACCAGTATATTAAAAATAAACTTAAAAATGGATATAAAGACAGGGACCCTTTTTCCAAACATCACCTAGTTTAATTTTTTTGGGGGGGGGGGGGAAGGCAGAAGAGCAAAAAAGACAAGATATGACAAAACAAGTCAGCAAATGGGCAGTGGCACCCAAGTGATGCAGTCAGTGCTAAAGGAGTTTAAGGGAGTATTATATTTCTTCCTGGGAGATAAATTCATATATGTATAAAAAAATATCAACAAATATGTAAACAAATGAGAAATACTAGCCATATACACATACAAAAGGATGAAATGTAAGCATCTTTATCATTATTTCCTAAAGAAAAGATTACTAGGAACATTGTCTTGAAAGACATAAACTCTTAACAGTAATTAGCTCAATGAATTCCTGGGCTAACCAAGAGGCAAAATTTCCAAATAACTGATTCGCAAGGCTCCAAATGCTTCTACATGTATGTAGGAAAGCACATATGTATTTCAGCTTTAAGCAACTAGATTAATATTTTCAAATATTTGAGATGACAAAGGGACGTATTGTTCTTTCATAGTCTTCAGACAAGATACTGTTCAAAATACCCACATTTCTTCCTCCTAATCAAATATAATTTGGGACTTGAAAAGTGCTGAACAACAACTATTCTATGCACCGGTCAGTGGAAGAAAGGAAGCACTTGGATGAAATACCCACAAGGTTAAATTTAGCTGATTCAATATGGTACAAAGCAAACAAGGGAGAGCTGCCAAGGATAGGGGCTATAATTCCACTGAGAAGTTGTGGTCATTTTTGTTATCCACAAGAAACCACATGCAGTCTCCAGGGCCATGAAATGGAATTACAGGACCATAATTCTAAGTTTGTTTGCTTTTCTATTTTATGTATAATTTATGGATCTAACTGAAGTTAGAGTCTATTCCCATGGGAAGATTTTTTCCCCCTGCTGTCTTTCCCCTTACTGCTGCTGCCATGGTGCTATGTCAACTCAAGATTTTTTAAAAGGGCAAGTGGTAGGGTGAGGCCCTGAGAACTTGTCACACTTACTGAAATCATTTTCAAGCAAGGTGGAGAAAAAAATGTAGGCCAGAAGATGTTATGCTTAAGAATTAATGCAATTCAGGAAACAGCATGAAATGACAGGCCAATTCACTCCTAAATAGCAGCAATCATACTGCCTTATTCTTTGTTTTCAGAAGGTCTTTATTTTGAAATGTTCAAAGCTCTTTCATAGAGATTATCTTGCTGGTTAAGTAGGAAAAGGTAGATGAAGAACAGAAGTTTCTGAGGATGGCAGGAGTTTTTCTGTGTCATGGACCCATTTGGCAGTCTGGTCAAGCTTAAGGATCCCTAATTCAGAATGTTTTTTTTTTTTTTAAATTTATTTGTTTACTTTTAGTTTACAACATTTGGTTCCACAATCCCCCGAGTTTCAAATTTTCTCCCCCTTCCCTCTCCTTGGTGGCATGCATTCAAATATAGGTATAGAATGTTTTAAAATGCACAAAATAAAAGACACTGCATTACTAAGGAGACCAATTATTGTGATATACAATTATAAAAAATATAACAGAAAAACCAAGTTCATGGATGCCAGGTTGACCTCTCTGGCATGTGCTAAGTCAGTCAGTGGTGGAGTCTAGACTTCTGCCTTTCAAAAGTGCCTACTAAAAGTCTAAGTGCGAAGGTTTTCTACTACTGTGGTCCTTGCACTACACTACAAATAACACCCTACTTTTTCATCTTTTCTATACTGCTGCATTAACATGAAAACAAGATGCTAAAATTCCCCATATTTATCATAATTTATATGTACTGTGTAAGTAAGTTACATGTCCTTTTACAGTAATCCTTATCTTCCCCATTTGGAAACAAATCAAAGCTGCCCCCTGGCCCCATACCAAGATACAGAGGGGGTAGAGACTACTTGCCTGCATGCCTTCGCCCAGCAAGGGTTTTCCCAGACATGAAGATTCATGTCTTTTTATCTCAAAGTGTTCATTTTCCTTAAGTCCAGTTAAATATTGACTCAACTAAACACTTTTATATGACCATTAGAAAAAGTAACCTCTAGTGATACCAATGATTCCAAATAAACAGGGATTTCATAGAAACAAAGCAATAATTCAGACTCTCACCTGGCATCTTCTGGGGATTCAGCAATCAGGTGGAACACTCTGTCAGCCATAATAATGTCTATTCCATTCTCCTTGCTGGTGTTATCTATGATCTCTCTGAAATGAAAAATGTAATTATTTTAAACCAGGGGCACTGCAATCTTAATAATATTTAATAAAAGGTAATTCAAGAAATGAGTTGGAAATGATAGTTTCAAGAGAGATTTTATGTTTAGTCATGTTTATTTCTGATGTCTTAGAAGTAAAAATGATAAACGTACAATTTATACTACGCTATATAAAATGACAATTTACAGGTAACTGATTTGCTTCTAAAAAAGTGAATGAAAGACATATAGAATCCCATTCTGCTCCTATGGAAGGTGTAGGTGTTGTTGTTGTTGAGGATTTGGGACTCTAAAAAGGTAGCAAAAGTTTTTATACTGCCTTAAGAAGACTCCCTACCAAAGAACACAATATGACCCCATGCTTAATAAGGACATACACCTTAGCAAGAGGTTGTAAAGATGACAGAAGTGGTAAGAGTGGTAGGAATAACAGCAGTAGTTAACATTACAGCACTTTAAGGCTTATAAAATGCTTTACATATATCGTCTCATTTGATCTTTACAAGCACCCTGTGAGGTATGATCTATTATTATTACCATTTTACAGATGGGGCAGCTGAGCTTGAGAGACAGTGAGTGACTTGCTCAAAATCACAAAGCTACTAAGTGTCTGAGACCAGAGTTTTTGGGTTTTGCTCCAAATCCAGCCCTTAGCTACAATACCAAGCTGCTTCAGGATAGAACTACAAAATCAGTCACAGGCAGGTCCTAAGGAAAACTGGGAAGTTGGCATCAATTGTCTCTGGTTTCTTTCCATCTCTCTTTTCAGTCACTACTTCCTTGGTTACTCAGGTTCCCCGGCAAGTGGAGAGGCTCTTTTCTCGTCCTGCTTACCCTCTGCTGAAACACTTGGCTTTTCCTCATTCCTTAGGACTGAGCTCTCTGTTTGACAAATTGCTAATAAATAAGATCATGATAAAAAAAAAAACTGATGAGTTAATAGATACTTGTTACTCTGTCTAGGTAACCATGTATACATTTCAACAGGGGCCTGCTGGAAGCAATGACGTTATCTGAAGGAGTAACTTTAATGGTGGGATTTTCAGAGACCATGGAAGGCTGGAAAAAGACATTTTTTTTTTCAAGTAGGCTGAACCTTGCTGTACCCCAGGCAATGTACTCTGAATAAAACTAGAGCTTGTTAAATGGTTCGGCTAAAGGAAAATCTTCTCTCCATCTGTAAAACCTTTCCTTGGGAAGCATCCTTTGTGGTAGAAATAGGGGCTCCACTTTTCTCCCCTTTCAGGAAGAAAAATAAATGGTGATAGAAAAAGGTGGTGAGGGAGTCAAAGGACAACTTCTGATCTCATATGGGAAGCAGAGGAAGAAAATGGATTTATTCTGAAAACATCTCCAGGTTGTCAAGTTCCCCCTCAATTTAGCAATTAGCAGTCTGGCTTTTGGCAGTCAGGAGACTCAGAAAGTTATATGCTGAAGGGTGAAATTGTAAAAGGAACCTCAATCAACTGTTCCACTTGTTCAAACCATTATTTCTGAGTGCAACTAATTGTGCTTCCAATTGGCTAATTATGAGTCCAACTGGCTAGCCTTTGTCTTTTAAATGAGAGCCAAATGGCTAATTGTAACTACAAAAAGGCTATTAAATATAGTTATTCACAGATGATATCTTCCTTCCACTGTTATCCAGGGAAGTATAATCAGCTAATGAGAACAGCAGAAGCCCTTGAATAAAGACCTAGTCCACTGCATTAAGTTCAGTTTAAGAAATCATCCCCAGGTTTCCATGAGAATTTTATATAACTTAGAAGAATATTAAAAATCAGAATCACATGTATGTCAGAGAATGCTATTATTATTACTGTTTACTTCAGGCCTACCATGTGCAATTGCCTAAGAACTTAGGAGAAAAAAAAGAATAAAAAGACTGTACTCATATTAATAATGGTTCACATAATTTAGCAATGGTTCATGAAAAGAGTAGGTTCAATAACATACTTTGCTGTCCGGACTTCAATCGTGCCTTTTAACTTTTCCTCGCTGTCATTTTCGAAGTACATCAGTTTAGACTGCCGGAGAACAAACCAGCGCTTCTTCCAGTTCCTCCTGGAGAGCGTGGATGATCCGCCACCTTTCTTGTGCAGCCAGCCTTGTTTAAGGGCCTCTTGCTTGGAACGGAACCACAAAAAGGTCTCATCCTTGAGGACACACCATCTACGTTTCCATGAGTTCATTAAGCCACCTGTTCACCAAAAGGGCCAGAGATAAGTTAAGGAAAAATAAGAGTAAAATAAACCTGGATTGTAAACATACTAGGTTGTGCTTTAAAAATAATAAGGGGTTCATGTTTCAATCCAAGTTTTTTTTCCTTTTTTAAAATCATATACATAACTCTTCCTAAACAAACCTGTGGTGACTCAAATAAGAGATTACGAATAGGCAATCCAAAAATGGTGTTTAGTTCAACTTCAGGTTATGTAACCACAGAATACCAGGATTTCTGGGGAACTCAGACTGTTCTGGTATATATTAGTCTGTACAGTGGGACCTCTGGAGTCTCTTTCCTTAGTTAAGTGATGACAAGAATGAGGTTCAGTCCTTTTCAGTCGTGTGAAGTCCTCTTCGTGAACCCTATTAGGGATTTTCTTGGCAAAGATACTGGAGTGGTTTGCCATTTCTTTCTCTAGTTCGTTTTATAGAAATGAAAACAGACAAACAAGGTTAAGTGACTTGCCAGGGTCTAACAGGCTAGTAAGTGTCTGCAGCTAGTTTTGAACTCAGAAAGATGAGCCTTCCTGACTCCACACCCAGCTTTCCATCCATTGTACCACACAGCTGCTCTACCCGCCCTATGTACCTAGCTATACACACAGAATAGCATGAAAGAGGAGCTAAATTGCGTCAGAGAAACTGTTCTGTACGTAATTATATTGAAGAAAAATCTTTATAGGTGGCATGGATTTGTGCATTAGTTCATTCTTAGCACAAAACTCCACAGATTTAACGAATTGTCCCCAGAAAAAGTTTTAAAGACATTTTTCCGATGCCCTCTCTGCTTTCTTCTTGAAAAAAGTTACTTTCTGAGAAAATTGGAATCAATGTTGAAATTTAGTAAAAATCTCTTACATAAACAAAACATAATCTATAAATCTGTTTATCTTTGAAAAAGGACAAATTCTTCTAATTTCTTAGGTAAATGACTTACATCGCAAAACATGGCTTTTAGCAAAATCCAAGGGCAGATTTAATTAGTATTAATGCTACTTAGAACTCACTTATAGTTTGGATAGTCGGGAATAAAATATGGAGCTAAGATAAATTAGCTGAAACTTCTTTCAGATTTATATTTACACAGCAATTTAGTATTTGTAAAGTTCTTTGCATATATAATGTTTTAATTTCTGCCTCTTCATCCAAAGGGCCTAGCACAGGGCAGGAGCTTTAAAAATGCTTGTTTAACTGAGTCAGTAACACAAAAATATTGTAACTTCTATCCTAAAGAGATAATTCTATCTTCGTCCTATAGATTCTTTAAGCAACAACAGTTTCACAGCCAGTTTTCTTGATTGATTTTATTGAATGCACTGAAGAACCTTCCATTTGGAAAGTATAAGATAGCCACATTTGAATTCTTGGTAATGAAGGTTAACTAGTAATGTTAAGATTAAAATGGAAATATTTAAAATGCAAAATATACATAAAACTTAGAATTATAATGATATTAACCTTTGTATCTCCCTTTTGTTAATTAACTACTGGTTTGCTCATTGTCGCATAAACAAATTGTTGTTTTAAATTTATTTCTTTAACACTCCTTTTTTGGAAAAAAAAAAAAAAAAGAGAGAATTCTATACTGGAGTAGTGGAAGGAAGAGTATCTCCCAGTTGAGCCTGGGTGACAACTATGGGCAGATGTTGCTCAAATTAAGAACCATGACAAACTGACTAAAATGGCAACTAATCCAAAGGCATTTTGTGTTTGCCTAAAACAGGAATCTATGAATGTGCCAAGCTAGAGAATTGTTTCCTACCAAAAACAAATAAGAGGTATTAGAAATAAATATCACATTCATTTCTACTTGTAGAATGACTAGATTTCTCAAAAGCAGATCCAGAAATAGCCGCATTAAGACTGATAATAAAATCTATCATTTTATTAACAGATTCTGATCTAACATAAAATTTAAAAGTTAACATAACTTCTTCCTAAGTGAAATAGAAATCAGCTTTTAGGCTAAGTAATAACACTAAATTATCAGCTCTTCCTATGTTGTTATTGTATTTCCCATCTCTGGACCAAAATCTTTCTCTCTTGATACTTATACGTACATGGAATATGACCAATGTCCCATAAAACAAAACATGTTCAAGTGACAAAAGAAGATAAGACTGAAGCACTCTTGATTTCATTATCAACTCTTTCTTTAAAACCTTTCTTCCTACATATATCTCTTTTAAAATCAATGCAACTACAGCAAAATCACTTCATTTCACTGTGAAAGAAGATCAGTTTTCCAAGTGTTCTTCTCTGGACCACTATTACAATCCTTTGTTTATCTTGCCCTTTCTCTATTTCTGATTTGCTTAACCAGACTAAACATAATGCAATACAAATAGTTAAGTTCATGAGATACTTATCTCATTAACAAACACATAAAAGCTGCATGCTGTGATGATTCCATCTGGTAAAACAAGAATACTCAGAACCATGTGTTTTTAGAATGTTACAAGAGCCCTGACAAGGATTTTCTAGGCTTGCTATAATACTGTTAATCAATTTTAATTACAGTTGTTCTTCAGGTAGCTTGTGGCTTATTAGGTCGGTTGGTTAGCAGAGTTTCCCAACTTTTTTCCTTCTATAGCACATCTCTAAAGTGCTATTTTCCACAAGATATGACTGAAGGATTGGGAGGGATAAGAAGGTGACTCCTGAAATCAAATCTTATAGGGGGTTGGTTGTGCCCATGCTGTGTGATGGGATGAAGGCAGGAGTGACAGCCTTTGAAAAGCACATTCTTGGCTGAGGTGATGGAGCTAAAATGAAAGTGGATAAAGAAAACGTAATCAAAGAAAGGAATTAAAAAGAGAGAGCGAAGAATTAGGAAGAGGCAGATGAAAGAGAAAAGAGGAAAGTGGATAGTAGAAGTAAAGACAAAAAAGATGCCGGGGAGAGATGAAAAAAGCAAAAGAGAAGGAAAGAAGATGAACAACGACAAGAGGAAAAAAAGAGGGAAAGAAGAAAAACTGAAAGAGAGAACAAAATCAATAGTGAATGGGAAAGGAGATAAGAGAAAAGAAAAGGAAGAAGAAAAAGGAGGAAAGAGAATGAGAGAAAAATAAGAAGCACAGAACATGAGTGGAGGAAAGAGAACAACAGACAAGAGAAATTAATAAACAATGAGTCTTCTCTTTTAAAGAAATGACTAAACACTTTAAAACATTACGGCCTGGTTGGAAAATCAGACTGATACAAGACCAATTCTTCTGCAATGTTAACTGAAGTTACATTTAAACTCACTTTTTTCTTTTAAGGGCAGCTAGGAGACCCAGTAGAAAGAGTGTCAGGCTTGCAATCAGAAAGATTCATCTTCTTGAGTTCAAATCTGGCTTTATGACACATACTAGCATTGTGACCCTGGGCAAGTCACTTAACCCTATTTGCTACAGTTTCCGTATCTGTACAATGAGCTGGAGAAGGAAATGCAAACTACCCCAGTATTTTTGCCAAGAAAATCCGAAATGGAGTCATGAAGAGTTGGATGTGACTGAAAGGACTGAACAATTTATCTTTTAATCTGATGACAATTTCATTATAATTCAATTCCTAAGAGATATACCCTTATTGGGCCTAAGTATAAGGTTCCTTTCCATATTGTCTCTTCTTCTTAGTTCATTTAGGTCTTCTCACCCAGGCTCCATTCTCCATCCCCTGTCTCCCACTGTGTTTGTGGGCAGCGCAAGGAAGAATTCATCTCACTTTTGACTGCCCCTCTAGTACACTTTTCCAAAAGGATTTTGGACGCGGTCCTCATATAAGCCAAACATTTCTGTTCTACCTCTGTTTACTTAAGAGACAAAAGAGAATGCTGGTAATCACTGCAAATGCCCCTCCCACATTGCAGCAAACAGTAAAGGTAAAGAAAGTGTGAGCAGAATAACTTCACAATTTCTTAACAGTGAAAAGACAAAACTGTAAACCATTTTTAGAACCAAAAATCCCACCAGAGTAACACAAAGGCTGACTGATATGGGGTGTGGCAAGCCATTTAAGTAATCAGGGTGTGCCTTTTCTGCTACCCACAGTTGCCACACCCATCTCTGTTCTTTCTCTGTCCACCTATGAAAGGAAAATGCTTCCGATTAATGCACCTGGCCTCCTTAAATACAGTTGTGTGCTTGTGTGTGTATGTGTGTGCATGTCTCTCTCTCTCCCCATCTGTCTCAGAGACATAAAGATGAAAGACAGAATAATGTCAATACTGACATGTGGGTGGAAGACCAGAAATCATCAACCTGAACATCCCCATGGGGAGAAGGCAGAATTGAGAATGGTAAACTGTATGTCCTATATAAGCATGTACGTCACCATCCCAGACGGCAAACAGCCTCATTGCCACCCTTATGTGAAAAGAAGATTGCTGTCTGATTGTCTCTGTTGTGAGACCTGCACTGTCAAAAGGAATCTGACTTCTTTTATTACCAATCTATTGCTCTATCTAAAACCACAGAATCTATGTGACATTGAAACATACCTTTCATGTACAGAAAGCTGTGGAAGTATGGTAGGCTGACACAGCTATAGACCGAGTCTCTTCTATAAGAGAGTTCATCATCTGTATCAAATCTAGAATCAAAGTCTTCTTCACTGTCTTCAAACTGAACAAAAAGATAGAAAATAAGAGTACTGACTTCGTACAAACAAAATCATCATGGTATACGTGATGCATAGGCCAACTCTTTTTTGATAGTCATCAGTGTCTAGATATAAAGTAGGGGCAGATGTTTATAATGCAAGTAATTTGTTGAACTATTTTAGAATGTACAGATTGATTTTACATAATTTGGAGGATGTCTATCTTAACATAAACACAAAACAACCTTGCCGTTTAAAGGATAGAATAGTAACCAAATTATTTAAAAGCTAATTTATCTTAAGTTTCTATACTAAAAACATTTAAAGATATTTAAGAGATGAACATATTTAAGATATTCAATAAAATGTAGGAGGAACTTAATGCACAAACTGGAGTATAATGCATGAACTGAGGGAAGCGGGGGGAAGAAGAGTGAATTCATATAATTAACTAATCTAATTTATAAAAGGATTTGACAAAACAATAGAAATTACAGCAGTTTCTACCCATTCCTCATCTTTTTAACATTATTAGAAATAATATTCAATTGAGTGAAATGTAAAGTAACTCTTCCAAACTTTTTCCAATATGCTGTTGCCAATTCTGGTGCTGGGTGAAGGCGTCTCATTTCCTAACCTACTACAAAAGCCACGGCTGTCATTGCTCAAGTCCCAAGTAAACACATGCCAGTTTCATTAGGCTTCGGGCAAAATTCAATTCTGGGTGTGTATCTAGCTACATACAGAAGGCAGTATCAAAGGCTTCTATTTGCTAATGAAAATCCTCTTTGAAAATTAAAGGCTTTAAGATCTTGTTATTGTTGGGTAAATAATGGATTCTGGGTATCTTGTATTATTTGTCCTAAAGAAATCAGTGCATGTGGGTTGAGACAGTGGAAATTTTCACAATGTGCTTAGCAATTACAAAAACAACGGTCTGTACTTACTGAGGACTGTGCTCCCTCAGAACTAAAGCGGTACGCTCCCGAGCTGTTGTATGTCCCCACAGAGCAGCGATAATCAGGGGACCACTGGCTACTGTGAGAGTTGGAGAAAGTCACACTGCTGCCTGAAGTGACAGCCCCATCTTCATAATCATCCTGATCATAATCATAATCTGGGGAAATAAGGTCTCCAGAGTTCTGGGGCATGCAGTAGGTAGACTCCCCACTGGATGAGTTGTGTAGACTAGCGGAGTCATGGACAGAGGGTGTCAAAAGCACAGTGCTGTCAGCACTAGGGCTTGTAGGCACCACTGTGTCATTCATGTAGGGATCCTCCTCTGAGGAGTCATCACTTGTCCTAATGCCGCTCGTTCTCTGATCAGAATGACCATGCTCACTTGGATTTGGCGAATCCTTGAAGGCATCATCATCAGCCTCAAAACCCTCATCCACCTCCTCCTCTGGGTAAGGCTGGCTGAAGTTGAAATTGGGCTTTTCCCCACAGGCGTCACTTGACAGTTCACTGAGCTCCGCAGAAAAGCCACTGCCCACAGAGAGGGACCTCTCGATATTTCTGACACATTCATCAATCTCATCAAAGTTGAGGGATTCCAGGAACTCCTGGGCTGCTCGGCAGGCTTCATCCTCAAGCCTCCTGAGCTCCTGGTCCCGGAGCTCCTGCAGTCTTTGCAAGGAAGCCTCTGTCAAGGACAGCTCCTGCCGCTCTTTCACCCGCTGCAGATCCTCTATCTCCTTCTCCAGGCGTAATATCTCTTCCACTTGCTTGTTTTCCTTCTGCTTTTCCATCTCCTGTTTCAGCTGCTCTTCCTTCTGAAGGGCTTCAAGCTCTTTCAGTCTCCTTGCCTCTTCAGCCTGTTCAGAGGAGAAATGTCAATGCTTCAGTATGTCAATGCACACCTGTGATGAGCTGCCATCACATTATCATATGCAGTAAAGATCTAAACTGAAAAGTTTCACTGGAGGCTGGAAATTAAATTCATAATAAGAAACTCAAATGCACAAAGTTTTTCCTGGTTAAAAATACAAACAAACCCCACAACCAAGGCAATGAGTAGGAAATTCCCATGAGACACTTTCTAAAGTTCACTTTCTTCTACTTGTCTGATTTTAATTCCAAGGGGCAATCCAATTTGGCACATGTCAATTAAATGCTCACTCC
The DNA here is from genome assembly GCA_028646515.1 of Pseudochirops corinnae. Lineage (NCBI taxonomy): Eukaryota > Metazoa > Chordata > Mammalia > Diprotodontia > Pseudocheiridae > Pseudochirops > Pseudochirops corinnae. The sequence continues at coordinate 114,919,668 of CM053587.1, forward strand.
ATGCAAGGCTCCCAGGATACAAAGATGGATGATGCAATCCCTGTCTCCAAAGAGCTTACAGTCCAGCAGGGACAAGATGAAAAAAAAAAAACAACTAAGTAAGAAAAGGAATAGAGTGGTCAGGACAGATTTAGGTAAGGAGAGAAAATCTGTGCCTGGTGGGTATCAGATTGGGCTTTATAAGTGTACTGAATTCCTTGAATAGAAGCGGCAGGTTTCCAAATTCCCCAATTACTATCAGTTTATCTTTGATTCCTCACTCTCTGGACACTACCACCCATATTTTCCAATCTGCCACCGACACTTGATAATTTTCACCTTTGGATGTGTCAAATATGTCTCCTGATGTTGTCAACACTGTTGCAGGTTTCCTATACCTAGACTATTACAATAGCCTGATGGTGGCGTCTGCATGTCACAAGTCTCTCCCCACTCCAAACCATCCTATGTTCAGCCTCAAAGTGATTTTTCTAAAGCATGGATCCGATCATGTCACCTTCATACTCAATAAACACCAGTGGACTTCACATCTCCTCCAGGATCAAATGTAAAATTCTGGTTGATGTTCAAAGCCCTTCACAACCTGTCCTTTCCCCTGACTTTTTCAGTCTTCTTATAGCGTATGTCCTCCCACCACATACTCTTCAGTTCAGTCTTGAACAAAACATTCCATCTCTTGGCTCTAGGACATTTTTATTGGTTGCCTCCCCGTCCTTGGAATACTCTTCTTCCTCATCTACTTCATCTAGTGTTCCTGGTTTGTCAAAGGTCTCAACTAAATACAGCCATGGCTATATGAAGCCTGTCCCAATTCCTCTGCTGACTACCTCCTGTTTAGCTTATCTGTATTCAGTCATTTGCATGTTGTCTTTTCTATTAGATTATGAGCTCCTCAAGGACAGGGGTTCTTTCCTTTTCTTTGTATCCCCCAGTCTTTAGCACAGTAGGCACTTAATAAATACTGACTCCATAATATATCCTTGGAAGGAGGTAAGAGAAGTGGGGGTAGGGGTGTTTTAAGGACAGAACAGTCTAGGAAAGGAAAAGTATTCACAAAAGGAGGGAGTAAAAAAAGGCAAGGTAAAATAGAAGATTAGAGGCTTGTCTATTCTGGCTATGCACACTGCCTTGAATGCTAGGCAATAATCTAAAGTAAGCAATAGGGAGTTATTGAAGACTTCTGTTCAGAGATACCATGTGTTGAGACCTGCATTTTGGGAAGGATAATCCAGTGCTAGTTAAAAGAACAGATTGGAAAGAGGACAAACTGGAGACAAGGGGATTAGGCAAAGATTATTACAACATTCTAGGTAATGAGGGGTTAGGATCACAGCAGTGGAATTAGAAAGGAGTGGAAAGATGGAAGATGTACTGCTGATGTAGAATCACCAGTATTTGGTAATAATTTTTATGGTCAAAGAAATGAGTATAAGATGACTCCAAACATTTCAAATATAAGGGATGTGAGGATAATGGTAGAGCTATAAACAAAAATAGAGAAGTTAGGAGAAGGGCATTTTGGAGAATAATACTGATCTTAGTGTTGGACATGTTACTTTTTAAAATAATTCAATGAGCAAGTTGTTAGGCATGAAAAGAAAAAAAGACAAACAGGGAAGCCAAGTTATCAAGCCATTCTTTACCTTCTGGGCAAGAAGCTCAGCTTCTTGTCTCTTCCTTTCTCTTTCCCTAGAAAGTTAAGAAAAGAATTTGAACATGACAAAATATTAAGAGACACCTGGGGACAGCTAGGTGGTGCAGTGGTTAGTGCACAGTTCTTGGGAGTCAGAAAGACCTGAATTCAAATCCAGTATCAGAAAAGGTGTGACTAGCTGTATGACCCTGGGCAAGTAACTTAACCCTGATGCACCCCCCCAACCCAGACACTTATTTTCCAGTGATAATTTGCTAATTATAGGCAGAAACTTTAAAAGAAGTAAAGTTATAACTTCTCTCCTGAAATATATTTATTCTACCTACAGATAAAAAAAAGAAACACAGCAAAGTAAATATAAGGCTAGTGTGGAAGTCAGACTCTCACTCGCATTAACTGTGTGATCATGGGTTGGCTTCTTCCCCTCCAGCGGGCCCAGCATCACTCTAGGTTATTGGGCTGAGACCAGCATCAGTAGAAGAAGTTTCCTCTTTGAAGAATATTCCACTTGGATGAAACTACAGAAACTGATGCCATCCCCACCAAAAAATAAATAAAAGTAGGCATAACACTCCAAGGCAGTACTAAGTTTACTCTGTGTCTAGGAAAATTTACATACTGACCCAGTCAGAGAGGAATGATTTATTATTGTTATTTTTAAAAGGATCTGAAACGTTCACTACTGCCTGCTATAAAGGATGTTTTGAATGAAACCTAAAATATAATGTTCAGTTAAATCCAAGTATTAGAGCACACAGCACCTCTCTTGCTCCTCCTTTTTCTTCTTCTCTTCTTGAATCCGTTTCTCTTCTAGCATTTGTTTGTAAACTCGTCGAGCAATCTGGCCCCTCCGTTGTTTCTGGAGCACTACAGCCGCTTTCTTTAAGCCCAAGAATCTTCTCCTCATGAGGAAGGCTCTGTAGTTCTTTTGTATTATAACTACATGATAAAGGACCTTTCTGTACTGCTTCCTAAAGAAAGAACAACCAACACGGTAAAGAGGGTCAGATGAGTCATGGAAACAGAGGTTCCTTGAGAATCGTTTGCTTTATGATTTCAGGGAAGCCAAAGAACAGAAGAAGCACCTGGCTTTGTAACAATCCTTCCATTATGGTGACGCTGTCTCCACTATCCCTCTACTTCCTCCCAGAGTACAAGGTTCATTTTGTGAGGAAACTAGCATTATCTTGACAAGATAAATGCACACCACCTAGTGCTACATTTTTTATGACCCCAACAAGAAGATACTCTTAGTAATGAAAGAAGGTTTGATGTATCTCCTGCTTCTATAAAAGAAATTACCACAGCAGGACAGCTTTGTCCTATAGAAAGAGGAATGCATGGTGTTTCATGTGACATATTGCTCTGTATGTGTGGACAGAACTAATATACACACATGAAAAGAAATGGCCTCATTATGCAAATTAATCCTGAACAGGCCTCTATTTAGTTACTGAGAAAATACAAAAGTAAACAGATGGGTAGTGCTATCAGGACTCTAATCCACAATGCATGAAACTAGGAAAACAAATTAAAACATTTCAGCATAGTCACCTAATATCATTTTTCTCTTTTTAATATCAGTGATGAGTCCATTTTCCTTGTTTTTGTCAAAAACTGAGATCATATAACAGCAGTAGATGGAATGAGGGGATTGGGAGTGGAAGACAGCAGCAAGAACAAACTTCACGGGGCACCTAGGTGGCACACTGAATAGTGCACTGGTCCTGGAGTCAGGAGGACCTGAGTTCAAATCTGACCTCAGACACTTAATACTTACTAGTTGTGTGACCTTGGGCAAGTCACTTACCCCCCAACGCCTTGCATTCCCCCCTTCAAAATGAAAAAAAAAAAGAAAGAAAGATCATTGGGGCAGCTAGGTGGCATAGTGAATAGAGCACCAGTCCTAGAGTCAGGTCCTGAATTCAAATCCGGCCCCAGACACTTTAACACTCACTAGCTGTGTGACCTTAGGCAAGTCACTTAACCCCAACTGCCCTGTCTTCCCTCTGCAAAAAAGCAAAAAAAGAAAAATAAAATAAAGAACAAACTTCACTTTGCTCAACTGTTCCTCTCAGAGTCCCAAAGTAATTTTAAACCAAATTCACATAATCTTAGATTATTCAATAATGTTTTATAAAATCAGGAAAAGCATGTCTTATGTATTATGGTTAGCAGGTCACACACCGTGCCAGATAGCCAAGGATGTGAGCACGGATCACCATGGCTGCCCGGAAAACCTCCTCTTCCCGTTGTTTCTCCAGCTTCTGCTCCAAGGACTCTCGAAGGAAGACCTGCTCAGAGAAAATTCAGATGTCAGGCCTTCTTAAAGATCAAATTGCCAGGAAAACAGATTTTACATTCAAGAATAACTCAGAATCAGAGAACAAAACCTATTGGGAATGGAATGAGTTATATTTTGGTCCCACATACAGAATATGAAATTTCTGAATCGTTAGTAACATGCGAAAGATAGATTTTTTTTTTTAATGGAACAAAAAGGAAATCCAATGACAACGATTTTCCCTCTGAAGTCATTTCCCCAAATGTCACCGTATTCAGCCAAACATTTGTTTTGATGTTGGTCCATTCATTAATGATTATTAAATGATAACAGTTAGCTCCAGTTCACTGCCTCTATTATTCTGGGAATATGCATTGACAAAATGATTTTATATTAAGAATTTAATCCTGGAAAAGAAACTTTTGGAGTGAAGGCCAAAGTGGTTTATGAATTCCTGATAAATGTTTAAAATACAGAAGACATTTCTGGTAGATCATACTCAACTGAGAAGACCCCTGGAGATAATTCCTAAGTGTGTTGCCTACTCCTTGGGGACAAGAACACAAATACTCCATTCACAACAGATTTCTATGACTATTTGCCAAATTAAAAAAATACCCTTTAATTGGTAGAAGAGATTGATCATCATGGATAGTTTGGCGTAAATTTTACACTAAGAATCTTAACTTTTAAAAAGAAGTACAAACATTATAGCTGCAAATGAATGTCATTTTCCACTTCATTTTAACATAATTAAGAGGTCTTATAGGGTCTCTCCTAAAAAAAAAAAAAAAAAAAGAGGAATCTATCCTTATTTTTGACTTAGGAGTTAAATTTTGCCTATAGAAAAAATTCTGGCTGAATTCTTTCTCACACATGATTTTAATTTTAGTACCTACTATGAGTCACATAGTGAGGAACTAGGCTTTAAGACACCTTCCACTCCTTTCAACAGCATTCAGGTAGAAATACAAACCTCAAAAATTACATCAAGCACCAGCTTCCCTAATTTTTCTCCTGAAACTCTACAACTTGTATATTATATGAGAAGCTTTTAATATTCTTACATGTGAAAGTTACTTCATTTCATAAATAATTTAAATACCTACAATATTTATGTAAAAGACACAGATGACAAAATTACAAGAACTGGGTCTGTTTTATTGTTAGTGTTCTCCCAAATACTAATCCCTTTATAACACAATTATAAGCCAAAATCAGGTTTCATAAAAATGTGACAGCATGTAATTTATTTTGCTGGTAAATACACTATTCAGGGGAAGGTAGGATTCCCAAGTCCTACCCAGCCCCTGAATCTTTAGGATTGTTCTCCATTGCTCTTTGTTCAGGAAATTATTTAAAAGAAATTCAACAAAGTATATTCTTTCGGTGGGACTTCATAATAACCTGAAGAGACTTATATAAACTGATGCTGAGTGAGAAGAGCAGAACCAGAAGAAATTTGTACACAATCACAGACACAACGTATGTGTGACAACAAACTTCAACAGACTGGTCTCCTCTCAGCAATAAAAGGTTGTAAGACAGCTCCGAAAGACTCGTGATGGAAAGGGATATCCACATCCAGAGAAAGAGATGCAGAGTTTGAATGCAGATTGAAACAAACTACTTGCTCCGTTTCTTTTTCTTGTTTTGTTTTGTTTCCTCTTTCCCACGGATCATTCCATCAATTACAATCCTTCTTTACAACCTGACTAATGATTAATGGGAAGATATATGTAGATCCTGCATCTAAGTGCACACCGCCATGATGGGGGGGAGGGGGGACGGCAGAGGAGAAAATGTGAAACTCAAGGGACTATGGCACTGAATGTTGTAAACTAAAAGTAAATAAACCAATTTAATTTTTAAAAAAATCCTTCCCAGCTTATTATTATCCTTAACCTGGGAACTCCAGAATTTGGCTATAATATTCCTAGGAGTTTTGGGGGGAGGATCTTTTCAAGAGGCAATCAGTAAATTCTTTCAATTTGTATTTTGCCCTCTAGTTCTAGAGTATCAGGGCAATTTTGCTTGATAATTTCTTGAAAGATGGTGTCTAGGCTCTTTTGATCATGGCTTTCAGGTAGTCCAATAATTTTTAAATTATCTCTCCTGGATCTATTTTCCAGGTCAGTGGTTTTTCCAGTGAGATATTCCACACTGCCTTCTATTTTTTCATTTGTTTGGATCTGTTTTATAGTATCTTGATTTCTCATAAAGTCATTAGCTTCCATTTGTTCCAATCTAATTTTGAAAAAAAGAAAAAAGAAAAAAAGAAAATACTACAATAGGTCAGGAAGAAACAATTTGAGTATTGTAGAAACACAATCAGGATAACATAAGACCTAGCAACCTCTACATTAAGGGACTGAAGGGCTTGGAATATGATATTCTGGAGGTCAAAGGAGCTAGTATTAAAACCAAGAATCACCTACACAGCAAAACTGAGTACAATGCTCCAGGGGAAAATACGGTCATTCAATGAAACAGAAGGTTTGCAAGCACTCTTGATGGAAAAAACAAGGGCTGAACAGAAAATCTGACTTTCAAATACAAGAAGCAAGAGAAGCATGAGAAGGTAAACAGAAAAAGAAACCATAAGGAACTTATTAAAGGTGAACTATTTACATTCCTACATGAAAAAAGGATAACTGTAACTCATGAGACTTTTCTCAATATGAGGATAGTTGAAGGGAATATATATACATATCTATGTATGTATAGAGGATGTATGTGTGTATAAATATATGTGAGTGTGTGATAGAGGGCACAGGATGAGTTGAATATGAAGGGATGGTATCTAAAAAAATAAAATTAAGAGGTGAGAGAGGAATATATTGGGAGAACGAGAAAGGGAGAGATAGATTAGGGTAAATTATCTCATATAAAAGAGGCAAGAGAACACTGTTACAATGGAGGGGAAGAGCAGGAAGGTCAACAGGAATGAATCAACCTTATTCTCATTGAATTTGGCTTAAGGAGGGAATAACATTAACATTCAATTGGGTATCTTACCCTACAGGTAAGAGGAGGGATGACAGAAGGGAGGGCAGACTGGGGGAGAGGGTAGTTAGAAGCAAACACTTTTGAAAAGGGATAGGGTCAAAGTAGAAAATAGACTAAATGGGGGGTGGGATAGGATAGATGGAAATATAGTTAGTCTTTTACAATATAACTACTATGGAAATGTTTTGTATAACTACACATGTACAACCTATGTTGAATTGCTCATCTTCCCAGTGGGGGTGGATGAGGAGGGAAGAAGGAAAAGACTCCAGAAGTCAAAGTTTCAAAAACAAATTTAAAAAAAAATTGTTTGGGTTTTTTAAAAAATCTAACTGGGAAATAAGACATATAGGCACTATATGACATATAGACATAGAAATACATCTTGCCCTACTAGAAAGTTGGCGAGGGAAGGTTATGGAGGAGGATATAAGAGAGAACAGATTGGGGGAAGGGGTATTCAGTAGGCTCACTGTTTTGGAGTGGGGGTAGGGGAAAGATGGGGAGAAAAATTTGTAACTCAAAATCTTGTGGAAATGAATGTTGAGAACTAAAAATAAATAAATAACCTGGAAAAAAAAAGAAACTGAAAACTTCATAAAATTAAATTAAGTTTTATATATGCCTTAACCTTGAGTTAATATAACAATATACAGAGAATTCTAAGTTGATAGACCAGACATTTCCAAAGCCCTGCCCCAAACTGGGATATTGTGATACTTATTTTCCATGAGAATCAGATCAAGGCAATCTGAAGATACGATGAGTTTCCCCACAATTCCCATAGAGATATTAAATGTATTGAAATTAGACTGTGAACAAACATTTTTTTCTATCACTTTTGTCAAACTGCTTGGGTTCCTCTGGATTAGTTGGTTATGGTCCAACAATCTCTCCACTAACAAAGAGGATGCTTTCTAAACAAAAGAGGTATAAACCTCATGGTAAGTCAAAGTCTAGAGAGCCGGAAGAAACCAAAGAGAATCTCATCCCCTCGTTTTACAGAGGAGTGAACTGAGGCTCAGAAGAGTGAAGAGACTTTCTCAAGGTCATACACAGACCTTATATAGCAGAATCAGAAGGAAAACCCAAGTTCTCTGATTGAATAGCCAGTTTTCTTTCCACTATTAATAGGGTGTCTAGGTATGTATTTCTACAAGAAAACAAATGACAGAAGTAAAAAAACAAAACAAAACAAAAAAACTAAGCATAGTACCATATCACTTGTAAGGTCCCTTTCACCTATAGAAATCTTAGAGCAGATAGATGTGAGAATCTTGAACTGTGTTCAAAATGGGGGGCAGAAGAGAACAGAGAATCTTGAAGGACTAGGCAGACTTTGCATGATTTCAATACAAATCACATTGAAATCAAAAAGATTTCAATAGATTAGAATTTTAGGCCAAATCCAGGAAGATAAGACTTGATAAAAGAATACTGAATCCAAACTTCGCAGAACAAATCCCCTCAATAAAAGGATTTGTTCTATAAAACCTGGACTCAATCAAAATGCCGCACCTAAGGACCGAGAGAACTACATGTGACCTTGGGACCCCTGGTCCCAACAAAGCAGGTGACCACCCTATTACCCTCAGCCTCCATCACACCAAAAATGGAATGCTTCAGTCAGTGTGAGAGATGACACATTTTAGGAAAGAAATGGAGAAACTGGAGTACATTCAGAAGATGGTAACCAGGACAGTGAAGGAACTAGAGAATGCATGAAAAAGCACTTGAAGAAAATTTGAGTGGGACATGATAGCCATGTTTAGTCTTTGAAGGACTTTCATATAGAAGAGAGATTAAACTTTACATATTCCCAAGAGAGAAGAACTAGGAATGGGTAGAAGTTTCAGAGAGTATTTAGATTTAATGTGATGAAAATTTACAAATAATCAAAGCTCCCCCCAAAATTAATCTTGTACCTTATGAATGACCATCATCTATGTGGATGTTTCCCATCCCTTGCTTCTCTCCTGAGCACTAGTTTCATGTTTCCAATTGCTCTTTGGACATTTAATACGAATGTCCTGGAAGAACCTCAAATTTAATATGCCCCAAAATAGAACTTAACATTTTCCCTCACACCAAGCCCCTCTTCTGAACTTCTTTCAGTCAATCATAATAAATAAACATTTTTTAAGCATCTACTATGGTGCCAAGTATGGTGTTAAGTGCTAGAAATACAAAATTTTTTTTAAAGGACAATTCTTTCTCTCAAGGAGCTCACTGTTGAATATGGGCCAATAACACATTAAAGGAAGATGAAAAGTGAGGAAGAAGGGGAGCAGTGTGGGATGGGGTGGTACCTGAGGCCATGACTGGAGAAGTCAGAAAAGTCCCAGAGTAGTGCAACTGGGTGAGCAACAAGGAGATGTTTGAACTGAGCTTCCTCCTTAAATGCAGGGTTTGGTGTTCATGGCACCACCTTTACATCTGCTGAGTGCTCCCCATCTTCTTAATCACCCAGTTCCCCATCTTGGTGACATCCCTGACCACTCACTATCCACATATTCAGTAAGTTGTAAATCTTGTCATTTCTATATTCAAAACGTCCCTTCCATTCTCTCTGCTCATGTAGCTATGAGCCTAATTCAGGCCCTCATTACTTGTCACCTAGTTTACTAAGTAGCCTACACTGGGTATCCCTGTCTCAAAACTATTCCCTCTCTAATCCATCTTCCACATGGATGCCAAAGAGCTTTTCCTAAAGTACAGCTCTGACCTTATCAACCCTCCCCCCAGGCTCATTAAATTCCAGGGGTTTTCTATTCCCTCTGGAAGCAAATACCAAACCCTTTGGCATTTAAAGCTCTTCACGATCATTTCCTTCTGACCTTTGCAGCATTCATATATCACACTCCCCTGCTCTGCTCTTCAGACCAGCCATATTGGCCTCCTTGCTGTGTCCCACAAGCTCCAGTCTCTGCTTCTACAACTGGCTGCTCTACGGCTTGGAGGGCTGGGGTTGACTCTTCTAGTCTAGGTTATTTCTAGAAAGCAGAGGGCTTCAGTAGAAAGAGAACTGGATTGAGAACCAGGAAGACTGGGTTCTAGTCTTGCTTCTGCCCCTAACCAGACGAATGTCTTTCTAGAGAAGTCATTTTACCCTTCTGTCCTCTGTTTCCACATTTGTTAAATAAATAACATGAGATGATCTCTAAGATCCCTTTGGTGACACCAGTTTTGTAGGAAAATAAATGCTTCTTTTATTTCTTAGGAAAATAGCAATTTGGCAAATCAGGTGGAAAAGGATATGTCTATTTTTTATTTTAGAAACTATGGGTGGGGCAGTGGAGAATGAAAAGAATGAAGCTGATAATAGACATCCAAATGGTCACTTGTGTGCACAATGGTTCAGTTAAGGGGGATGGGGTGGGGAATGGGTTTTGAGCCAGAGGACCTGGGTTTCAACACCAACCCTTAACATTACCAGTACGACAATAGGTCCGTCACTTAAGATCTCTGACCCCAGTTTCCTCATCCATAAAATTATGATGTTGAACTATATGATCTGAAGTCCCTTTCTAGTTCAAAATCTATGAGTGTTACCTATAAATCTATGAAACTATTAAACACTCTGGGAAGAATAATTTAAAACACTATAAAAAGGAAGTTCTTATTTTAAACTCCCTTGCTTTACCCAACCAACTTCCTCTAACTACAACTCAATATAAGTCCATTACAGCTAAGAAGTCTCCCGTTTTAGACCAAAAACACAATTCACTTATGCTTGTCTGTGACTTTGCTGATATTATTCTCTTACTTTCTCTCTCTCAACTCTAGCAAGTTATGTATTTGTCATAATCTAGCCACAAGAATTACTTTATTTATACTAATTTTGCTGATTTACCACACTAAACAATGGCCTTTTTCTTAGTCTGAATTTCTTAAAACTGTATAATCTCTATAAAGCTATTAATACTTGCCTAAGTCTTGTCTCTACAAGGAGTTTATAAGCTTCTCAAGGCCAAGCAAGGACTGTGACCAATACTGGCTTTTGTTTCTTAATATTCTGTATAGAAGATTAATAAATGCCTTCCACTGATTGTTTGTGACAGCCAAACTTACAGATATAATATTTCTTTCTGAAAAAATGACCTAGGAACTCACTTAGGTAATAACAATATAATAATATAATAATAATAATATGTTAGGTATTTCTGTCTTTTTTATTACTCCCAGTTTGAATTATTTGGCCAGTATTTCTAGCCAATCTTTGTATACCTACTGTAGCTAAGGGGATTCTTTATCTTCAAGCATGTTAAGCACATATTAGTGTACTCCTTCATCCAGATTAGTGCTTACTGGACACAGTGAGAACAAAGAACCACTCAATTTGAAGTATATGAAGATTTCTATAGAGCCCATATATGCCTATATACATACTTGTCTTTTCCACCAGGATATAAGTTCCTTGAGGACAGGAACTGTTCTATTCTTATAACAAACAAAATGTGACAGTTCTAATATTCTTATCTTTTTCTTCTTTTGGCAGCAGGGAGAAGGCTGGATTACAGAAAGACATGGTATCTGAGGGATGGTGTTGTCAGGGAGATTGGGGGAAAAAAGGGAAAATTAAAGATGCTGAAGACAAACTTTTACAACTCCAAATCTTTTCTGGGTTGGCCCGGTTTACATTCAGTTGTTGTTAGCAAAGAAAAGCTGCCATTACTATTTCTATCCTGCATAACTTCAGAGATACACAGTTCAACAGAAACTATGTGGTGTGACACTCCAACACTGCTTTGCATAGTAAGTCATTTTTTACTTAACAATATAGACTCGATCATGAAATAATTTTGATTCTCAGAGTATTCACTAATTGATGTATCACAGTATCTACAAAGACTTAGTCATTATTGGATGCTATAATTCAAATCAACTTTTTGGAAGACATGAAACAATATAACTGTTGGTTTATTCATAATGGTTTCAAAGAGCTGTCATGACTTAATAAATATAACTTTTATTGGCTGTTTATCTTCTGAGACAAAATAAGTAGTGGAAAGGCTTCTGTAGTAAGCTCTGCAGGCTCTGTTTAATACAGTCTAGTTTCAGAGTAACAGATAAACTTCAAAACTGACAATGTAAGCAAATTCACATTAGTAGGTCAACTGAATTTACCAAAATACCACAAACCATTTCTTGTATTGAGTTGCATTTAGTAGTATTCAGTTCGCAGATATAAAAATGAAAATGCTTGATAAAATAAAATGTCACAAATTCTTAAGAAATTCTGTATACAAATGGCAGCTTTTTTTTAAAAAAATGGTATTAAACATCCAATGCAACAAACATTAATCAGTACTAGTTTGGGCAGAACTCTAGGTTGGGTGATAGGGAAGATACATAGGTTAGACACATGAAGCTCAAGAGCATGGATTTAGAGAAAAGCATACTACAATGTTCATATACCTTGAACAGAATATCTATTTTAAGGATGTGAAAGAAGTATGATAACTATAGTCATGCTATAAGCATGGAAGGGTAATCACAGTAATTCTCACCTTCGTCTTCCCAAGCTGCCACTCACTGTTGGTTTCATCATAGTGGTGAAGCAAGACAGTGCACTTTCCTTTGACATCTTCAGGAAGAGTCAGATTTCTCATCAGTACTTTATACCTGTGAGGGACACTCCATATTTAGCTGGTGTAATGAATTTTCCTTAATTTTCTACTCTTTAAAACCTCTTGTAAATAATAGGATACAATGCACTTCAGTGGTCTAACAGAAGTCTTATTTACCTTTTACAAAAATCCTGAAAGGGTCTTCGGACAGGAAACCCAGCTTTTCTTATTCTCACGGTCTCCAGCATCCCAGAATATTTCAGTTGGTTAAGCACTAGTGCTTGATCAAACTGATCTGGCATCTAAAGAGAAATGAGGAAACTTTAAATAAAGTTAACACCACCAGAATATTTTACACAGTATTTTTCCTCAGGAAGATATCAGGAGACCACCTTTTTTTCATATCTGCAACTTAATATTAACCTTGTCACTACAGACAAAGAAATTGTGGCCCACTGGGGTCATCTGTCTTGTATGCCCAGGATCGTAGTAGTGATCAGTGAGTGGAAAGAACAGAAAGAGGAAAAAAGGACATTCAAGTATTTCTCAATTTCTGGCCTGGGAATCAACCTACCTATTAATTTCAAGTTAATTACAGTTATCTATATAGAGAGTATGAGAAGAAAGTAACATGTTTATGTAATTAAAGGCATAAGAAAACAAGCCTAAAGACTTACACTTGTTAAAAAAAAAATTTCTCTCATCTTTCCTTCCAGTTATTAAAACACGTCTTAAATTCTGATCAGATAATATTTCTTCTGCATGAAGCACACTAGGCAGGCAAGTTAAGTGCCACATTTACAGTGTCTCAGCCACTGGTTTTGTTTGTCCAATCAGTCTTTCCCTTTCATTTCGTTGGTATGTTGCCATCTTATTTAACTCTCTATAAAGAAAACTATGCTGCAGCTTTAAAAGTTTGAAAAATACAGACAAGTTTTTCTGTTCCTAAAGAGAAAATCTGTTTAGTTTACCAGCTAGTCAACACAAAGTCAGTCTAAAAACTATATATACAACTTTTTGAAAGACGATGAAAAGAAATAAAAAATAAAACACTGAATCTTGGTTTTTCAGATGAAATAATTACAAGTTCTTCAACTAGTAGAATGTTACATTTCAAAGAAAAATCATTGTCTTGCAAAAACAACAAGAAACATAGTCCATTTTAAGAAAAGCAGTCATCTTGGCCCCACAGTTTTTACTCTTAATTATTTAAAATAGGCTTAGCTGACTGAAGAAAGAACTAGAAACGTAATTATTATCATTATAATTTAGGCATCTAAATAAACCTTCCACACTTATTTTAAATCTTATTTTGTAGCACCAAATATCACACATTGAATCATATCTAACTATGTTATTCTTAATATTACTATAAAATGTTTAACTGATTAGCTATATCTAATGTTTTCATTAGAAAATTTAATTTGACCAGAAAGTCTCTAAAAAATCATATTGTCTATTTTACCTAAGTAAAAATTATTTATCCCAAGAATAGCACAGTTTTTAAGACTAATTGATGGACAAATATATAGATAAGGCTCATCCATTTTACTAGCTTTAAATGCAAAACAAACTTTTCAAAAGTGAAGATAATAAATCTGATATTCATTTTTTTTTTGGAATAAACTATCTTGTGCTTGGAAAGACTGTACACCTGACTCATGCCAGGAAAAAAAGCGCACCATTCACTAATTTCCTCTTTTCTTCCATTCTACTTTTCCTTGTTTAACAGTCAAAAGGAGCTCTGCAATTACTTGGCAGCAGAGCCCTGAAAACAAACTAAATCAAACTACTCTCACCAACTTCATACATAAAGCTCAGAAACACCATCTTACCTTTTCCTATGTAGTTCCTACAGCCTTCAGTTTGGCTCTCCGGCCAAAATTAATATGGAAAACAACAGCTACACACTGACCTTTTCCCCAGGGCTAAAGACACCGAACAATAATGAACACCATTCCTGTGCTTTAAAAAGTGCTCAGTCACCATGGCAACCCCTCCCATTCTGGGGATAATTAGTGTGGTGTGGTTGTAGGATTTGATACAGGAGAGAGAGAGAGGGAGAGCAGGGCAGTGAGATTCCTCCACCAAACACTATTGCTACTTCCAATCTCCCATTGAGATTGTGTTTCTGTCCCCTTTCACAGTAATTTAACTGGAGGAGTGGGAAGAAGGGTCTATAGGCTGATTGTCACTGTGAACAGCATACATTACAATCGTGGCAGAAATATTGCATTTCTAATAGCAGTGTTCTTTCTGGTCTCAACTTTTTTTTCCTCCTAGTGAACTTAATGTTGAAAGAAAACACAGTTGGAGTCAGAACAAGGAGCAACTTAAAGGCACTTGGCCTTTCAAAACTTCTCAGCTGTGCTTTGGTCTTGACTGGTAACTAGTTCCCCTACCCCTTCCCCACCCCCGAACAGGAGGTTCAACTAAAGAAAAGCCTCCAGCAGGGAAGAAACATGGAGTTTTAGATGGGGACAAATGGGTTAGGTTTCTGAAGGGATGGCTGCAGGGGAAGCATATATTCACTAGCTTTAAGTTTCAAGAGTACATAACAAATATTCCTCTAGTGCTGATTTATACCCTCTCAGGATTGTTTGGTATCCTGAATTTCAAGTCACCAGGGCTTTCAACCAAAGGCAGACTGCAAAAATGTGTATGAAGCTCACAGGCATTATTAATAGTAAACCAGACCCTAATTTCAGGTTCAATCAGGAGGCGTAGGCCTAAGATGTCTTTTTTTTTTCTGATTTTCTTTAGATAAAGGAGTACCTATTAGCACTATGCTTTATAAATAAAGCAATATCAAATGATGTGTATTATCTACATTTTCTCACTTCTATGAACAAGGTTCAAATTCTGAAAATGATATACATGAAAATGCTTCACTCAAACTGCTGTTTGCTTTGAAATTTTATCTTTGTACATATTAACTCAATAACTCAGGTGAATTCATTCAAGTCGTACATAAGACATATCCCTGTCACCAAGCAAGATCCACTGTGAAGCAAATAAGAGTAAGAAATATTGCAATAAGTAAAAAGAACTGCTACCTGCATCTTGTATGTTTCAAACTTAGGGGGTGGCGGTGGAATTAACTATGACTGAGAAAATAACCTTACTATGAAATAATACTTTTCTTTCCTGATAACATCCACTCAATTCCCCCCAAAATCCATCCTTTCACAATCCTTCAACTTTAATAAACTGAGTAGTACACTTTCATGTGAAAGGCTAGTCATTCTGGAAAAAATTATCCCAAAGACACCTGTTTCGAAGCCTAAGCTTTTCTAAGTCTTTAAAAACAAAGTTTCATTAAGAAAACTGCCTTCCCCATTAACTGGCTCAGAAATGTCTTCCAATGTCTACATTTCCCCCTCCATCCCTCGACTCTAATACAGGAACTATCAGACAACTTCAAGGGAGCTACCCCCATACTGGCCTCAGCTCCATCAGGGCGGTTATTAAATATTATCAGATGAACCCTGTGTTTTAAATGGTTTTCAGCCCTGCTCATTAAGGAGGCGATGTCATTTTCTTGACCTTCAAAGCACTGGGCAGAATAATTAGGCCAGCAAGGAGGACATCCTGTACTCACAGAACACACCTTCCATGTACTCCCAACAAGGAGCATTGGGGGTCTTGAGTCACCTGCAGAAAGGAGGCAGAAATGAAACCTCTCCTTTCTCTGGCCTCGGGGGAAAGGGGTAGGAAGAGAGGAGGATGGTCATAGAACTCCCAGGGAGGCAAGGAGAAAGCACAGGGTTCAGATCCTATCCTTTTCTACACCAAATAAGGCTTTCAGGCTGAGCAGACCATCAAGCGATCAGTTCACAAACTCATTAAATGCCTACTGTGTGCCAGGCATTGGATATACAAGAACAAGGAGTGAAGCAACACCTACTGTACAGAATTTGTCAGGGGGTGAGAGAGTAGGGTTGGAGAGGAAGAAAACTAGTGTCTCTAAAAATACAGACGGCTTGACTAGAAAGGGAATGAATACAACGATACACAAAGCAGTTAAATTCAAGGGGGTTTGGAAAGAAGGGCACCAGCCTAAGATGGCGGTTGAGCTGCACCTTAAGCGTGACCCTCAGGGCCCCTAAAACAGTTTCATGGAGTCCTAGAAACCAAATAATTATGAATACAGCTAGGTGGCTTCCCTAAAGTCTCAACTAAAATCCCACTTTCTACTGGAAGGCTTCTCCAAACCCTGGTAATTACAATGTTTTCCCTCTATTAATTATGTCCTACCGATCCTGTATGGACCTGGTTTTGTATATATATTTTTGCTTACATGTTGTCTTCCTCATTAGATTGTAAGCTGCCTTTTTGTATTCCCAGTGCTTAACAGAATCCATGGGATGTATGAGGAGCTTAATAAATGTTTACTTAATTGAATTGCATTGGTACAGTGGACTGAGCACTGGGCCTGGCTAAGAAAAACCTGAGTTCAAATTCAGCAGCAGATAGCTGTTATCTGTATGATCCTGGGCAAATCACTTAACCCTCTCTGCTTCAATTTCCTGCAGTTATCTGCAAAATAAGAATGATAATAACAGCACCTATTTCCCCAGGTTGCTGTTCGTACCAAATGACAAACCATTTGTAAAGTACTTAGTGCAGTGCTTTGTGGATAGATCCTTTAAAAATGGTTGCTCTCCCTTCCTTCCTACTAAGAGGGTATTTTCCTATTAAAATAGTCCTGCCTTTTGCAACTATATATCTGCCCGAGGCTGGATTTTGTTTACAAACTTTAACCAAAACAATATACCACAACAGAGTGAAAAGACAAGCAGACATGAAAGTTCAGAAATTTGCAAAAATATTTAAGACAATGCCACTTATCTCAATGTATTTTGGTCCTGAAAAACAGTTATTTTTAAATAAAAATGTTATTTAATATTAACAGGTAAAGAGTATAATATTATAAATGAATAAATATTTCTAAAACTTTAATAACTATTTTAATTTTTAATATATCCTCAATTTTTTTTTAAATTTACAATTTATCTTATAATATAAAGGGGTGCTGAGACTAAAAAGTGGGAAAAACTGCAGGATTAAAAGAAAGGGGACCCTACGAGGTGGAAGGAAGGAGGCATTGTATTCTAAGCACGGGGGATGGCCAAAACAAGGCCAAACAGATGGGCGAGGAAGTGCTTTGCGTGAGGAACATAACAGGACTGATGGCCAATGAGGCTGGAAGGAGAGGCTGTTTACACAGGGCATTAAAAGTTAAAATGAGAGTTTATACTTTATCTGTGAGGTAATAAGAAGTCACTGGAGTTAACTGAGTAAGGGAGACAGATAGACAGCTCTTCACTTATGGAAAATCACTTAGATTTCTATATGTAGGATGAAGTGCAGTGAGAAGAAACTTGAGGCAGGGAGATCAATTAGGAGTCTGATGCAATAATTTAGAAAGAGAAGTCTTTGTGGGTTTGGTTTTGGTTTTGGTTTTGGTAGAGTCAAATGGTGCCATGAAGTGTAGAAATGACAAGATTTGGCAACTGACTGGATAGAAGACAGAGGAGTCAAAACTAACGCTGAGGAAAGAGACCTAACTACTGGCAAGACGATGGTACCTTTGGCAGAAATAGGGAAATCTGGAAGAGGAGAGGGTTTGGGAATGGGTGGGGAAGGAAGATACTGAGTTCAATTTTGGACATGTTAAGATTTTGATTTCTTAAGTATCTCGGACGTGATAATAGACAGTGGGGCTGAGCACGTGTATACACTGCTGATTGACTATTTTAAGCCCACACAGACTTGAGGAATATAAATGGAAACTTCAAACTATCTAAGAAAAAGAAAAAATTTACCTTTATATCTGCCAATACAGTCTGAAGAACTTTGCTGCTGCAGACAGAGCACCTGTATGCAGATCTAACTTCTGATACTTAGTATCTGTGGATCTTGAGAGCAGTAACTTAATCTCTCCAGGCCTCAGTTTACTTATCTGAAAAAATCTGGGGCCAGACTAGATGGCCTTGCAAATCCATAAATTATCTATTTTTAAAAATGGCATGATTAATACATTGGGTTGTTTCTTTTCATTCCTGGTTCTAAGGTGATTTTGAAGATTAAACTCTTCACTTCTAAATTCATCACCATGTGCTAACTCAAGTTCTGACACCACTTTCCTCTGCCTCCTTTCCCCTATGTCCCCGCACTGGGTACCCCTCCTTTGTCTCCCTACTCCCCTGTTTTTCTACCTCCTTTTCTGTGCTGCTTCCCTCCTCCGTTCGACTATAAGCTCTTGGAGGGCAGGGGCTGTCTTTCTTTTTATTAATTACTTACTTAGCACTGTGCCTGGCACTTAGTAGGCACTTAATAAAATGTTTATTGGATTAGACTAAAGTTATATAAATTTTTAAAATGTGTTAAGTCTTTTATTTCACACTAGGCAGCCAATTTCAGCATATAAGCTCAAAAGACAAATGCTGCCATCAAGGCAGAAGACCTTAGTGTACTAATAACTGACAAAAGAGATGGGTAAACAGTTAATTTGCTAATTGTTCAACCTGGTGATAAACACTGCCTGGCACTCATACTTCTGATGTGGCCCCTGTAATTTTGGTAAAATAGCAGTTTATGCTTTCAGAAGAGCAAAACATATAAAACTTGCACGCAAATCTTCATGTTTAGAAACAAATTCTTAGAAAATTTTGGCTTTGGAATAATCCTTAGGGAACTACAGTTCCAGACAAATATAAAGCAATTGGAAAAAGGGTGTATATAAAGCACATTGCCAAAGTGATTTTCCTAAAGTCTGATTACGTTACTCTCCAATAAACTCAAATGGATCGCTATTATCTATAGGATCAAATATAAAACTCCTCAGTTTCCATCTAAAGCTCTTCCCCACATATTCCCAACCTCCCTTTCTAGTCTTATTATATTCCCTGCTCTGTGCATTCCATATAGAGACCAACCAAACTGGCCTTCTTACAGTATATCTTCTTACAGTATATACAGTATATACAGCACATAGCATCCCCTTCGATGTATATGCAACACATGCCACTCTTATCTCCCATCAAGGCATTCTTTTATCTCCATCTCTGGTTTCTTTCAAAACACAACATAAGCACCATCTTCTACATGCAAAAATATTTCCCGATGCCTCTAGTTACTGAGACTTTCTTCTGTCAAATAAGCTCATAATTTTTTATATACATTACCTATATCCTTGTGTGTGTACATGTTTGTGGGCCTCCTGATAATAATTTAAGCTAACTGGGGGCAAGGACTATCATTTTTATCTTTTCTGTCTTCTCTGCCTAACGGTGCCTGGAACTGTATTTAGCTAAGTGAATGTAAAGAACTATGGGTATGCTATTATATTCACGAGGTGTCCCGTCTGCAAAAAGGCAGTTTTTTTCTTAATTGCTTAACTGAACAGATATATTTTTATACAGCCTTTTACCAAATTAGGAGTTTTTAAAATCTTTAAAGGTAAATTTAAAATCTCAACCATCCAATCCAATGAGCATTTACTGAGTACCTATTACCTACATGACCATTTGGTGTTTTTGAGTGTAAGACATGGTCTCTGCTCTTAAGGATCTTATACTTAAAGAAGCTTTAATCTACATAAGTAGAATTTACAAAAAGTAATGCTTGTTCAGTATGGATTTATAAAGATGGAGATATTACAAAATGTTAAATATATTTAAGATCTAAAGATAGAGATATTACAAAAAGCTAAATCTTTTTAAGATCTAATCTTATAGTGAAAGTAAGGTAGTAATGAATATATTACAAAAATCCTCAATATTTCTGACTAAAGGCTTTTTCAAGACAACCTAAATTTATCATATTTATCAAGGTAGCAGTCTTTCTACCCAGACCAACTTTGAATCCCTCCCCAAGACAATAAATTCAAACAAATAACACCGAATCAAAGAACGAGCACTTAAAACCAATTCAAAACAAAAATAAATGGACAAATTAAACACAACTATGGTTCAGAAATGAGTGGTTCTAATAGTACAAATACTTATACTCACAGAGAGATGTGGAAATCAAGATCTTGCTGTGTTTCTACTAGCATGCTGCCTTGCATGTACTCGTATGTATAGAGTGCTTAATATTTTACAAAGAACTTTCCTCACAACCAACTGGCTGTGAAAGAAGGCAGGGTATATATTATTATCTCATTTTTCAGATGAGGAAACACACTCAGAGAGATTAAATGGTTTACCAATGGGGAGGCTGGGTGGCACAGTGAATAGAGCACCAGCCCTTGAGTCAGGAGGATCCGAGTTCAAATGCAGCCTCAGACACTTGACACACTTACTGGCCGTGTGACTTTGGGCAAGTCACTTAACCCCAATTGCCCTCCAAAAAAAAAAATGGTTTATCCATGATTGCACAGTTAATAAGTGGCAGAATCAAGACATGAACACTTCTGATCTCAAGTACAATATCTTTTTTTTTTTTAAAGGCACCTATGTAATGAAGTAGAGGACTGGATCAGGAGTCAGAAGCCCTGAGTTCAAATGTGACCCCTCTGTCTTATGTAATATGTCTGCCTCAGTTTTCTAATCTGTAAAATAGGGGACTGAAAGCACCAGAGTTGTTGTGAGGGGGAAAAATTAGATAATATTTGTATAGCATATTGGAAAATGTAAATACTACGTAAATGCTAAGTGGTGACGGCAGAAACAGAAGAACAACAACATACAAAACTGTTCACTGTTCACCTCTTTTCCCCCCGGATGTTACAAAATAGTTACATATCTGATCAAACACAAATCTCAGAAAGGCACAGGCACAGAAGGCAAGGGAGTGATGGGACAGTGGGGGTTAAAATTTTTATCAAAAAATGTAGGAAAAAAAAGAACTGAATAAAAGGAATCATTGCCAAATTATTGTCCCCAGAAATTAGTCTCTCTAATCTACTGTTAAAAGAGTGAGCAGCTTTTTTCTAAGGTGGTATAATGAAGAGTGCTGGACCTGGAGTAAGGAGGACCTGAGTTCAAAGTTTACACCAGACTTCATGGCTGTGTGATCTTACCCAAGTTATTTAATTTCACCCTCAATAAATGGGAACTATGCGACCTTACGACCTAACTCAGAAGACAACTGTGATACAATAAAATATGTAAAGCACTTTGCAAACCTTAAGATGCTTAAATGTCAGCATGAAAGTTGTGACAAAACGAAGTGTAACATTCAAGATCCCCTGTTGGTGACTCATTCGCTAAACCTGGGGAGACTGGACGATTTACATGAAATAAACAAGTTGAAATAGGTACATCTGAATTGAATTTGAATGAATTACTTTCTGGACTTTAAAATATATCAGACTACGTTGGATCGAACCTAAGACAAAACTTAGCTATCCTTTTTCTAAAATTTCTACAAAGATGTCTTCAATTTCCCTCAGTTTATGATGTGAAAATTGAGGCGTAGGGAAGCAAAAATATCTTCCCAAACGACACACAGCTAATTAGTGAAATAGGAGAACTCACTGTTCATGCTGTGAGATCATATTTGGAGCCGGGCAGAAGATCGGAGTGTGTCCCAGGACGCTAGCGTCAGAGTTACAGCTGTAAGGGACCTTAGAGGTCATGAAGCCAAAAACTCTCCTTTTAGAGATGATGGAGCTGAGGTCAAGGGAGGGGTGATGATTTGTGCCAATGTATCATAAGTACATATCCTCAATATCGGGATGTGAATGAAGTCTGCTGATGCCATGATATTCCCTACCAAGTCCCATTTCCAAAATTGAGTCTAATTCTTTCTCCTGTACCAAGTACATATTTAAGTATAGCCAAAAATAATATCTCGTCATCCATGAAAGGGAAAAAAAAAGAAAATATAAAATGAAGAGTAGGTCGTTAATGGGTACTATGCATTTGGCATGTAATGCTGGACAAGTTACAACCTTTTCTACACTCGGTTTCTTCATCTTAAAGCAGTAAAGGATTAAACTAATCATCTCTGTAATTTCTGCCAACAATAAAATTCTAAGAGTCCTGAGTTCAAATCTGTTCTCCGTCTTATGTAATATGTCTGCCTCAGTTTCCTAATCTGTAAAATAGGGTACTGAGAGCACCAGAGTTGTTGTGAAGGGAAAAAATGAGATATTGTTTGTATAGCACACTGGAAAACGTAAGTACTATGTAAATGTTAAGTGGTGACAGCAGAAATAGAAGAACAACAACATACAAAGTTGTTCACCGTTCAGCAATTTTTTTCCCCAGATGTTACAAAACAGTTACATATCTGATCAAACACAAATCTCAGAAAAAGGCACAGGCACAGAAGGCAAGGGAGTAATGGAACAGTGGGGATTAAAATTTTTATCAAAAAATGTAGGAAAAAAAGAACTGAATAAAAGGATGGTCTCTGATTCATAGAATTTTCAAATTTAGAGGGGGAAGGGACATCAGAGGCATTCTAATCCAACTCTCTATCATTTTACATTTGAGGAAACTGAGGCTTGGGAAGTTAAATGCCATGCCCACAGTCTATGAATTACAGTTAAACATGGGAATTTCTACACATTTCAAGGAGAATTCTAAAAATTTGTAGAGAAAAAAGCATAATTTTTCTCATATGAGACATTCATTTCATATTCACTTATGAATTTAAGAATAACAATGGCCAGAGAAACATAAGTATAAGAAACAGGCTTAGGTAAAGATGAAGGATTGTTTTGTTTTTCTTTTGTTTTAATTTATTTACTTGTTTTTTTAAACAGGGCCACTGTAATCAAGAATCAGATTTACAGTTGAAAGAGGCTTTAAAGATCATCTATTCCAACCTCCTTATATTACATCTGAGTCAGAAAGGTGATGTAAGTGTTTAGCACCAAGAAAAAAAGGAATAACATTATGAAAAATTTAGAATAAATCTCTCTTAGTTGAAACATAAGGTATAATGACAGCACATGTATAACCTATATCAAATTGCCTACCATTTTTGGAAGAGGGAAGTGAGGGAGAAAAATTTGGAACTCAAATTCTTGTAAAAATGAATGCAAAAAAATTGTCTTGGCATGTAATTGAGGAAAAAATAAAATGCTATTTATAAAACATAAGGTATACACACAGATACTTGCTCCCTGTGGTATGCAAAAATGCTAGTGGAAGGAACATATTGGGGGGGAGAGGTAAAGAAGGGAGATGGAGAAGGAAGATACGAAATAAGAACCAGAGTTCAGTGTCACACAAATTAAGAGAACACAGATTTTTAAGAAGGAAGGAATGATTGACAGGTTCAAATACTGCAGACAGTAGAGAAGGATATGGATTGAGAAAAAGCTGTGGTTGTTATGAATGCTTATACTGTTCTTAAATTTTAGAAAGTGTATTGTTAAAAGTCTAGTGATATTGAATTTCCTACCACAAAATTTCCTAGGCTACTTAGGGGTCAGGAATTCCATTCCTAAATAAGAATGTGAAGGGTGCCTTAGGTGTATTCCTACAACATTACAGATCTTAATGGACAACATAAATGGACAGTTAGGTCACCAGGGTGCCACCAACATGAGATCAGCAATTATCTAAACAGAGCTATTGAGTACTCAACCCCACAAAACAGATATTTCCTATTTCTTGGTAGGGAAGACTACTGGGAAGACATCCTTTGGTTTTCTGTTGATTTGTGAATTGAAATTACCTGGTGAGATTTCAAGCAGTATTAACATATGTGCCTATTCTATTATTACAGAATTAACTACTGTATGCTGAGTCAGGAAAACATCTTGGGAGTCCTGTCTCCAACAAGTCACTTGGCCTCTCTAAGGCTCAGTTTTCTTATCTGTAAAATAGAATGCTAGCACTTACCTCATGGAGTTATTGAGAGGATCAAATGGGAAGGTACATAAAGTACATCGAATACCTTAAAAATCTACAGAAAGTGCGCCATTATTATTAACTACTTGGGGCACAAAATGAACTAATGGAATGAAGTATGTTATGAGGTGAAATGACATATGAGAAGGAGCAGAGGTCTAGTACTGGCTCTGCTATTAAACAGCTGTGTTTCAGGACAAGTCACTTCACTTGCTTCATCTATAAAATAAAAAGGTAAGAATTTCCAAGTCCCATAGAGCAATAACATTTCATGAATTCCAAGTTTAGGATGGTGGAAGTGTAGCTAGACAACATTTTTATAAATGAGGATCTAGGAGTTTTAGTGGAATATAATCCCAAATCAACAGTGTGACATAGCAGCCAAAAAAAGAAAATGCAGTCTTTGGTAGAATTAAGAGGATGGCATCCAGAACTAGCAAAGAGACATTATTATTATACTCCACAGCCAGAGTATTTTGTTCAGTTCAGGGAATCACATGTTAGGGAAGACATTGACAAGACAGAGCATGTCAATATGGTCAGCTGACTCAAGGCCATGTCATATGAAAATCTTTTGATGGAATTGAGAAATGTTAAGCCTAAAGCAGACTGGGAGGGGTACAAGAGAGGAATAGGAGTGTAGCAGGACACATAACTTTCTTCAAGTATCTGAAAAATCATCATATTCAACAAGATCCAGACTGACTCTGTTTGGCCTCAAAAGTCAAAAAACTAGAAGCAGCAGCAAGGCTGACGTTGGATTGTGACAAAGAAAAAGTTCCTAATAGAACTGTCCAAAGGTGGAATGACCTGTGTCTCAATAAGTAATAAGTTCCCTAACAAGGACATCTCCAAGTGAAGGCTGAATGATTATACTGGAGATACTGTACAGAGGATTCCAGTTCAAGTACAGCAAGTAGACACAACCCTGTACTTGTATTCATATCCTGCCTATGATGGATGCTAGCTGTATGAACCTGGACAAATCACTTGACCTCTCTGTTTGATCCTCATTTGTAAAATAAGAGTGCTGGACTAAATGATCATTGAGATCCCTTCTAAAATTCGTAACCTTTAGGATTTTATGATCTACTAAGTCAAGGCTGCATTCTCACCAATACTGGGAGTTCAGCATGGTGATCAAATCACAGTTGATTCAATTACAGTTTTAAGCCTATCATATTTGTTATCCATCCACATGTACCAGGTATGTAGGCCTCCTTTAACAGAATGTAAGCTCCTAGAGAGGATGGATTATTTCGTTAGTTTTTTTTATTACTAATACCCAGAACATATTACTTGCTTAAATAAATGCTGGACTGATGATATATAGATAAACATATTTATAATACACAGGAAGCTATAGTATAGCTCAATGATTTAAAAAAAATAGGGGCTTATGAGTTATACGAATTATAAATCAAACCACCAAATTTAAGTTACTATATAATCTTAAATCAAAGACAACTTCTCTGGTATATAATTTCTTTTCTTTATAAAATGTTGGACTTGCTGTGATGAGTAAACAAGAAAGTACTACAACTTCAAAGAGTTACAGCTTAACAACCATATAAGGCAAGACAGTTGAAATAGTCCAAGGGGAAAAGAAAGAAAAATGGATGGACTCAATATTCAAGTGTTGTTCCTTTCTTTGGTGGAGGAAAGAGTGATTAGGTACGGTTTATGAAGAAGGAAAATGATTACTGATAGGAAAGAATAAAAGCTAATGAGCAGGCTTTCACAGAAGATCCACTTTAAGGACCTTTATGAATAAAGGAAATATGCAGGGAGACACTGAGTCGAATTCGCGTAGCCTTGCAAGACTGGGCTGAAATGGCATTTCCAGGCCTCTGAACTAGTCTGCCAGGGAGTGAAACAAAACTGCAGCCAAAGACTATCCACAACTCTTCCTCACTTCTGCAAACCTCTCAGTATTAATTTACTAGGCTCAGTACACAAAAATGTCATAGTGAATTCTGCATATTTGAAATTGCAAAATGAGAACTTGCAAGTCCAATGTCTATATTGAATTTCTATAGCCCTTTTGATATATGTGCCCTTTAATAAAGTTGAAATAATTTAAGTTTAATGAACTTAAAAAAAAACCCACATCATTCTTATGACGGGAAGTATTTTAAACAGTGGCAATGAGACAGGCTACATAAATCTAAACACATGTATCCCTTCTTGTAAATAAAATTCAGTTTTATATTACATACAACTTTTATTACATAGATGATGAAGTGTGACAACTTAGTTTTGCAGAGCCTTAAGCTTGAAACTTAAAGAATCTTCAGGCTGAGGTACACTGTTACACTGCATTAGGTGTTTGAGGATGGGGGCTATATATCATAATGCTTTATATCTATTAAGTATTCAATAAATACTTTTCAAGTGAATGAATGAATAACAATCAACACCTACCAGCAAAATATAATAGTGAAGATCAGCTCTATTATCCCTGGGGAATACCCAGACCAAAATGAGGGGTGAACTTTCTAAAAGCTGCAAATATATAGATGAAGGGATTTTCCAAGCACAGAAGGAATTACTGTGACCTAAGAAGTGCAGATGTGACAACAAGGAGGTTTCTGAGTTTGTGACATTTTTCTCTAACTCTAAAAGGGCTAAGCACTCCTAGCAACAGAACAGCCAACACACTCTGGGCAGCCTGGCCTCATCAAATCTCAGGAGGATTTTTCTTCTGGGGAGTTTTTCTAAGGCAGCATCTCCCTGATTTGATAAAAGTTAATGGGAAAAAATGATTTCTTTTGCAATCAACTTTTCTCAAGTACTAAAAACAAAGAAGAAATGCATGAAGAAAATTCTCTGATTTTTTTTATTAAATAGTAACGAGTACAAAGACAGACTTTTGCTTAAATATTCACTCAAAGAGAAAAAAAAACTTAAGAAACTTTCCCCGCTTCCTTACAGATATAAGGGATTATGCAGACATGAAACACTATAAATATTGTTGAACTTTTTCAATTTTAGCTTTACTGAACTATTTTCTCCTCTTTTTTGCCCTTTGTTAACATGGATGTGAGTTAGAGAAGGAAGGATATGTTGGGAAAAGCAGACCACTTTAAAAGAAGACAACAGTAAAAATTTATAATAAAATTTTCCCTCAATGTAGTTCTTCCATTGGACCATAGATATAATACTAATAATGATGATTCACATTTATACAGAACTTCTTATTGCCAGGTAATGTGCTGGGGTTTTACAATTATAATCTCATTTAATCCTTACAACAACTTTCAGTGGCAGGCAATAGGGCTGAAAGAAAGATAGGGGTCACCCAATTCTGTTGCACTTCTTAGACAGATACTACCTGGTGAAATCTCTATCACAGATATACAGACACACACAAAATAAATCCATTGGAGGCATATAAAAGCTGAAGTGACATCACATGACTTACACACCATTTTTCAAACCTCATTGATATGTAAAAGGGTTCTACTGATTCAGGACATAGTAAAATCTATTTTGAGACTCACAATGCTTTTTAAAGAGAAAGTTTATAGAGATGGGATATAAAAGAGAAAGGTATAGAGCAAACAGTACTCTCTGGTAAAAGTGACAGAAGGTGAGACTCAGTACAGCTACCATCTGGAAATTGCCACAAAACCTCTTCCTTCCTATTTGTATAGACGTAGTCTGTTGCATTTTTCTTCCTAAGGAAGTTAATTAAAGCTTTTAATCTCTCCAAAATAAAATTCAATCTGGCCCCTCTGTGCCTTACTGTTTCCCTCTGTCCACCACATTGTTGAGTGGTCAGCTGTATTCCCTTGTACATTGTACTCCAGACGTACTATGAAAAGTCATGCTATGAAATACTAATTAAAAGGACAGCTGTCGATTGAAAACTGTCACAAGTATACTCGAATCAAAGTCACTAAGGCCTTGTTTAAGCACTCTGCCAGATGCATAATCACTCTGGTTACAAACTTTTTTCTATAACATGATATATAACATATAACATGTTTCATATAACATGTATTTATTTATATACATACACACATTCTCTTTCTCACCTATATCTCTTTAAGAAAGTTTTTTTTTTCTTCCTTCAGGTAAAATGAACATGGAAGAATTTAAAAATCAACATAATGGCAACAAACAGAACTTGGAGTAGGAGCTTAAATCTAAGGAGAGGAGGAGAGGGAAGGAAGAACAGAGAAAGGAGAAATGAGTAAGATGATACTAAAGAAAGTAAGAAATTAAAGAATGGCCCCTTCAGGACCTAAGAAAGTATATTCTCATTAAACTCCTGACAAAAAAATAACTCGTGTCATCTTGGGTCATTGCTACATTTGTTTTAAGTCACATTAATAGATGTTACAATCTAGTAAAGGAATAATATGATACATATATATATATATATGCATATGTATGTATAAGTTAATATATTTCATTCTCTTTAACGTCCTCAAGGCTTCTTTATAGTTATTGCCTAAACAATCTGGAACTAATCTGCAAGACTGTGGCAGCATACCTACTTTGCTATAAATAAAAAAACTAGGAGTCATAAATAAACCGCAGAAGAAATTTGCATGTGGGAGGTTCAGGTGTTTTATGCAATAAATGCTTTATTATTCATTTATCAAATAAATGTTGAATAGTGTCTAGGCTTAAAAGACATTGATTGGTGAAGCATGGATTAAAAAGAGAAGTAAAACTCAGTTCCTCCTCTCAAGGCCCTTATAACTTGGCAAGAGTCAGTGAGGTAGAGTAGGCTCTAGGTTTTATATTCATCTATTTGAAAATTCAAGTAGAGGGAGGGGGAGGGGCAAGATCAGCAGAAAGGTGGTAGTTAGTCAGTAGACAGGAGTGGTTAGACATCAGAGGAGATACACTGAAGCTAGTTATTCAGAAGCATCTGAACTATGGTCATTATGGATGCTGCCAAAGAGCTGACAGATATTTGAAAGAATAATGCTAAATTTTAAAAATTATTTTTAAATTATAATTTACAATATAATTTCTTTTAAAAAATTAGAATCTGAATCACTAGATAAAAAAATACAATTTTGGAGACCATTTTGTCCCACTCTGAGTGAAAGAGAGGGGAAAAATTAGGTCCAAAAGAATTAGGTGATTACTCTTCATTTTAAGACTATTAAATGGTAATGATTAAATTTATAAAGGTTGTAACCTGAACTTTTAAAAATGATACAATTTTTTAAAAAGTCATATGCCCAAATATCAAGCCTTCAATAAAAGAATAAAACATCCAAGTTAAATTACTGATAAATTCTACTTTACAAGAGGTTAGCGAGAGATTTGGTGAGGATACAACAGAATGCAGCTTCCTAGGAATACTTTTTTCCCCTTATTCATGTATTAAAGTGACTGCCCACAAGCCATAATGGGAAATTAGCCAGTCTTAGATCACAGCCAATATCTGATAAGTATAAATTAGCAACACCACAAAATATTCCACTGAGCAGCTCTGAGTTGCTAGGAAACGGGAGGTCAGGCAACATTCAAAGGCTGGATTATTCCCATCCTCTAGTACACTTATAGAACTCTATTCATCCTAAATTCCCAACTCTGTGGGTGCTGGGCTGCAAAGACTCTGTGACCCAGCACTCACGGAACCTAATTGTGATTCTGGTCTGAGTTCCACGACACTGTCCTCACTGAATTCTGAACAAATCTGAATTTCTTCTCCTTTTTCTTCTTTGCCCATGCCCCCTGGCCCAACGTTCCAGCTCTATGATTCCATGATACTTTTATTTGCAACTTGGAAACTTTTCACCAAGTTAATAGCTCCTGTGAGTCCATAAGAAAGAACATTTTTAAGGTCCATAGCAACTTATGATCTGACTGGCAAAGATTTTAAAAGCGTATTTTAAAATT
Source organism: Pseudochirops corinnae (assembly GCA_028646515.1). Taxonomy (NCBI): domain Eukaryota; kingdom Metazoa; phylum Chordata; class Mammalia; order Diprotodontia; family Pseudocheiridae; genus Pseudochirops; species Pseudochirops corinnae. The sequence continues at coordinate 114,949,869 of CM053587.1, forward strand.
TTCTTTAAAAATGAAAAAGAAACATGGTGAGAGCCCATTATTCATGATCAAAGAAAGGAACAGGATTTAAAGGACACAAAAGAAGGTATCACCTGGCTAGTTTATAATGAAAGGCTGCATGTAATGTGCTTTGCAATTCTTAAAGAGCTATATGTCAGTTCCTATTATTATTGTATGAAGCAATAAGCCATTCTTAAGCGTGTATTTGATCTGTCCGAAGATAGGATATTTTGAATGCCATTTCCTTCAATAGCTCATCCTGTTCTGATTCAATATTTAAATCCCTTGATTTCTTGGACGTAAAGAGGAATTTGACAACACTTTTGCATCATGTTGTCTCTAATTCTCCTTTATTTTAAACCAATTTTTTTTTGTTGTTTTTTGGAAGGGGGAGGGCAGGGCAATTGGGGGTTAAGTGACTTGCCCAAGGTCACATGGCTAATAAGTGTTAAGTGTCTGAGGTCACATTTGAATTCAGGTCCTCCTGATTCCAGGGCCAGTGCTCTATTCACTGCGCCACCAAGCCGCCCTTCAAACCAAATTCTACAGAACTTTAAAGGATGAATCTTTTTTTTTTTTTAATGACTTGATGGACCTTTGTTTATAATAGTTACTAAGCACTTATTGAGTTATCCTATGAAATGAAGACATCCCAGGATATCCACATGACTAGAAATTTTCTGTGAGTCACAAATTATATCTCTTTACAGTATTTTTATTAATTTTTTCAACCAAGTTGAATTTAGATAACTTGGGGTCATTCGTAACTCACATAAGGATTTTTTCAAGAAAACTGAAATTTTTAGCCTGGAGGACAAAAAAACCTATGAGGAACATAACTATCAAAGTAGTTAAATGACTGTCATGTGGGAAAAGGATTAGATATATTTTCTTCCGCCTCAGAGGGCAGAACTAGAAGTAACTGGGTAGAACTAGAAGGAAAGAAAATTAAGAACTGGAGACATTCAAATTATAATGGGCTGCTTTGATGGAAGTAGATTCATCCTCAAGTCTTTTGACAAACACTGGATAACTAACTACTTGCCAGGTGTGTTCTAAAACAGATATTTTTTTTCCAGTGACTAGATGGTCACTAACATCTACCCTAATTCCAAAATGCTGTGCTATCAGGAGAAAATCCCAGAATGAAATAAATTTATTATTTAGATGTCATCTGTAGAACAGGCAGAAACACACACACACACACACACACACACACACACATTCTCTCTCTCTCTCTCTCTCTCTCTCTCTCTCTCTCTCTCTCTCTCTCTCTTTCTCTCTTGTAAATGTGAGTAGATTTAGAAGAAGACATTCGATTCCCTTGAGTTCAAAAGCTGCTAGCCAAGTGGGAGAATCATAGAACAGGTAAAGAACATGGTTAAGAGATCAATTATGACACCTAAAGGGATACCTCCCCAAAATAAAAATATCCTGCTATTTATTCTCTGCTTTATTTCTATGTCACTAGTTTTAAGAAATCTGTTTCTAACTTCCAGAGTTCTTGTGAGGATTACATTTGTAAAATGCTTAGCATCATGCCTGGCATATAGCAGAAGCTTACTGCTTTTTCCTCCTAACAGGCCTATCATAGCAGGGATTCTTCTCTGAGTATAGGTTGGATGAGATGGCCCCTGAGGTCCCCTCTTTCTCTGAGATTCTGTGATCCTTCCTACAGTGGAAAGACACCTTTGCTCAACATTGTGAATATCTGTGATCCCTGAACTGAGAGAAGAGGCTTCTAGTGGCAGGGTTTCCAAGGATTCCACAGGCTATCCCTTTAGGAAAAGAAAAAAATGTGAACTACCTCTGTGGCAAATCATGAAGTTCTTCTGAAAGCAATCCCATCTTCACTTTAATTTGCTACCATATCATACTACAATATAATTCCAGCATCAGATAAGGATTTCCTTCCTTCTTTCCTTCCGAATGGAGCTTGAATGCCTATTTTATATTAGCTATTGTGTTGTCTGAACAAGAGAAGGGGAAGAGTTTTAATAATATAACTGTTGGTGATGCTATTTGTGTTAACACAGGAAATACCTTCTGGCACAGCTTCAGAGCCAAGTGTTAGTCTTTTCAAAAGGGCTGACTCTACAGATGTCACACAATGGCTCTGGACCCGGGTTAGTATGAGAGGGTTCTTCATGGAATGCAGGTGTTTGGATTTATGCAAGATCACAGAATTAGATCTTATAGGTCATCCGATACAATCCAACCCCTTAATCTGATAGAAGAAATGGAGGCACAGAAATCAAGTGACTTTCCTAAGGTCACAGAGGCCACGTATTTCAACTCTGTCCTGAAACTCAAAATCTTTCCCATCGTACTGCACTCTACTTGGGCCTATATACCACATAAGGGCACTGGGGATGAAACTGCTAACTCTAAGCAATGTTTCCTTAATCTCCCTGCATGTGGAGCATGTGAACATGGTTTCTGTAATTGGTAAAAATCCAGGTAAGCCTGTATTGGAAAATGTTATAAAAGTTAGAGACATACTTATTGATATCATAGTGGTATGTATAGTCCAGCGTATTAAGCATCGTAATAACAGGCAGCATCTGTATGACGCCTACCAGGTGTCAGGCACTGTGCGTAAGTGTTTTACAAATATTATTTCACTTGATGCTCAGGACATCCCTGGGAGGTACATGCTATTTGTTATCACCCCCACTTCATAGCTGAGAAAATGGAGGTAGACAAAGTTGAGTGATTTGTGCAAGGTCACAAAACTGAGTTCAGATTTGAATGCAGATTTTTCCTGACATCAGGCCCAGAGTTTGATTCGTCCACTGGGTGACCTCACTGTCTGTCATAACCTTTAATGGAAAGTATTAAGAAGGAAGCATATCAATCATTATCAGGTAAAAAGATTCCAAGAAAGTGAAGGGTCACATTGCTGCAATCTATACTCCCTTAAAAGTGTCACAGCTTAAAGGTGTCTGAAACAACTCTTAAAATGGTCACAAAAATGCTTTCATCCTTATTAGCATGTTTTTATAAATTCAAAACCTGAACATTTCCAAGTCCTATTATTTAATGGTATTAAACTTAAAATTAGGGGGAGGCTAGGTGGTGTAGTGAACAGAGGACCGGCCCTAGAGTCAGGAGGACCTGATTTCAAATCTGGCCTCAGACACTTAACACTTACTAGCCATGTTACCCTGGGCAAGTCACTTAACCCCAACTGCCCTCCAAAAAGCAAAAAAACAACGGCAATAACAACCACCACCACCACCAAAAACCAACTTAAAATTAAAATTTTCAGAAATATCAGTTTCTACTCTAAAGATTGCATGGGCATTTTAACTGGTAAGATTCAACAGATGAACACTGATAATTTTCCAAATCAACTGTGAATATTTTTGTCTTTCCCTTACCTCACTCCCCACATTAAAACCAAGACATTTTTGTATCAGCATTTAGATAAAACTATTAATGCAATCAGTACTCTACAGCAACTACATTCTTAAAAACTTCTGCTCAATTATGCTATTTCGACATATTCTGATATACCTTTCTTTGAAAAACCACACTTTTAGATTTCATAATAAGCCGCGACCTTGCCCATATGAACCACATTCTTCTATGACTTCTCAATGAAGTCACTTTTCTTTGATTCCTTCAAGTTTTTTCTCAGAATTTGTAACACTGGGCCCGAAGGTCTAGACAGTATTGTCTTGTAGATTCAACAAGGATGAATGAACTGAGAGGCACGCCAACTATGGTGGGGATAGAGAATGAGAGCAGATAGTGTGTACTTTCAAAGATGCTGAATCTGGGGCAACTATTCATCTGAGAAAGTGGATCTCACTAAAAAGCTGGTTATGGTCAGTGGCACACTGCTACTTGGAGTTTTCTTTCCATCACTTACTTAATATTTCTACCAGCTGCATAAAATAACTAAAATAATAATATCCTGCCCTTATATGGCACTTTAAGGTTTAAAAAGCACTTTCCTCTGAGGTGTTGCTGAATGTTAAGGATATAACTTCTTAATACAAGAGCCAAGTTCATAAATGTAGTCTTTCTAATATTCAACAGTAATGACAGTAACAACAACAACCATTTCTGTAGCATTTTAAGGTTTACAAAGCACTTTACAAATATTGTTTCATTTGATCCTCTCAACAATTATATGAGTTAGGTGCTAGTATTATCTTTGGTTTGCAGATGAGGAAACTGAGGGTTACAAGCTAAGTGACTTGCCCAGGATCATACAGTCAATAAATCAATTGAGAAAGTCTCCTCTAATTCACAGTTGTATACTTTGGTACTGTGGAAAGAGAGGTGAATGCAGAATCAGAATCCCAAGGGCGAGACTTGTTTCACTTTTGTCTCTTTGCATCTTCAGTTCATTATCAACTATATGACTAAAAGAATGAAATAAGCATTTATTAAACCCCTATCATGTGTCAGGCATTGTGCTAAGCACTTTAAAAATATTATCTCATTTGATTCTCACAGCAACCCTGGAAGTTAAGTACTCTTGTTATCCCCATCTTACAAATGAAGAAACTAAGATAGAGAGAGGTTAGGTGACTTGCCCAGGGTCACACAGCTAGTAAGTGAGACCAGATTTGAACACAGGTCTTCTTGACTCTAGACCCAGTGCTTTATCCACTATGCCACCTAGCTGACCCAGTTATTCTGGGCAAATTATTTTCTGCTGTTTCTGTTTCCTTATCTTTAAAGTCCTAGACAATCTACCTCATGGGATTGGTTTGAAGAGCAAATAAAGCAGTTTGTAAACCATAACAGATTAAATAAATGTTCAATTATTAGTAGGATAAGCAGGAATAGCAGTAGTATTAACAGTAGTAGTAGTAATAGTTTTGCAGTAGTATGGTGCTACAAATTCAAACCTGTTGGTGAAAAAGCTTTTACTATCTGAAATTAAATGGGAGAAAACTGCTGTCAGTCTACCTAAAAGCTGATATGGTTTAAAAATATTAGTACTAAGACTGAAATATTTTAAATATTTTATTTAAGAATTTATTTAATTTTATTAAATTTATTTAAATATTTAAAATATTTTAAAAATTTGAAGAAATAGAGGGCATTTCTGGAGGAGAGTGGGTTTGGATGGGGCGAGAGAAGGCTAGTTTGATAAGGAAAGTCTACATTAGACAGGAAATATTTGACCTAGGCTTTGAAGACAGGATGGGAGGAAAGAAAAATTCTACGTGGAGGACATAATAAACTAGCGTGGCGAGCTGGAAAAGTAGAGGAGGCATGAAGTCAGGCAACATTCAAATGGAAAACAATTCAGTTCAGAGTGCAGGTAGTTGAGAAAAGGAATCAGCTGAAGTGATGCCAAAGAGATGAGTTAAGACCAAATCACAGCAAACATTATTTTTAAAGCAAGTGCTACTGAAGACTAGTAGAGAGAGATATAGGAGAACAAAGGAAGTAATACATATGAAAGCCAAAGAAGATAGTTTCAAGAAGGGATAATTAAGTACTAGAGAGACCAAGGATGAAAAAAGACTAGGAAAGAGCCATCAGATTGAAATTTGGAAGGCCACTGGTAACCTTAAAACAATTTCAATTGGCAGCTAATAGAAACTGGATTACAAGGCAAGGTTTGAGTATAAGGAGGCAGCTAGATGGCTTGGTAGAGAAAAGCACTGGCCCTGGAGTCAGGACAACCTGAGTTAAAATGTGGCCTAAAACCCTTACTAATTCTGTGACTTTGGGCAAGTCACCTAACCTGTTTGCTTAGGAGGCAGCTAGGTGGTTCAATGGATAAAGCACTGGGCCTGGAGTCAGGAAGACCTGACTTCAAATCTGGCCTCACATACTTACTATCTGTGTGACCCTGGGCAACACACTTAACCTCTGTTTCCCTTACTCCACTAGAGAAGGAAATGGTAAACCACTCTAGTATCTTTGACAAGAACTCTCAATAGATGGTGTGGTAGGGTCACAAAGAGTTAGACATGACTGAACAACAAAGTTTGAGTAGATGACTGTACTCTATTTTTGAGACTTCTGGGAATCAAAATGGAGATAGGGTAAGGTAAGACTTTGACAGAAAAGTTTTGTTTTAAATAAAAAAATCTTGAGCATGTCTGCAGATGAAGGAAAAGGAGCTAGTGAAAATGATACACAAGATATAATAAAGTAAAAGGTCATGATTGAGGAAGAGGGGATAGGATCAAGAGCATAAGGCTAGCTTCCCAAAAGAGGAAGGATGAGAAATTCTGAGGTAGGAAGGAATGTATACTCTCTAGCCAGATCCCCAGCTTTATCCTGTATTTCCACCCTCCAGACACAAAGCCCTTACCCCATACAAGCCAGGCTATCAACTTGCTGAACCAGAAAGAATGGCTGCTGAGGGGCTGGGGCTAGAAGAATTTTCAAGCTAGTGGCCCAACCGATGGAAATGCAAAGTGATGTAAAACGTCCTGGATTTGGAGTGAGGAAGCCTTGAATTTGATTCTCATCTTTGTTCTGACGTTTACTAGCAGTGTGACCACAAGTCTCTCTGACTCCTGGTTTCTTTATTTATTAGAAAGGGCTAAGATCCAGAGTGTAATTATCTTACAAGGTTGAAGAGAGGATCACATGAAGTAGCAGGGCAAGCACACACACTCTGTGAGCCTCCAAGTGCTATGTAAAAGCAGTTACCATTATTAGCATGACTGGATACTAGGATCAGGGTACAGAACTGGGGGCCCAAGGAGCACAGGAAAGGCTACAGCGATGGTACCTGTAAAGTATAAAAAGCAGCAAAATGCTTTTTTGTTTGATTTTTGGTAAATCATTTTTTCTCCATTCCCATTTCATGATACTATTTTACACATTTCCACTTGATCAGTTAGACTTTGGTAATAAAAACTGTATTGCTGAGGAAAGAAGAAACATAAAGTGCAATAAATAGAATGCGTTTTACTGGACACCATAATGACTGATTCAAAATATAGATTTAGTCACGTGTCATCCTGAATGTGTTACTGCATTTAATCCCAACATTCAATCTCAATTTCTGCTGAGCAAAAATTTTAATTATATTCAGATGCCAGTTTTGCATGGAATATTTGTTTTATATTTAATGTAAAAAATCTGCTGTGTTCACATTTCCATCTATAAGTTGAGGTTTCTATTTTAGACATTCCTTATTATCTGCTTTCTTTAGCAAAAATTTCCTTTATGATTCTTACTGGAACGGAACAAGTGAATCTCAACAAAATGTGCCTCATCAGGTTTCTCCAGTAGGATTGCAAAATTCAGACATGTATATGCATGTGTAAAGCAACAGATGATTGTTGAACTAAAATCCTTTCTCTAATTCAAAACTTATGAAAATCATTTATGAAAACATTTGAACAAAAGAACATTAATAAAAACATTTTAGCGTTGCTACATTTTCTTTAGAAGTTTGCATAATGTCGAAATTCAGAGTACTAAACAAGTCAGAAGCAAACTGCACGTTACTGATATTGACTTAAAAATAGAAGACTTCTCTGAAATAATAAATTCAAACAAAAGAACCTCAATCGAAAAATCATACCTTCCCCCCCCCCCCACTAATGCCAATTATCAGCCACTGTCACGTTGAATTAACAAAAAGATTTGTTTCAGATTCAAACACAACTTGAATAATTGAAAAGGGGTTTCTGATAGATTAAACTTCTGCAGGCAATCCAACCCACTCGTGAGGGAGCTGCTCACTTTGAAATGGCAACCTCCACTCTACATACGCTTACTTTCACAATTCGCAGCTCCCACAAGTCAGATAAAATGTTTCCAATACACAGCAGTGAAATAAAGCCCCTACCTACCTTCAAATTTCCTTCTTTCTCCCTCTAGTTTTGGTCCACTGTGAAGGGCTGCATCTTTAGCAGTCGAAGCAGCGCCGTTCGTCCGACTGCACTGACAGAGGCACAAAAGCAGGCTTTCTCTAGCTCGCTGGTATTTCAAGCCTTTCATGTGGTATCTGAAGCTGTGCCTGTTTAATTCATTCCTGCTTCTACTCAGAGGAAGTCATGCCTGGTGAGGGCTGGCTCAACAGTTCATGCTGAAGATATTTGGGACTGGCTTTGAGAAGGCAAACCAGCTTCTAGGCAGCCAAAATGCAAATGTTTCAAAGCCAGTGAATCCTAAAATTTTAATAGATCAACTACAAAAATACATATAGATATGGACCAGGATAAGAGTAAAGTTACTCAGCTTCAATCTCAGAAAATTTACACAGAGTCCTCACTTCAGCTGCACTCTCTGAGCTGTATTTGTGCCTATTTATCGGAGTCTGTACATAGCTTTGCTGAATAGTTACCATGACAACTTAGTAAACAGGATTCAAGTGACCATTGAGAGAGGCTTGGGGGGATTGTTCTATTTAGTGAGCAGAATGGTCTCTCTTCAATGCCTCCTTTACTAAAACTGCCTGAAAAGGTAAAATTGCCTGCGTGGATGAGATGTTCTCAAAAGGCAAAGGATAAGATGTTGGCAGTTGATGTACCTTTGACTGGGCACAAACCCACATCCACTGTGGTCAGTCTACAGAGCCTGACAAAAATTAATAGCAATGATGGAATGAGGGTGGAATGCTTAAAGGTTCCTGAATGGCTTTTTTTTCCTTCCACATTAGGGCCAGGTGGGCATTTTTCAGTAGAAAACAAAATGGAAATAAACTAATTCTCATCAAGATTGGATCATCTCAAAGTTAAGAGTGGAAAATGAGCCAGGACCAAATAACTTTTAGTTATCTCTCTATTTTGTTTTTCTTTCTTCTTTTATTTCCTTTCTTGCGTAGAGAATAAAACTCACCTTCTATAACACACACATTCGGATTCTGATATTTTCTGATGTGCGTTTTCCCTTTAGAAATTCTTTGATACTAACTTTTAATGACAAACATTATTGATGCAGTGATAAATACAGAAAGTTCTCACTTTATGTGAAGTGGATCCTTCCACAGCCCTCTATGTAAAGTGATTTTTGTGTAATTTGATTTTGTTGGAGCATGTGGAAAAGGGAGGGGGGGTAGAAAGGAAAGAAGGAAGGAAAGGGGCTGGGCTCTAGGGGAGGGAGGAGGCTGGTACATGGTTCAAGGACATGGAGGGTTGAGGACAGAGAAGTGAGAGCAGGGGAGGAACATGTGGGCTGGGGACACTCATATGAGGGCCTGGCCAAAATCTGAGAGTAAGACTCTTGGCAGGGGAAGGGAGGTGAGGAGCAGAACATGGGGGTCTGGACATAAACACATATAAGAGAGAACACTGAAAAGTGAGGGTGGGGTCAGACATGTGGCACCCAAAACATAAAACAGACACATGGGTGTTGAACATGTAGTCAGGTGAGCAGAGTGAGGCAAAAGTCTCTTCTTTCCACCTGAGGTCTCAAGCTAAGACCCCGTTGCTGGGAAGGGATAGGGTAGTATCTCTATCTCTGTGCCTCCATTTATTGAGGGAGAGGTTGGTGGTGGGTAGAAAATGAGAGAGTGCTGAGCAGAAGGGCAGGAGCAGAAAGAGAGCACAGTACTATACAGTAAAGTTAACATAGGTGGGATTTTTTTAATGCGATTTTTTTCAGAATTCTTTAGGTAAAGATGAATTTGTATTATGCAAATTTACATAAAGGAAGAATTGTCTGTATTACAAAACAGAGGTTCTAAAAAGAAAACTAAGCTATCCTCAGTAATTTAGCAGAGGATGCTTTTTAAAAGCTTTCATAGCACTCCTAGTTGGAATTTTTATTTGTCTACATTCAACTTTAACTTCATGTTAAGCTTGAATAGATGGACTTATATATCTCTAAGGTTATTTTCTTATGTACCATTTTGAAAATGAAAACTAGTTATAATCTCTCAACATGCATTAAATATATACTATGTGCCAGGTACCAGGCTAAGCTAAGAGAACACAAAAAAGGGCAAAAACACAATTTGTGCCTTCAAGGAGCACACATCGTAATAAGAGAGAGCATACAGAAATAACTATGTACATATAAAATATATACAATAAAGGCAGGATAAGACAGTGACAGCAGATAGATAACAAGGACAGAGAGGAGGGACTATTTGATATAAGGGCAAAGAACAATAATTTCCATGGCATTTCATCTGGTCCTCACAACCTTTTAAGGTGGGTGCTACAGAATTTCCATCACATGAGGAAAGCTGGGGGTCAGAGACCTTAGAGCAGAGCCTGTCATGGCCCACAGAAGTCTTTGTCTTTAGCCTCACAGTTCTTAAGTGCTCTGGAGCAGGACTGTCCTGACTTCAGGGTCACTCTCCTCCTACTACACCAGGCTGTTTTGGGGGCAATCAGAAAGACCATCAATTGTAACAACGTAATAGAATGGAAACTTTCAGTGAAAATGCAATCTGTACACAAGTAACAGATCACAGGACCTAAAGCCTACAGCCAAAAGAATACATGCTGGTGCTCACTCTGCTAAAAACAGAACACTGGGGCGGCTAGGTGGCACAGTGAATAGAGCATCGGCCCTGGAGTCAGGAGGACCTAAGTTCAAATCTGCCCTCAGACACTTAACACTTACTACCTGTGTGACCTTGGGCAAGTTACTTAACCCTGCTTGCCCTGCCTTCCCCCTCCAAAAAGCAAAAACAAACAAAAAAGAGCACCCACTATCTTCTGGACCTGCCTGAATCATGTCAGTCTTCAAAAAGAGAAGGAGCTGGAAGAGGCCTGGGACTGAACATCCCCTAATTTGATACCTGAGGTAACTGAGGCTGAGAGGGAAGATGAGTGTCTATGGTCACTGAGGTGGTGGAGGATTTACACCTAAGATCTGAAAAATAGCTCCTAAGATGTAGCTAATAAATTAAATTATGGCTTTGGTTAATTATAATTTATTCAAAAGAAGCAAGAGGGGTGACAACGGGTGGGGGTTGAATAGCACTGCATATTAAGAAATTATACTGTGTGAGAAAATCCAAGAAACATGAATGAGAAGAATGATTAGAGAGCAAAGATCAACAGAGGGATAATAGAAAAAACTGTGATTTGAATATACTAGAGTACTCAGACAGAAAGCGGAAAAACAGGTGTTTAAGAAAGAGATAAGACAGGAAAAGGTATGACACAGGAATGATGAGAAACTTCAATTACCTAGATATATACTGGAGATCTTTCAACAAGAAATAGAGAAATTGCTAACTTCCTGTTTTGCCTTGATGATGTTATCCTTAAAAAGATGAGGGAAGGAATAGGTATGGGAGGCCTGGGGTTGAACATCTTTCCTTCCCTTCTGGCCCCACAAACTCCAAACCTCAGCTTAACTCAATCTCCAGAAAACCTGGGGTTGACTACCTTCCTTGCCAGCCCTGAGAACCCTGACCTAGACTGTGAAGAGGCAATGGCCAGAGGAACAAGAATAATATCCAGTCCACCCTTTTCCTCCTCTAGTCCCCTCTCCAAATTCCCTAAGAAAACCCTAAAACCAAAACCTGCCTTAGTCCAGAAGAGAAGTCTGGGATCAATGGCTCTTTGGCCATTGCCTTGAAACACCAACCCATGGAATGGTGAGAGAATTAATCTCAAACTTGTAGTTAAGGTGACAATGGGAAGAAACACAGAGAAGCCTAGCTCTCTCATTTACTCTCTGATCTAAAGATCTCAAGAAGACTCTCAGAAAAAAGTACAATGATGAAAGAACCCCATTTCCCCCATGAAAAGAAGCAAGTGGACTCTAAAAGATGACTAGAAACCAACTATGACAACATGGGTCACACCAGAAAAATCCAGCCAGAACAAACCTGAACCTTGTGACTCTGGGGAAGGGGCTTCAGTAAGGAATAGAAGAGTAAACAGAAACAAAACAGAACACTGTGCACAATGAATAAATACTGTGGATTAAGAAGTTCAAGAGGGAAAGTCAGACAAAGGAATCAACAGCAAAACAAATGTTAGCCACTACAACAAACAGTAAAGCCACAAAGAATATACTGGTTTGGTCATAAGGATAATAAGAATGGCTGGAAGAAATGAAGCAAGAGCTTTAAAAATAAAATTATAACCAAAACAAGAATGCTAGAGGGAAAAATTGGAAGGAAAAAATTAAAGAAAATAGAACATAGAGGGGCAGAGCCAAGATGGCAGCGTAGCAGCAGCAACATATCGCAGCTCTCACATAGCCACCCCAAAATACCCATAAAATAGGACTCTAAACCAATCCTAGAACTCCAAAACACACACAAAGATACTTTCCACTAAAGTCAGCTCAGCTACGAGGAACTGTATCAGCACTGCGAACCGAAACCAGACTGCCCTGAAGCCCTGAATGAGCCCCGGGGTGGCTGGACGAGAGGAGCGGCTGGAGCTTCAGGTGAGGGGATTGGCGGCAGCTGCGGCAGTGTTCAGAACTAGGTCAGTGGGACTTGTGAGGTCGTGGGAGAAAAGCCATCCAGCCGAAACGCCTCCAGGGCTGGAAAGTGAAAGGCAGAGATTTTTCACCCGCCTCCGCGTTGCAGCTTCCGTGCCCTCGGCCTGCAGACAGCAGGGGGACTAAGCGATCGTTCAGAGGCCAAGTACTCTCGCGTTGAGCGGCCTGGATCCAGATCGTGGTCTTGGGCCTCGGTCCTGTGAGTCTTCATTATCCAGTGAGCCGGAAGTAAGTAGGAAAGGGATCCAGCACCTTCCTGAGGGCTACGGCAGCTGGGAGGACCCCAGCGATTTGGGACAGAGCTTTCCCTTCTGGAAGCAGAGCCCCACAGAGATTAAAAAAAAAAAATCGCAGACTGATCAACTATGATTAAGAATAAGCATAAGAAGCAAAGTAAGAACAGCACCCAAACCCCAGATTCCTTCTTTG
>CM053587.1:114963154-115014145 GCA_028646515.1 Pseudochirops corinnae
GGCTGATGAATGTTCACATTTCTGTAGAGGGACAGGGACAGGGTAGAGAGTGGATGGGGAGGCAGGACAGGAAGAATGGACATGTAATCAGACTCTCACAGTGTGCTCACTATGGAGAGGTTCTGCGTAATTTCACATGTTCAGCCTGTATTTGATCGCTTGTCCTTCCAGTGGGGGTGGGTGACGAGGGAGGAAGAGAAAGAATCTAGAATCTAAAGCTCTATAATCAAATGTTAAAAGTATATATCTATATCTATATATATGCAATTGTTATTATTATTATTATTATTATTAATTACATCCAACTGGAACTTGAGATACACAGGCACTGTGGTCAGGAGATCCATCCTGCCCTACTGAAAAGTCAAAGGGGTGAGAGGAGAAGACATAGGAGAGAATAGATTGGGGGATGGGGGATACACTGGGATGGCTGTTTTGGGGTGGTGGGTAGGGGAAAGATGGGGAGAAAATACGTAACTCAAAAACTTGTGGAAATGAATGGTGCAAACTAAAATAAAATTAAAAAAAAATAAAATATGTTACCTAATAGGCTCCCAAGAACTCAATGCTCCATGAGACAATAAAAAATATTTGAAAATCAAAATATCAGAGGTTCCAAGGTAAAGAAAAAATAATGCAAATAATCAGAAAGAAAGAGTTTAAGAACATGAACCACAGTAAAAATCACAGAAGACAATACTGCAACAACAGAAGAGAGAAAATCTTGGAATAAAATCTTGCAACAGACAAAAGACAAAGGTTTAGAGCCAGGAACTGTATTCTACAAAACTGGGCATAATCCTATAGGGTAAAAATTAAGCTTTACAGATTAGAAGACTTGCATAAAGTCCTGATATAAAAAACATAGCTAAGTAGAAACAGTAAAATGAAAAGAACAGAAATTAAGACAGAATTCTAGAAGTATTTAAGAAGAATTGAAAGGAGTTAAATGATGATGAAGTATTTCTATTTTCCAAAAGGGAGAAAAGAGACAAGAGTCCCTTCCGATTCTCATTGTCCAGGAGCCATAGAGGATATAAAGTAAAATACAAATACAGGGAGATTAGGCAATTCAAGACTTCTTCAATTAAAAATCTAGCATGGATCACACTTCTCTTTTACCACCTTCTTTGTAAAGGGTGGAAAAGAGGGCAAACAGGAAACAAAATGAGGCAATGGAATGACATATCCAGTTATTACACAATTGTCAATTAGGAACTTGGTAATAAAATAAAACAACAGTAGGATAGATAAGAAAGCAGGATCTGACTATATGCTGCTAGAGAAACAGACCTGACCACATAAAGATTGACAGAGTTAAGATGAGGAACGAGAGAAGATTTTATTATGCTTTAGGAAAACTTAAAAAAAAAAAAAAAGCCAGGGCAATAATGATGAATTCAGAAAAGCCAATAGTAAAAATGATACAGTTAAAAAAGATAGAGGAACTATATTATGTTTAGAAACTCCACCGTCAAGTAATATCAGTAATTAACATATATTTACTGAATGCTTAAAAGGGAAAGTGCATTAAATTGCAGGGGAAAATAACAAAATCATAATAGCTGTGGACCTAAACTTACCCTTTTTAAGCCTAAACAAATCTAAGAACAAGAAAGAAATTAGGACCTTGAATAGAATTTTAGATGTTAGATATGATAGGTCTCTAGAGGTTACTAAATGGGAATAGAAAGGAATGTTTTATGTGTTTGTACAGACACATATGTATATGTGTATATATAAAAACAATATATGATATGTTGAAATATAAAAATTATAAAATACATATTATAAAACATACATACATGTCATCGGTGCAGGGCTTGAATAAAGGCAGAAATGGCATATACTCATAAAATCTGCAGCTGACACAAACTTGGAAGCTACAGCTAACATTGTGTGACAGTCAAGATACACAAAGATATTGACAGATTACAGCAGGAGGTTGAACCCAAATAAAATTCAGAGGAGAAAGATGTTAACCCTTAGATATAATTTTAAAAATCCAACTTCATTAAGACAGGGACTTGTTTCTACTTTTGTCTTTTCTATAAAAGGGAAATGTGAGCAGGTGGTCTACAGATTGGAAGAATCCAGTGCTAGCCCAAAGCCATTACACAGGTTAGATGATTTCAAATGAGCAGATTTTACTGATTTGAACCACAGGATACTTAATGAGAATAATAAAGTTATTACACAATGCAAGCTACCATTTTTATGAAGTAACTGAAAGGTTACCTAAAGATTAGCAACACGTTAAACCATTGACAGCAATTTGTCTATCTGAAAAATCCTTGCCAAAAAATCACAATGAATTTTAAGAAATTGAATCCTGGATAACAAACATGAGGAATTGATTTTTAAAAAAGCAAATGATAAAATAACAATAAATAATAAAAAATGAATAAGAAAACAAACACTGTTAGCTGAATGAATGACCTGCCATCCTAGAGGAACAGGCCTGGAAATGGAAAGGGAAGTAATCTTTCTTAACCTTAACTTTAGCTTTTTGTTTAGTTCTACAAAACACATTGAAACAATAAACTGGGGAAAGGGTGTTCTGGGTCAAACAATTATTAGGTAAGGTATTCAAATGACTGGAAGAGCTCAGAAATCAGTCTATTAGTCATGACTGAGTGGAGGAAACATCACTGTAGCTCTTGGCCTCATGTTATATTGTGTTTCTGTCTATGGTGACATATTATAAAACAGCACATAAGTTGCAGATGATACCAAAATGGTGAATATAACTGAATTTGACTGAATATTTTGAAATTCTATTTTTGCAGACAGCCTTCTGCCTTGGGGATGCTCCTATTTTCTGGAAGATAGTCAATCCTGCCGGAATCAGGAAATTCTCTAAGAACCCATTCACTCATTCTTCTGCTTCTAGCCCTAGAGGAGATACCCGCAGAGGCCTTTAAAGTATTAAGTTTCATTTTATTTATCTGTCTAATAAGTGAAAGTATGAGTCAAAGTCTGATTCATACCATGAACTTACACTTACACTTGGCTCACTGAGTATGCTGATAGTAACGTCTGGAGGGTTTGTTGGAAGAAAAGGACATATTTTGGAGGGACACTTGCTTCTTATTTATTTTGCATTCAAATAGAAAAAGATGTTCATTAACAATGTTTAATTAAAAAAAAACGTTTAATTTTTCTGCTGAGGACAAAGTATAAACTATTTAATTCTACATCATAAACTCAAAGATGAAATAATACCTTCACCATTGTAGTATAAGGCTTAGCAGCTTAAAGAAGTCTAAAGTGGATAAGGAAAAAAAAAACAACAAACCAGATCTCTTACTCTATTCCACCTACCACAGAATATTGGGTCACATGTTCCAATTACATTTTTCTGAAAACTTAATTAATCCTTTTAGAATATAGCTTTCCTGAGTTCCTGCTTTTAAAAGTGGATCATATGTGATTAGAATCTAATTTCTTCTTCATCATATAATTACCCTGATACAAAATCAGAGAGAAGTATGGTGAAAAACATCAGCAATCAAGCCCATAACACCTCCTGACAATGCAAATTCATCTTTCAAAAGGTGAGTATAATTCAGAAGTAAATGACAATAGTTGCTCTGCCTCCCTAAGGAGAGAAGAGAACTCTGATACAACATAAAATTAGAAGTTCTGGAAACTCTGGGAGACTAGTTCTCATGCTTATTGAGATTTTGTGATAGTCACCTGTATATTCCCTTCTTTAATTCCATCTTATAACCCCTTAGGGGATTTTGTTGAGGAATGTTAATGAAGGAGCTCTTTCTGTCCAAAACTCATTTGCTTAGATACTTTGTGAGAAAAAACTGAATACTGCCTGACTTTCCTTAGGGAACTGTTCTAATGAGGTTAAAGAATGTTTTGAAGGATAAATCTCCTGTGGTTTATTATATATGGTAGATTATTCTTGGCTATTAATGTAGCATATGACAAATTTTAAATTAAAAGGCAAAATGATCACATTTTTTATTCCAAAGTCATCCAAGAGCAAACATAAGTGAATTCTTGGCCTTTATTTCTCATCAAATTCTACAGAAATATTTCAACATTTTAAAAAGTACTTACTTGTATGTACGGGGCATTGGGGAGTAATACAAAAACAAAAGGAGACATGGTCCCTACCTTCATGGATTTTATTACTATCTAGTATGTGAACAGGATAGGTACACAAATCATTATGATGAATACTAAGTGCATGAGAGAGGCACAAATCAAGTGAGGGGAAAGGATTAGGGAATGAGGGTACTGGGAAGGGAAGGGTCATTAAGGTTTATGACTAACCAGAGATCAGGGAAGGATTCATGGACAAGAAGGCATTGGGACTAAGGAGAGGAAGGATTTCAGCAAGTTAATGGAAGACTAGGATAGGATGGGATGGGATGTGTACCATGTGGCAAGTGGTCCAGGCCAGTCTGGCTGGCTTACAGCCGCAGAGGGAGACAGAACAGGAAAAGCAGAATGATGTTTGGGGATTAAATCCCTGAATGCCAAGCTAAGGCGTTTGAATTTTATGTTAAGAAACAGGAAGTCAATGAAGGGTTCTGAACAATAGAATTACACTGTCACATCTGTGTCATAAGGAAAATTAATCTGAAGTATTATGTGTAAATATTAGCAGGAGGAAAGATGGGTTAAAAGGGCTAATCCATCATGGCGAAAGACTACATAATGTAGTAACCATGTTGAGGTAAGTTTTTAAAATAGCCTAAGAGCCAAGAAGAAATCCTAACATGGGTTTAGAAAGCACATTCTACTGATCAATAGTGGGAAAGCATCCTTTATCAAAGAAAAAAACAAACTCCATGGCTGTGTAGGGAAGAAACACTGCCATTTCCAAGATGTTCTCTCTTCACACTAAGAAACAAAAACCTTCTCTCCAAGATCAAAACAAAACTGTCTTCTTTCAGGTTTCCTCCCCTTTTCATCAAAACCCAAGTAAACACCTCAAGAAAGGCAAGCTCATCTTCCCATAAAGAAAGTGTGTGTGTGTGTGTGTGTGTGTGTGTGTATGTATGTATATATATATATATATATATATATATATATACACACACACATATATTACACACAGACACACACATATCAAATCTTCCCCAGGAAACTCTGGATTTGATTACTCTTTCCAATGAGCAGGAATACTTTCAACATGCACCTATGAGCATAACTTTGCATTTGATTTGACACTTTTTAAGTTTGTTGATTCTCTTGGGAATTGGAGAAGATGATGCTGCCATTCTCTTCTCTCCACATTCAACAAATATACATTCTTCATAGAATCACAGAGCTGGAAGGGAGTTCAGCAATAAGGATTTTTAACCCGGGGTCCATGGACCCCTAGATTTCAGAGGGTCTACGAACTTGGGAAAAAAATTTACATTTTTTCTTCTCTCTAACCTTGATT
Organism: Pseudochirops corinnae; assembly: GCA_028646515.1. Lineage (NCBI taxonomy): Eukaryota > Metazoa > Chordata > Mammalia > Diprotodontia > Pseudocheiridae > Pseudochirops > Pseudochirops corinnae. The sequence continues at coordinate 114,968,568 of CM053587.1, forward strand.
GTTTTTGAAATATGAAGTATTTTATTTTTCACTTAAAAACATTATTCTAAGAAAGGGGTCCATGGGTTTTTCAGACTGTCAAAATAGGATCCATGACACATAAAAAAGTTAGGAAACAATGATCTAGTATAACCCTTACCTTGAGAGAAAGTCTTTTTACAACGTTGCTGATGAGTAGTCCTTCATCCTTTATTTGAAAACTTCTAATGAGGAAAAACCCTCTCCCACTCTGCTTCTTCCCCACCTCAAGGGAATACATTTCAATTTGGATTGCTTTAATTTGTTAGGAAGTTTTTCCTTACATCAAGCTGACATCTGCCCATCTCCCAAACAATGCTTCTCTTTCTACCTTTCGAGGTTAAGCAGGAGGAGTGTGGATCCTCTTCTGTGTGAAATTCCCTGAAATACTTTATATGATCACAGATTCAGAGCTGAAAAGGTCCTTAGAAACCATCTAGTCCAGTGCTCTTGTTGTACAGATAAAGAAACTAAGCACCAGACAAATTAGATGACTAAAGCGTAAGGTCACACAAGTAGTAAGCAGCAGAGCTATGTAGCAGTATGTGGCAGTTTAATTTTCTCTAGGTTAATCTTCATTTCTTTAAACTAGTCCTTGTATAGCAAGATTTTGAGGTTCCCATCCTGGTAATGTTCCTATAATTGCTCTTCCAATTTATCATTGTGCTTTCTAAAGAACTGAACATGGTTAATAGTACAGCTTGGCATCAAGTAGCTCTGGAAATAGAAAACAACTGATGATATTTTTTTTCTTTAAAGTTTTATCTTTCAAATTAAGATAAATGCTGAAATGTTCATTTATAACAGACAGTTCCTGAGAGCTCCTTAAATGTAGAGACTGTTTTCGCTTTTTCTTCGTATCCGCAATGCTTAGCAGAGTGCTTGGCACCAGTAAGTGTTTAATAAACACCTACTGACTGATTCAAAGTGACCCAAAAGGGGAGGTGATACACAACTTAAAATTCACTACAGCTATTTTCTACCTTTTTTTTAACATGTAAGTAAATGAAGAATTAAGAGTCATAAATTGTTTCCTGATTTTAAGAAAATGCAAAACAGCAGCAATTACTGGTCAAAGAGAAAACAAGCATGGAAAAATCAGCTAATACTGAAAAAGGTCACTGCTTTTTACCTCCCAGGCATAGAAATACTTTCTACAAATTCCAAAGCCTTCAAAAGTACTACTTGCATCACCCCTAACAAAATGTTTAAAAAAATATTTCAAGACTTACTAGGGGTTAAAAATGTATGGAGGAAGTTTAGTACCATGATTTGAATATTTTCAAATCTGGCTCTTCATTTTAATATTAATTAATATTAAGTCACCACTGGTTCTGGTACAAGTTGAGTCATTAAAAGTTGACCCAAATTATAGGAACCAAAAGAGACTATATCTAAAAGATAAATGTTCTAATGACAAAACAAAAGAGAAATACTAATTGCTTAGTAATAATAATAATAGCTAACCTTTACATATACAGTTCTTGCTCTATGCAAATTCAACTTTATTTAAGCAGAAGAATTTACAGATCACACTGGAGAGGACAGCTACTGAAACCACCAGCACCAGATTGGGCACTTGGTGTAAGACCTCTCATGCCAGAAGAGGAGACCTTTTCCCAGTCTGCCCATACACCCACTAGCATGTCCGCCCCTGCCTGTCTATCTTTTATCAGCTCAAGCTCAGGTAGCTCTTGTCTGTCCCCAATCCCCATGTGTCACCTGTCTTTTCCCTTCAGTGTCTGGTCCCTACTCATCTGCTCCTCTGCCTGCCCCTCCACCCCCATTCTTCCTCCTACTCTCACCTCTCCATCTCCCCACCCCCACCTCCCACATGTCCTTGAGCCTTGTGGCAGCCGCCCCCCCCCACCCCCAAGAGTATGGCTCTCCTTTGGCCACCTCCCTCCAGGAACAAATCTGTATTACATAAAAAAAAAAAAAAAACTGCTTGATGTAGAGGTCTGAAGAAAGCTCTACTTACATAAAGAGAACTATTGCTTACTATGTGCCAGCCACTGTGCTAAGTATTTTACAATTAGTATCTCATTTGATCCTTACCACAGCCCTGGGAGGTAGGAACTCTTATTACATCCCTCTTCCTCCCCATTTTATAGATGAGAAAACTGCAGAAAACAAGAGTTAAGAAACTTGACCAGGGTCATACACACTAGTTAAGTATCAGGCTGAATTTGAACTTGGGTCTTTCTGACTATAGGCCCAGTGCTCTATCCATTGTGCCATCTGGATATGTATTTGGTCTTTTGATGAGTTAATATTCACAACAGAATGTTAAAGAGTTAATTTTTAAAAGTTAATGGCCCCAAAGTGAAGAATACCAGCAGGACTGTCTGACGTAAATTATTCTACTTCAGAGGATTACTAAAGGTTGTAGACAAAAAGCTCCATTTCATCAAGGACTGCTGTTAGGCTCCAAGAGAATATATTTGGTCAGTGCATCTTGAGGTTATATGAAAACACTAACTGGAATAGCAGTATCTCATGAGCCAGCATCAAGTAATGTTAAATGTCCTAAGCAAGGTCTGATGTTAATTTTCAAAAATGGCACTTGTTTGACTAATATGGAAATGCTTTACATGATTTCATATGCATAACCTATATCTGATTGCTTACTATCTCAGAGAAGGGGAGGGGAAGGAAGGATAGAATTTGGAACTCAAAACTTTTTTTAAAAAAGTTAAAAATTGTTTTAACATGTAATTAATGGAAAAAATAAAATACGATGATTTTTAAAAATACTTTTTCAAAAAAGGTATTTGTTTGATACTTGGGAAATTCAACATGGTTGGGCCAAGGGGATCTGTACACCTTGCCCACAATCAAAGCTTCATTTTAATAAGGGATTAGAAGTTATATGAAAACATTTTGTCACCACAAAGAACACTGGCTTTGCTTCCTACGTAAAAGAAGTCCTTCTTAAAATGTTGGATACCTTTAAAAATATTTATTTACACACCCAAAAAAATGACAGAAAACCTCAATGTTTTCTATATAACATATTCTAGAAACACTAAAAAGGGGAATTAGAAGAGACTATGACTTTAAAAAACTAGATAGTTTAGATTCAATAAAAAAAAAAACAACCTATAAATAGCTTAAAGGGGCTCTTCTGCTTAAGTTACCAAATACAAACACAGCAACATGCATGTATGAGTACATACACACACAGAAATTTATCAATTTACACGTATATGAATATAATAAGACCCTGTGGGAACACCAAATTTTTATACGTAAAACTCAGAAAAGTTGGGAATGTTATGTTTTCTCCTTTAAACTAAATAACTTTCCTCCCATTTTAGCTGCCATCCATTTGTTGAACTCTACCCAATTATTTTTTTGTTATGGGTCAACAAATTGAATATAATATTCTTTTGAGCTAACACATTTCTTTATAGTATACAAGGAACACAACTGACTCCATTTTTTTCTTTCAACCCATATAACCAACTGGATTTTACTGGAGAAAGTTTCTTCCAACCATAAAGATGAAACTACCAAAAATCAATTTTCCCAAATCAGATTAACTTCCATCAATACTAAAACAGAACTCTGACAATTTGCAAAAAGCATCTAACCTACAACTTTGGAGAAAGATCTAAAAAACAGGCAGTACTAGTAACAAACTGCCTTTCTTTAAATAGCCTCTTCTGTTCTCCCCCTCATATTCAATATCTAACAGCTGTATGTACTTTGGACAACTAAAATCATAGAGTCCAGATGAATATTGAAGCTGCCTGAAGGTAAATATATAAGAATACAGATTCAAATCTGCTTTATAAACAAAACAATATTTCTACAATACATATAAACCCAGGGGGCAGTGTAAAAGAATTTCAAACCTGGGGCTAAATACAAATTAAAAAACATTTAAAATTGTTCATTTTATTACAAATAAAAGTGTAATGACATTTTCCAAAATAATAAAATGGAGATATGATTGGCTTCTGGTTTTAGAATGAAAGTTTCCACCTAAGACTTGAATAACAGTGTGAGTATATGACTAGCACGTAATACATTCAAATGCCTTCCAAGTGACCCGACAGAAACTGAAATAATGAGAATCCACTCTCCCATTTCCACCCCCTTCAGAGACTCTTGTTCTAAGAAGCCAAATACTACAATAAGTCATCTAGATCTGAGAGTACCTTAAATCTTACCTTCTGCATGTTTGGCTTGATACATCGAACAAAGAAAGGATTAGATGTGCTCAGTGTGGCCATTAAGGAATGCAGGGAGTCCTATTGAAAAGGTTAAAAAAAAAACCTTTTATTTCGTTTCCTATTATTTTACTCTTTCAGTTTCTAAGCACCCCAAGGCACTTCTAATAGCAATCTTAGGTGACAGAGAGTAGACTTTTTTTTTGTATTTTCATTCTAAAAGTCTAAGTCCAATGTAAAAAGAAGTCTATAAGAGACACTATTATTTATGTTGGGAGGCAGGGAGAAAGCCTCATATATGAAGTCTCATACTCTAGAAAAGTATATAATTACTTGCTACCAGTCCAAATGATTATTCTACCTACATACAAAACTAATAAATTTCTTCTTTTTCAAACAAAGGAAAATAGGAAAAGCAAAACTTAATTTTTTTTTTTTGGGTAAAAGTATATTTCCCTCTCTCCCCCCATTCTAGCAAGGTCTTCTAATTTAGCGTTTTTCTTCAAAAATGTAACTGATCACTTACTCTACTTATGAGAAAAATAAATGGGAAAGGACTGCCATCCCTTCCCATTCAGGGAATTTCAAATGATCTTTTAATTTTCTGGAAATAGGTATTCTATTTACAGTGTAAAGTCTATAATTCCTTAGCCTTCACAAATTGGTCTGGCCTCTCTTTCCAGCTTTATGTAATAATACTTTGGAATACAAACCCTTGACTTGATCAAACTAGACTGCTCCTAGTCCCTCATACATCAAGCATCCTACTGCCGAGGCTTTTGTTCCTGTTGTTTCATCTGCCTTTAATGTACCTTTCACTATTTAATCAATAGAATTCATTCCTTCTTAAAGGTCACCCCTTGCTTGAAATCTCCCCTGACCACCAGAGCCCAGTGTTACACTCTTCTTTTTCCGAATTCCTACGGAAATGTGCTGCTCATTTGGGACTCAAAATGCACTGTCTCGTACATACTTAGTCAATGTTTATTGACTGTCAGACTCTGTGTGTATCTTCCGTCTCTAACTAAAATTTAAGTTCTCTGAGAAGAGAGGACAACTAGCCTTTTAGATGCCTGACAGAGCCTTGTAAGTCAACAGATCCTCACTTGGTAAAAATCACAGGGTCATACATTTAGAGTCAGAAGAAACATATTCTTCTTCCTTCCTTTTTCAGATAAACTGAAACCCCTGGACGTGAAATGATTTGCCCAAGGTCACAGAAAAAGTAAACATCAGGGGAAGAATTTGAACTCAGGTTCTCCAACCCCATTTTCAGGTTTGTAAATGAGCTCCAAAAATGAGAGCAATAATAACTATGCATAAGGCTATTCCACTGTTAAGTTGAATAAAAAATATTTACCTAAACTTCCATGTTCAACACTGCCATTTCTACCATCACTAAAATTTGCCCTATCACCACAATGAACAATTGCTCCTTTATGAAGTTCATGTCGTTTTCTCTCCATTCCAGTCACTTTCATCTACCAGGTCTTGATTAAACTTTCCCATGATTCTCTGTGATTTTTGGCAGTACGCTCACATCCCTCCCTATTAACCCTTTCCTTGCCAGTATCCATGGAAATTTCAATACAAAGTTAAAAACTTTTCTAATACCATCTTGACAGTTCTGGGTATCAGCTACGATGAGCTCCCATGAAACTCTAGCAACTTCCAAGAGTCGTCAGACCTGAGATGTAATGACTGCTTAAAACTGTGCTTCCTCTGAGACCCTGAACTCTGAAATTCCCCTTTCTGACTCTAAGGCCTTTCCAATTCTCAAACACTGTTACTCTTGCTCTAGTTCTAGCTGTTCTTCTGTCATGATCCTTGAACATTTCCATTTAAAACTCTTCAGGCCATCACTTTGATCCTTGACCCTGTGGTCAGCCTCTTTAACAATATTCTCTCCTCTCTATCCCTGAATTCTTTATTCTGTTTACTTCCTGCTATTTCTACCTTATTAACCCTTTCATCTTGGGTAAATCCTATCATCTTTTTTTCCCCTACCACAAGCTCTATAACATGCTGCTTGAGGAAACCAGGTACTGCATTTACACTACGCTACTAATTTATGCCATCTCACTTCAACTTCCCTCTACCAATGATCTCCGTCTCTCATAAACTTCCTGTCTGTTATCTGCAGACATGAGCAGGTCTTCTTTATTCTATTAATTTTTCTTAATTTTCCTGTCACTTTAGGAAGAGAGAATCATAGAATCTCACATTGGGAAAGAATTCTGATGCCAGAGAGTTTAGTTAATAAAGGAGTAAGATTGCCTTTTATAATATAAACGACTTCCTAAGGTTGCTCATTTCACTCTTACAGAGCTCTTTTGTTTGGAAGATTCTTTTTTTTTCAACAAGCCTAAACCTGCCTCTTTGCAACTTCCACCCACTTCTACCCAAGGCTCTTTGTCCAGCCCTCCATTCCCTTCCCCTTCACTTTGAATGTCATAGAAAAAATAGTCAACCCCTGCTGCTTCCACTGCCTCACCTTCCAACTCATTCCTGTATCCTTAGAAGTCTGACATTTGTCCTTAGGAATCTACTGTTGTCAACTATATCTTTGAGAGCAAGGATTTTGGGGGGATGGTGGTTGGTAGTTCTTTGTGTTTCTAGGACTTGATTACCATTGTGTCTGGCACGTAGTAGATGCTTAATAATTAATGCTTATTAAACTGATTACTAAAACCTCTTTTCCAGAGTCACTAACAAACTTAGAAATGGCCTTTGCCTCTCCTTACCTTCTTCCTTCTTGACCTTTCTATGCTATCTGACACCGTGTGATGTGCCACTATTTATGATACCCTCTTCCCTTCTCTGGCTATACAACATTACACTATTATTGCTCTCCTCCAGACTCTTTAACCAATCCTCCCTGCCTAGCTACCCACCTTCTCCTAAAGTTCCAAGTATCCTATAGCTGAAAGACTGATGGAACCTTCAAACTCAAAATATCAAAAACTGAACCTATAATTTTTTCCCCTAATTTTGCTTCTCTTCCTAACCTGCTGATTTTTTGTTTATATCCTTCCAGGCTACTCGGCTCATGGGGCTTTATTACCTTATAACTTTTCCCTCATCCAAATGACCACATCCTATTAATCCTACCTTTGCAGTGTATCTGGCATCAATTTCTTTCCTTTGAATTTCTGTGGAAGCTATCATAGTTCATGTCCTCATTCCTTTTCACCTAGACTATTATAATAGCTTCCTAAATAAGTTCTCTGCCTCTAGTCTTTCCCTATTCCAATTACTGATGTCCAAGTAATTTTCTTGATGTACTATTATGATCACATACTTCACCCGTTTAATCCAAAACTTTCAGGGACTCCCATAATTTACTCCATGAAGTATAAACTCCTAAAATTGTCATTTTAAGTTCTTCTTCAATTCTGGTTTTGAATTACCATACTACCTTGGTTTCAATTTACCTGTCCCCTTCACATAGTCCATTTTCCTGCCAAAGTACAATATTCTTTGATCCCTGTTTTCTTCCTCCCCTTCTCTATCCTGGCTTTCACGACAGAAACAAAGATACAGAGAAATAGCAATAGCAACTACTCCCTTTGCTTGCAATATTCCCTCCCCTATCCCCCTATAAACACACCTAGAAAAAATGGCCCCACATCTCTGTCCACTGAAGCTCCACTATTCCCTGAAGTTTACACTAATATCTTTCCTCCAAAAAAAATGGATTTCTTCCTGCTCAAATTTCACAGCAGTTTGCCTAAACCTCTCCTTTGCATGTATCTCATTCTCTGCTGGGTTAGGATGATTTGTGTATTTGTCTTTTCGCCTACATATCAAGTGAAAGTTCCCTGGCAGCAGGGTTCATATGTTATACACCTGGATATGACTTTTGCATTTGGCACACAGTAGAAAATTAATTGATGCCTATTAAATTTTTTTTTTAATATTCAATCTTGAAAATCTACCAGTTAATTTTTTTCATCAGAACATTTTAAACACATAAAGGAAAAGGAGATAAACACAAACAGGAAAAAACCTACCCCATGTTTAAGTGAAATATTTTCATGAACAGCACAATTTGATAATACTACTCTGACCACAACAAAAACAGCTACACATTTTTAAATTAAAAATAAAAGGATTTTATTTCTATAAATAATTTTTTTAATTAAAGAAAATTTTTAAACATGTTTTAACATTTCCTGATTCATACACAAGTATAATTTTCAATTTTTAAAATGACATTGAACAATAAGACACCAAAGAAACCTTAAACTAACCTTGAACTGTGAGCTGACCGTGGGCCTCTTGTGTTTACTTCCACATTTCAGGGTTTCCTGGTTATTTCGGCTTGAAACATGTTCAAATAGATCATAGATGTAATCAAGTCTAAAAGAGAAACAACAAAGCCTTCACAGAAGTAATCACAAAATTATTATGCTTCATCTTCCTATGATTACAGCCCTTTTTTCAATCAGATAACTTAAACTTATTTACTCTAGTCTAAGTTAACACTACTTTCAAAGGTTGCAAGCTTATTATCAAGAACAGGTTAGCCATGGGAATCATGATATAGTTCATATGTGTTGAGCTGACACTACTTCTGAAAACTTGGACAAAACCTCACAACTACCACTGACCTCAGTTGACTCACCCTTACAATGAGAGGGTTAAATGTGATGGCTTCTGATGTTCCTTCCAGCTATAAATCTATGCACTTTCCAACTCTAAAAAAGGACTGTGCCTCCATTTGTAGGCAGATAACGAGAGGCAAAATAACTGTGAATCTCAGCTTTGATACTTACTAGCTATATGTCCTTCCTATAAATCACTTCCCTCAAGTGGGTCTGTGTTTCATCAGGAAAATAATGTAGGAGAGAGAAAGGAAAGGGTTGGGCTAGATACTACTTTGTATTTGTTTAATTCTGTGAATATTGTATTTCCCAGTAGGGTGTATTTGATCTTATCTTTCTACAGAACTCAATTATTGAAGAAAGCATAGCTCTAGATTCAAGAATACCTGATTGGTAAAATCAGGTATTTTATCTACATATAGGGCTGTGTGGTTCTGGCCACGTCTCTTAACCTTTCACTGAGAAGTAGCTACAGATTTGTATTGATAAAGGAGTTTTCTCAATGGGAATTTCTTATAAAGTAAAGAAAAATTCTCAGTGACTTGCACATTAGGATGTTTTTACTCTACTATTTACTGAAGAGAATATGAAAAAAAAAAAGCCAAAACCTGCTGAGGCTAGAAATTGGAGGACTAGACCCTTGACCCAATGTGAACCCAGTAAGACACAACAATCCTCTGATGCTGTCCACAACTTATAACAGCTAGGTGGCACAGTAGATAAGAGTGCCAAGCTTGGAGTCAGGACGACTCATCTTTCTGAGATCAAATACAGCCTCAGACACATACTAGCTGTGCTGTTCTCAGCAAGTCACTTAACCTGTTTGCCTCAGTTCCTCATCTGTAAAATGAGCTGGAGAAGGAAATGGAAAACTACTCCAGTATCTCTGAAAAGAAAAGCCCAACAGGTCACAATAAGTCACACACAAATGAAATGACTGAACAAAATGTATGTGGTTTCCTAACAAGTTTTTTAAACCAAGCTGCTGATTATAATTTGAGCTTTTCACTTATTAAAATCAAGAAACTTCTCTATAGTTTTCTGTTTTAATAAAAAACTATATTTCATTTATAAAAAAAATAAAAATATTTGTTTATTCATCAGGAATAAGGATGAAGAAAAGAAATTATGGATTTCACATCAAATAACTTCCACACTAGAAATAAAACTTCAAATCTATGGATTATGAAAATGTTAAGGAGGGACAGCCTCACCATGGCAAAGCTGGGAATTTAGCTGTCAAATGACAAACACTGATTTGTGTACAAACAAAGGCCTTCTCTACCTAATTTTACAGATGAGGAAACTGAGGCAACTAGGGTTAAGTGACTTGCCTAGGATCACAGAGATAATAAGGGTCTGAGACAGTATTTGAATTCAGATCTTTGTGCCTACAGGCCCACTGCTTTATCCACTGCATCAAACAGCTAACCTTAGTAACATTAGATACTAATATTTAAACCAGTGATTACCCATTTTTAAGGTTTTTCATATCCCTTTGACTCTTAGCACCCAGTAAGTGGCAAGCAATTTTACTTAAGTGAAATAAAATAAATTTGGTTTCAAAGCTATTTCTGGGAATTTCCCGACCATTCTTGAGACAATAGGAAACAGAATAGAGAATTCAGTGACTTAAGCTATAGCACTAAGATATTTATGTCTTTTTTATTTGTGGTTAATAAAAATATTACCAAGGGCAGGCTATTACAGAATGTTCTAGAAGAATATTAATATTTTAAATACTACTATATGAACAATGTACATAGTATAACTCAGTAACAGATCACATCTATATCTGTTGGTCAATTATTTCTCAGTGAGTGGTATTACATACCGGCTTTCCCTTAGCAAGTTGAGAAGATCATCTCGGAATGTATCTCTGTTCTTCTCCAAAATTCCCCTAACATCATACTGTACCTATTAAACCACCCCCCAAAAATTGGAACAGAATTTAGGGGAAGGGGAAAAGAAGGGTGGGGGGGGGAGAGAGAGAGAGAGAGAGGGAGAGAGAGAGAGATTAAAATTCAGCAAACTTTGTAAAATTTTACAGTTAAAACAGAACATTTCAATGAGTTTCTTTTCCTTTGGAGAAAACAAGTATTTCTCTAAAAGGTTTTAAGAGGAATTTCACAGAGAGTTTCAGAAATCTTCCACTAAAACCCTACTTTGATGAGTGGAGGTAGACCCTGGGTTCTCAAAAGCTCTATGCCAGCACAGTATAAGCCCTGGTGGCTCTCATAAAGCTGACAAGGCTTTGAGAACAGCTCCTATGACAATCAACATTCTGTCACCTTCACTTTGGCCTAGTTCAGAGAGGTTCTTTATAGGAGGGTGAGCACTAAGTACTCAGTTTTCTTCGGCCCCCAGTCTAATCATGTCTACAAAAGCATGGAGAAGCTGTGATCTGTGTCAATGGAAGAAAAAAACCACACTGACAAAACTATGGCTCTTTTGAAACATTGAAAAAGAAATCCTAAAAATATATTACCTCTCCTGCATAGTGTTTTACTCCAAAATTATTAACTGCAACTCTTGGCTTCACATAAAAGTGGTTATGCTAAATTAAAAAGAAAAAGAAAAAATGAATAATTCAACAAGCATTTTTAGTTTTCACTCTATCGAGAACACTATAAAAGGTAACAAGGGAAATACAAAGTTTAGATAAATCTTGGTTTGTGACTTCACAGAGTTTAATGTCTTTAATGTATAAGAAGAAATACAAAGTCCTCTGTGAAGTCTGAGGAGGGAGAGGTCATTCTCTATTAGGGAACCGAGGAAAGGCTTCACTGATATTTGAGTTGGTTTGAATTGAAAAGATATGTGGAAATACGACAGTATGAGATAGAGAGGGAAAAACTCCAGGCACAGTACAGGTGGGACCTATACAGGTCCATGAAGAAAAAGGGAGCAATAAATGGAATGTAACACACAGAGAAAACCCAGCAACCTGGTGTATGTCATCAAAACTCTAGATACCATACACACAATTAGCAGTGCTGATATTGTAACTTGGCAGATGTTCTAAAGTTCACAAGGTTAGTAAATGTAATCACTTTGCTATTCTCACCCTAAGTACTGATAACATGGTGCAAGAGTGGATCAAATAGGAAGGATCCTATGTTTAATTTAACTCAGGTTAAAGTATCTGATCTAGTGAATGGTTCACAAAAGGTGTTACAATCTGGAAAGCAGATATAGTGGTGGTCACTAAGGAAATAATCCATGTTCTCAAATACCACGTGGACACTTAATCTAAAGGTTCATATTTGAGGCAGAAGAATCTGGAATGGTCTTTGACATACAGCATGCTGAGCATGTAATTTCTCCAGTAAGGTGGTATCTGTGGCCTGAGGAAAATGACTTTCTTCATTGATAAGGGCAAGTAGTCCAAGTTTCTAGAAGAGAAGAGAAAAAAACAAGAATGTTTTCAAAACATAAAAAGGAGGAGAGGTTTCCTATCAGGCCTTTAATTAAGAGTTGCCTTCCTGTCCCCTCACTTATACAAGAAGGTACATAGTTATTTCTAACAATGAAAAAAAAATTTTTTTAAATCCCATACTATAAATGAAAAAAAAATTACTCAGATCATTAGTTTTTTTTTTTTTAATAATTGCTGTTAGATGCAGGCAGATGGTACAGTAGATAAGAGTGCTGAGCCTTAGTCAGGAAGACTCATATTTCTGAGTTTAAATCTGGCCTCGGACATGCACTAGTTATATGAACACCTTATTTAATGCTGTTTGCTCAGTTTTCTCATCTGTAAAATGAGTAGAGAAGGATATGGCATGCCATGCTAGGATCTTTGCAAAGAAAATTCCAAATGTGGCCCCAAAGTGTTGGACATGACTGAAAGCAACTGAATAACAATATTTTTTTAAAAATCGAATGAAAAGGAGGCTTAGTGGGACACATATAACACTCGGCATGGAATCAAGAAGACCTTGGTTTAAATCATTCCTCTGCAGTGTACAAGCTGTCTAACTAATCCTGGGCAAATCACTTTAACCTCCATGTGCCTCAGATGGCCTTGGGATTTTCTTTAAGTCACAGAAAGGTTAGAGCTCTGCATGACCCACAACGCTTCCCTGCACCCCCTCATAGATTCTTTATTTCCATAAAAAGCTATGCATTTATTTTCATAGAGTTTAGGGATTTGTGTATTTTTACTGCACAGCACAGTATTGGCATTGGTAAAAATTTCAGATATCTATATACAATCTAAATTTTAGAAAAGCATAACCAACCATATCTGGTTCAAAAATATACATATATATTCTGTATGTTTGTATATATGCAAACATACATGTATACATTTACATATATAAACATATTTACGCATACATTTGTACAAAAACTTAGATGCTTTTGAAATTAAAATCAAAGTGCTACTAAGATCACAGAATCATAGAACTGTCAAAGCTGGAAGGCAAGTCTAATTAGAATACAATAGACCATTTTGGCTTCTTTCACACCTTTAAAGTACAAGTTAGTACAAGCTATTTTGTTCCCATAAGAACAAATTAACACAGCTGAGCACCCTGGGGACTTTAACACATTCTCCAACAATGGATTACCTTTTCAATAAGATCTAGACATTCTCCATTGTCTATCCAGTCAATATCTTCCCACACTAGTCCTTCTCTATAATATAAGCAGAAGGTAACATTTAAATTTCAAATACAACTTTAAAATTCTAAAAATCTTCTTTTCTCATTTTGGAAATGGTACTTTGAATCCATGATTACCTGCTATATTCCAGTTGTTCCAAAGAAAAAATATGCTTATTGAAATACTCCTGAAGCTTTTCATTTGCATAGTTTATACTGAACTGCTCAAAATGGTTAACCTGAGAGGAAAGAAGAAGTATTGGACAATAAATACCTTCAAATTTCCCATTCATAAAATGGAAGTCAAGAAGAGAAAAAAAATAAAAAATTCACAGTAAGCTTCAGAAATCCATTCTGAGCTTCAAGTATAAGGGACTTAATAGCAATAGGCTTACATATGGAAGAATTATTGAATACCCATCTTCTGAAACATACCTCAAAATTTTCAAATCCAAATATATCTAGAATTCCAATCGACTTGAAGTCATCTTTGCCTTTGATTCTACTGTTAATTTTCTTAATAATCCAAGCAAAACACTGGGAATAAAGTGCCATGGCCATGGAATCTCTGCTATCTGCTGCCTGTGGGACAGATCAGACACATTAAGCACTCTGGTTCTATTTCATGGCTTGTCTTTTTCACCAGACCTAGTAGGCATGGTAAGAGTCTATCCCTCCCTAAGCAAATCAACAGATCCCCTCTCAAATGTGCCAGTGGGTTATGCTTCAAAAGTCTGTAACTTGGTAGCCTGGAAATTATTTACCAATAACCTGATATTTAGGTTCTCAAGCCAGTCTGTAAAATGCCCATTTTAGTTTGAGTGAATTTAACACTAACAGTTCTAGCCTGAATGTAGGGGTTTAGAAGAAAGCCATGTAGTAAAGGAGAGAAGAAACTGTAGGGGGAAAAAATAAAAATAAAAAAAAAAATTTTCCTTTTCCTTGACTTAGAATCAGTTCTAGGAAAAATTTTGAAAAAGTACAAAGTTAGTATTTGGTATCTTCCCACTTTCTGAAACCCTTATCCCAAGGTCCCTATTGCCCTCATATTGCCCTTTACCTTCCACTATGGTACCCCATCCCAAACTGGGATTTATCTTCTCTAGAAAGCATCTACAATCTTCCCTTTATTTCATAAAGTGACCTAGGGAAAAATTAAGATTTACTTGTTGTATGTTGAGAGGTGTTAAGATCTCTTCTCCCCTGAGTATCATTGATCTCTGTGTCAAGGCATCAGTTAGCTGCATTGAGTCCAACCCAAGTAACTCTGCAGATCTACCAAGAGCTGCCAAAAAAGAAAAAAGAAATTTTAAAAAGTGAAGCAAAAATGCAGACTGTAGTTGTACAAGAAGGAACAGAGGGTTTCTTCTTTGTGATGTGACTTAAGCCTGCACTAGCATGGCCTAGCAGGTGTGGGGAACCTGCAGTCTCAAGAAGTAGTCTTCTAGGTCCAGAAGTGCTGCCCTTTGACCGAATTCAAACTTCACAGAAAAAATCCCCTTAATAAAAGGTCTGCAAAACTTGTCAAAAGGCCATACCCACAGACCTAGAATGTCATATGTGGCCTCAAGACTGCAGGTTCCCCATGTCTGTATTTAAGCAAGTAATATTTTTGAAATAACTTTCCTTGTAAATTACACAACAGTGAAACAAGTAAGTATTCATATACTTATGCAATTTATATTGGGTGAATGGAACACTTGAAAAAGCAAATTTCTCTTCTTTCGGTTAGAATTATAATTCTATCAGCTAAGACCACATAGGATCACAGGACTGTTAGCTTGAAACAATCTTAGAGATCATCTGTTCAAAGTATCTTAGACTAAGAAAAATCTCAAACCAAAGAGGTTCAGTGAATTATCTAAGCATACAGGTAGTGAGGAGCAAAGCCTTGTTTCAAATTCAAGTGTCCTGATGATTCTAAATCTAATCAAGTCACTTCCAAAAGATGACACTCAAAATATAACGTTTTATTTTTATTATAGAGGTCTAGTGTGGAAAGATATTGACTGGATAAACAATAGAGAATGTTTAGATCTTACTGAAAAGGTAGGCCATTATTTTAAATTAAAAAAAAAAAAAGATTCTTATGGAATCCTCTCCATAAATCATGCTAATTATTAAATGTGACTTATTCCCCCTAAAAAAACCTTGTTCCTACAGTTTCTACACAGAAATGCCTAGGCCAAAGGTCATTTATGGGCTATTCACATATTTAAGTTGGAAGAAATCTCTAGTCTTTCTCTTTAGGATAGAGGATATCCTTTAGTCTTATCACAATTCCCTAAATACATATTTTACATATCAGAGAATTGGGATTTAGAGAGGTTAAATAATTTATATGATTAGTAAGAGGGTAAGCTGGCTTAAAGACCAGGTCTTATTTTTGCTTTTTCTATTACAAATCCAGTAATATTTTCAGTAGCAAAACATACATGAAAGTTAAGTTCCTCAGTTGTTTAAAAAAAAAAAAGGAACTTCACCTGTTTTGAATGAAACTTGTGCTCCACCAGCAGTGATGAATTCTATGTTTCCAAGATGTAAAATACCAGCAAGCAGTCTAAGAATTTCTCGAACTTCTTCTTTGCTGAACTGCATTACTTCCATTGCCGTCTAGAAGAAAAAAATTTCACTTATGGTACCTCTTACCCCATTAAACTAAAGAATTGGCAAAAGTTTCATAATGTGCATTATGCAGTGAGATCTATACATCAAAGCAAAGGCTGAGTTCTATCATTGTCATGAAATAATTCATTCTTTAATCACAAATCTCAGGTACAGAAAAAAGGTCAGACTAGACAATAGACAAGTCTACAGAGAGAAAACTATATAAGGGCTAGAACACAAAGTGATTAAGCACAAATGGATTTTTTTTTTAATTTTAAAAAAATTTTCTGAGGACTGTTAGGTTACTATAATCCAAAGTGGAAAGGCAGATGTTAATTTAGGACAAAAACAAAAACCAAACCTTTTATTTGTCTATTTCGAAGCACTAATAACATAAATAATAACATAAATGTTATTTTTACTACATAGTATGAATATGAAACAAACTAAGGCACAGAGAACTCCATTAACACGTTCCAAGCTTTCCTCAGGGGTTAAACTAAACAAAAAAGGCAGCAGATAAAATTATCAGTCTCCAGATCTTTGTTCTGTGAGAAACAAATTAACAAGGTAACTGTCAGTAAGAGAAAATTTCTATACCTCTTGCAATAACTAATACAAATAAAATACAGACTTGGTTCTATTTTTCTAGACTGTAACTTATATCATTCTAAGAAATTCAGAAGGTGCTACTCTCATCATCCATGGGGGCTAAAAACTGACAAATATGCCACAATGTTCAAGGGGGAAAGGAAGAGGTCGAGATACTGGAGCCAAAATACTTTTGTAAATCAGCACAAAGTTAATTATACATATATATTTTACCAGCCTAATTTAGGCACAGCATACCAATGTTATAAAGTTTTATAAAACATACAAAGTTTTGGGGGGGTATAAATGGTTATATATTCTTAGTGAGTTGCCAACTGCAAAGTAGCATTTTAAAAGTGCCCATGCAAATTAGAATTGGTCTGGAAAAAAAAATGTTTTGTTGATATAAGTCAGTGATGAAGAAAACAGAACTCAAAATGCATGAGCAAACACAAATGAAAAGCATGATTCATAACTGTGACACCATATTTTAGGATGCTGACAATGGAAAATGAGTACAGAGTGGATAGACACCTTTATAGGTTGACATTTTAAAAATCAGCAATTATGATCCATTAAAAACAAATAGGTACATATAAGTCTTCACTGAGTGCATAGCACTGCACAAGGCAGTAATGTCTATAAAACTAATTTCAGTGGATATTTTTGATGAACTATTATTAATTCATATACTCAATCAAATATTTAAGTGCCTAATTCTGTACAATATCCTGTCAAAATAGGCTGAAATGTTCATATCAAAGGTTTATATGTGAAATGTTCAAAGAAAAATTCTTCTTGTTTAACAAACAGATTTGCTTATTATTTAAATATCTCTTTTAATCAGATGTGCTAATATAATGCAAATGGCTTTACAGAGTGTTATTATATAACTAGAAAAGATGGGTGGAACCAGGATAGAGGAATGGTAGAAACCTGTATAGTATGCTCCACTCCAAAAACTCCTCCAAAAAGATCTAGAAAATGCATCAGACTGAATCCTAGTAGGGAAATCTAAGAAGTATCACAGTGAGTTGTTTCTCCAGAGAGAGAGAGAGAGAGAGAGAGAGAGAGAGAGAGAGAGAGAGAGAGAGAGAGAGAGGGCTGTGGACACTGAAGGCAGGCTTTGGTAAGCACTCTAGCACCCAGGGAAGGGCTGTGCCTCAAAGATAAGAGCAGACCCAGTCAGACCCAGAGTCAGAATGTGCCATCTCCTAACCCATATGAGGGCACTGAGATGGCCACAGGTGCAAACCAGAAGCTTTGTTGCCCAATACCCCGTTCTGGGCCACAGAATCAGGGCAGACCGAGAAGGTGACCTGTGTTCTCAGGTAGGGTAGCCCTGGGCAGTGTACCAAGGCAGTGTACCAAGAAGATTCAGAAGCCAGCGGCAGCAGCAGTAGCTGTGTGGCTAAATCTACTTACAGCATCTAAGCCCGCTGGCAGAGGAATTAATGAAGCAAGAATCCCACAGTAAAAGAAAGCCTATGATTCTGCCATTTTGAAACAAGAAAGCTTTCCAGCTGACTGACAGGGACTGTGTCCAGTTCTTACACAGCCCCAAACAGGTCATAAAATGGCAGGACTCTGACCAGGAAGTGGGGAGGGGGAATGGAGGGAGGACAGAAACAATGAGACTCTGACCTTGATCAGGCTACTTTGCGAGCACTGAAAGCTGGCAGGTCCTCAGCCTTAATACCACAAGAAAATAGTAAGAGGACCAGTCCAGACCTTCCTTCCAGAAGGGTAGCAGAGTCCAACCCTAACATCAAGTCTAAGGCCAGGAAGTAGGCTTGAAGAATGGGCAAAACAAACCAAAAAACTCCACAATAAAAAGAGGATGGAAGACACAAACACAGAAGAAAAGAAAGACATCTAAAAGCAGTGCCTCAGAGCAAAACAGTTTGGGCACAAAAGCAATTAGAAAACCTAGAAGAGATGAAGATTTTAAAGTGTTTGTATAAAGGGGCTAAGAGTGCTTGAAAAAAAAAAGGAAAATAAATGAAGGCTATGTAAGAAAAAATTGGAAAGGGAATTAACCACTTAACACTTGGCAAAAGTGGTACAAGCCCTTGCCCAAAGAACCAATTCCCTGAAAATTAGAATGAACTAAATAGAACTCTGAGGCAACAATATTACAACAAAAGCCAAAAGACTGAAGAAAACGTAAGATTATCTCATAGCAAAAATCAAATAACCTAGAGAAGAGACTGAGAAAAAATTTAACAATCATTAGGCTGTATCAAACACCATGATAAAAAAAAAAAAGAAACTGGATACCATATTTTAAGAACTCTTAAAAGAAAACTGCCATCTCTCAGAACCAGAGGGCAAAGTGAAAATAGAAAGAAGCTATGGTTACCTCCTAAAAGAAATTCCCCCAAAAAACATGAGAGCTAATATCCAGAGATTCCAAGACAAAGAAAAATTACTAGAAATAGTAGTAGTAAGAAAGGAAGAATTCAAATGCCAAAGAGTAACAGTCAGGATTACACACAATTTAGTATTCACTGCTCTAAAGAAATGAGGAATTTGGAATATGACACTACAAAAGACAAAGGATATAGGTTTACAGCCAAGAGTAACTTACCCAGAAGAAATGAATATAACACTACAGAGGAAAATGAACCTTTAATGAAACAGTATACTTCTAAGATTCATGATGTAAAAGACCAAAAATTGTGGAGAAACTCTGAAGTTCAATCACAGGAGTGAAGAGAAAAATAAAAAGGTAAACATGAACAGGCAATTAATTACAAAGGGATAAACATGAATGACCTGCTTATATTAAAACATGGGGAGTTGATACATATGTCCCTTCTGATCTCTACCATCATCAGCGGTCACAAGAGTACATCTATTATGTCTTGATGATTTTAAGAAAAGAATGGAAAGAGAGGGGGAAAATAGTACACTTATGATGGGGATGAATGAGAAAGAAGAGAAAGGGAAAATTATCTCATATAATCAAGGCATTTAAGTAGGTATCTATATCAAGGTGAAGGGGAATGGCTGACAGCTGTACCTCATTCTTTTTTTTTTTTTTTTGTATCTCCTTCTTAAATGAATTATTACACACATAAAGAGTTGCAAACAGAAGTTAATTTCATGAATTAAACAGAGAGTTGAGGGAAAGGTGAGAAAGGAGAAGGGAAGATTAAAAGGAAGGGAAATTTCAGGAAGGATTGAGCAGAATAAATTCTAATGATGTACAAAAATATTTACAGTTCCTCTTGAGGTGACAAAGGATAGGAATTTGAGGAATTTTGGAATACAGATGGGATTGAATACTATTGTACAGAACTCTTACAGCATAATGTCAACTACCATTCCAGAGGACTTAAGATAAAACATGTTACCTACTCCCTGATAGAGAAGTGAAAGACTCAGAAAGCAAAATAAGGTGAAATGGTTTTTTGAACACAGACAATGTGGAAATGTTTTGGTTGAATATACAAGCTTGTAATGGGTTTTGTTTTTCTTGTATTCTTCAAATTTTGGAGGAGGGGTGTCAAGGGGGAGTAACAAAGATGATTAAAGACAGAATTCTGATGAATTGAAACAAGTAAGTTGTTTAAAAAATAAAGTATTATGTACTAGCTATTTTTTATTATTATTATTTTGTCTGTGAGACTTATATTTCTTAAATAGATGATGCTTCTTTGTTTAATTTGATCAAGATTTCGAGAACTAAATTATTCAGATGAAAAAACAAAAACTACCACCAATGGCTTAGACAGGCAATGTTAGATATATCATAGTCTAGAGGAGGATTCTTCTTAGGATATCATGTTATTCAATATTTTTGGGTTCCTTTTGTCAAGTAAGAATAAGTAACTTATTTATGATCCTACTGAAATTTGGCATTGTCAGGAAGACAGTGCTCTACTTGCTGTAATATGCACTCTAGTGGTCATAGAGAAAATTGGTTACTTGGATCAAAATGAAAAGAAAAGATCAGGGTGGAATTAAGATGGCATTATATTTACAGAACAACCTGTCTTCTAGATCAGAGGTGTCAAACACACAGTAACGCCTACAGCACTGTCAAGTACATGGTCAGAACCAGATTAAAATGTAATTGGAAAACATCAAAATAAATAAAATAAACCATAACACTACATTTTAAAACTAAGTCACTATGTTACCCAGAGAGACTCATATGGAAGGAATAATGGTCCCTCATTACTGTTTGAGTTCCATACCCCTGCTTTAGAAGAAAACACTTTTCTTTGGTCATATGAAGTAAAATTAATATGAAAATATTATTTCCTTATGTAGCTAACAGAGCAACCTAACCCTTTCACTTAGAAGATCTTAGATTTAGAGTCAGAAAGGGCCTTACAGGCAATAGGTTACTTCTTTATTTTACCACTGGGGAAACTGAGGCACAAGCTGGTAATGTGGCTCACCTAGGGTCATGTATAGCTAGCATTTATTTATATTCTTTTCTTTTTTTTGCTTTTTGGAGGGGGGAGGGCAAGGCAATTGGGATTAAGTGACTTGTCCATGGTCACATGGCTAGTAAATGTGAGGGGTCCAAGACTGGATTTGAGCTCAGGTCCTTCTGACTCCAGGGCTGGTGCTGTATTCACGGCGCTATCTAGCTGCCCCCTATATTCTTTTCTTTAAATCACCAAGAAGAGACCTGGTTTCCGTATCTCTTCTCAAAATGATATCTTTTACAAAAAGATAGAAGCAAGGTGACTGGTAAGAACCCTATCTATGACAGAACACTAGAAGTATAAATCAAAATAGAAAGATATAATTAAAGAGCATATAGAACATAGTAGATCACTTATCAGGGTCTGGTGATATGCACTCTAGAATATTTAAGAAACAGGAAGATATCACTCCAGCAGGACTAGTCCATAGTCTTGAAAAACCATGAAAGATGGGATGTTTCTGTGGAAAATCAGGGGAGGCGTGGGGATACAAAAGGGCAGGGGAAAACCCATGATTTCATCTAAATACAAAATTCCCAGTAAAGAAATTCATCCATAACTAGTCTACAATTTGTCATCTCTTAGAGTTGCTTGGGGTATTGAAAAGTTAAAATGGCCATGTCAGAAGAACCTGAACCCAGGGTTTCTTGATTTCAGGGCTGGTTCTCTATATAATAAAAGCATGCTGTCTCTTCCTGAGTTTACAAAGAGCAAAGGTTTTGCTTGGGGAAACAAAGGATCATCCAGGAAATTAAAGCTCAGTGAATTTAGGATACAAACCTACGGTAGAGAAAAAAAGTCACTTGTAACATTCAGAAGACTTTAAGATGCAGTCAAACAATGGCTTGCTGAAGGACATCTGTCAGCTGAATTTAATTTTATTCGTATTCAACAGTAATAGTGACAAGAAGATGACATCATAAAATGGAAACACAAAGTGGTATAATGAAAAGCCTTGTATTTAGTCAGAAGATATGGGTTCCAATTTCAGCTCTGTCACATACATATGCAACATCAGAGATGTCACTGAACTTCACTGGGCCTCAGTTTCTTGAAGTGTAAAATGACGGGCTGGATATGGTAACCTTAAGATCCATTCCAATTCTAAAACTGATCCTATAAACCTCTGCAAGGTTTTTGATTCCACTTCCACAATTCTTAATGATAAACTTCCAAAGAAAAGTACCATACAACAAAAACTTGTTTGAAGGCTAAATATAAAGTGATCAATGTTTAGGCATCAATCTGAGTGATTTCTCTAGTGATCTTAGATATAGGAACAGTTCTTGGTTAATCCACTTCATTGATAATTATGATACCCAGGATTTACATAGTATCTTAAGTCTTGTGATTTACATATATTAGAATAATTTAGCTGACGAGAACCTTGTGAGGTGCTATTTATTATAATTATTCCCATTTTACAGACAAAGAAACAGGCTAAGAGAGTAAAATTGAATTGCCTAAGGTCTAAAGTTAAAGTGATTTTCTAAAGTGATTCATTATCCTGTAGGATAATGGACTAAGAAGATGATTTTGATAAGGTTTGCTATCTACGGATATTACTAAATTAGCAGAGGGTCTTTAAGAATGATTTATCAGAAGACTGCTTTATAACAAAAACTTTCTGAAACGTAAGTAATGAAATTCTCTTAGCTGAATCTGCTTAAGTGTTCAAGTTTTGCTCCACAGCAAATATTTTACTGAATACACAACTGTCTACAGTATATGACAGGGCTGACATTAATCTTCTGACTAAATCCAATGCCTTCTGGAAGACTGGCATCAAGTTCAAAAATTGCACTGAACCATTAGAAAAGGAATTTATAAATGAGAGCATAAAACTTAAAAGGACTAACCGCCCTCCCCCCCAAGAATAGGATATAAACTAAATATGCACCAGTAATACTACGTTTCCTTGATAAACATTCTGCTGGTAAATTATGTTGTCTACATATTTTACCTTATTCAGACCTTTATTAAAGTAGTGTTGCCAATTTTGATCACCCTTTTTTTTTTTTGAGGGGGGAGGCAAGGCAATTGGGGTTAAGTGACTTGCCCACGGCCACATTGCTGTGTCAAGTATCTGAGACTGGATTTGAACTCAGGTCCTTCTCCAGGTGCTCTATTCACTGAGCCACCTAGCTGCTCCTTTGATCACCAAATTTTAAGAAGAGGGGGAGTCAGGAATATTTCAGATAAGGGTGACAAAGATGACTGAAAAAAATGGAAAAGGGGCTCCTATAAGGAAAAGTTAAAGAACAGTCTTATTTAAGCTGGAGAAGAAGAGTTCTAATGAAAAGTTTTTATAATCAAGGTATTCATCACTTGTTCTCTGTTTAGGTATAATTGGAATATACCATAAAAACATGATAATTACCCATAAATGGTAAATGATTGTGCCTGCAACAAACTGAATAGGAATGGGATGCAGGAAGTGATTGAGCTTACAAAAGCTAAAAGGGATAAGGACAAGGACTAGAAATTTGATTTTAATGATATAGGAACTCCTAGATGAAGAAATTCTACTCAAGTAAGTGGACAAGGCAAGTTTTCTGTGACTTAGTCTTAGAGAGTTGCCTCAGGCACTAAGTTGTCCAGGGTTACACAGCCAAGCACATGTCAGAAGTGGGACCAGAACTCCAGTCTTCCTGACTCTGAGCCCACTTCTCCATCCTCTCTACCACACTGCCTCTCTCCATGTTAAAGGAAAAGGAGAAATTTCAGTGACAACTTTTTGGACTACCAAGATGAGAAAACAGTGAAATGAACCGAAGCATGATTTCTGCGGCTAGCAATCTTCAATTAAAAAATGAACATGCTTGTCCAGAGAGATATAAGAATTCCTTCTTCAGTATGGTATTTTGGAAAGAGCACTGGTCTCTTATCAGAAGATTCAAGTCCAAGCTTCACCACTCCTTAACCTTGTGACAAGAATCATCTAACTCCTCTGTGAATTAGTTCTCTCCTCCAGAAAGAAAGGGAACTACTTGTGCAACCTAACTGATTGTGAGGAAAACACATCGTCAACTGCAAAAGAACTATGTAAATATGAATATTATTATTATTAAACTAATCCATCATCTCTCAAGATTCTTTTGGTTCTTGCTTTTAAGGCAAGGCAAAAAGGATTACCCGATCTTTAAAGGCAAATTTGAAGCAAAATTTCAAAAAAGAGAAATACCTGTCTTTGAATGCTTGCAGATTAGTCATTATTTCAGTTTTTACTTAGATAACTGACAGTATACCGTATCAGAAAGGTAAAAAGTTAATTTCAATTTGGAAAGTAACTTACAATGACATCCTTGAAGGATTCTTTATCATTGATTGTCGAGTCCGCTACACACCCAGACTGATTCAAGTAGTGGTAATTTTCTGGCACAGACAAATAAAATTCTTCTGCAACATAAAAAGAGAGAAAAATATAAGTCCACAATTTTTTTTTTTGTTATTCAGATGATTAGTTTAAGGAACAACACAAAATGTATTCCGTCAGCAATTAAAAAGAGAACTAAGTATACCTCACTGCCATCTCCCCTTCATGGAAATAACAATTATTTATGTTAAGTGTGTTTTTATACACCAGGGTGGTGGAACACATTAAAATCAGTGCAGTACTACAAGCCAACTAAGCGCCAGGCACTATACTAGGAGCTGGGTATACAAAGGAAAAATAACTTCTTGCCCTCAAGAAGTTTATATTCTACTAGGGGAAAGAACCTGTATACAGGAAAGAAACCAAAATATAAAATACATATCAAGAAAGTACTGGGGAAATGCTGTAAGCAAGTAGGGGGAGGAACGGAACAGGGAAAAAGGTCTTTGGTAAGAGGTGACATGGGAGCTGAGCTTTGAAAGAAGTTTTTAGAGATTTTAGAGGTAGAGAGGTACACTCCAGGCATTGGGCAAAGCCTAAGCAAAGACCTGGAAACGTAACACGTAATATCCTAAAGGGGGAACAGTAAGCAGACCAATTCAGCTGAACTGCAGAGTGCATGAAGGAGAATGAGTAATGTCCATTAACCAAGGAAATGAAGACCAAAGATGGATCATAGAGGACTTTAGAAGTCAAACAGTGGTGAAGAATGCCTGAGGCAAGGAGACTTGGCAGAGTCAGTAGAACTTCTTGGGCAGCAGAGTTACAGACTTGTACTATATAGTAGTATAATTCTGGCAACTATGTGCAGGATGCATTTAAGAGGGGAGAGACTAGAAGACAGGAAAGCAATCAGGATATTCTTGCCATAGTACATGTGAGAGGAAATGAACACTTGAATTAGAGTAGCTGTAGTTTGGTATGACTGGAGAGATGGATGGAGGAGAGACAGTGTAGAAGCATCTGATTAGTAATGAGGCTGGGTGGAAGAAGGAAGAGCTGAGGATGACTCCAAGATTGTGAGGGTAGCTGGGTGGCGCCATAGCGCACAGAGTGCCAGGCCTGGAGTCAGGAAGCCTCATATTCCTGAGTTCAAATGTAGCCTCAGACACTTATTAGCTGTGAGATCCTAGGCAAGTCACTTTATCTGCCTCATTTTCGTCATCTGTAAAATGAGCTGGAGAAGGAAATGGCAAACCATTCCAGTATCTTTGCCAAGAAAACCCCAAATGGGGTCATTAAGAGTGGGACACAACTGAAAACCATTAAACAATAACAACCACCAAGGTTGTAAAGTTAGGTGACTAAAAAGGCATTGGTTCCTTTAATAGAAATATATCTGTTGGTTTCAGGTCTCCTGTCACTACCACCTTCCCCCTTTAGGATATTACGTGTTACATTTC
This sequence comes from Pseudochirops corinnae, assembly GCA_028646515.1. Classification (NCBI taxonomy): domain Eukaryota; kingdom Metazoa; phylum Chordata; class Mammalia; order Diprotodontia; family Pseudocheiridae; genus Pseudochirops; species Pseudochirops corinnae. Next base: position 114,994,400 of record CM053587.1, read on the forward strand.
CAGGTCGTTGCTTAGGCTATGTGCAATGCCTGGAGTGTATCTCTCTGCCTCTAAAATCTCTAGCCTCTTTCAAAGCTTAGCTCCCATATCACCTCTTACCAAAGACTCTTCCCTGTTCCCTTCCTCCCCCTACTTGCTCTACAGCATTTCCCCAGTACTTTCTTGATATGCATTTCATATTTTGGTTTCTTTCCTGTATATGGGTTCTTTCCCCGAGTAGAATATAAGCTTCTTGAGGGCACCTACCTCTCCAAACCTGTTATTTCTTAAAATTCTATCATTTCTTTCAAAGCTCAACCTTCTATATGAAGCCTTTCCTGTCTCCCTGATGCTAATATCTCTTCCCCATCCCACCCCACCCCACCAACACACACACACACACACAACACCCACCCTTGTGTCCCCAAATAAAATATATGCTCTTGATTGCCGGGGGCTCACATAGTGCTTAATGGATGTTGTTATCTACTGATATTGGCAATACTTCACACATAGTGCTGTTGTGAGGAAGGAAAATGTTTTGCAACTGAAAAACACTAAGTAAATGTCAACTTTTATTATCAGAAAATACCAAATGGTGTACCCACTAATTAAAGAGTTTCTTTTCACTCCTGTAAACGTTGGAAAGGAGTATTATTCATGTTATACAAAAAAAACAAACAAACAAACAGAAAACCAATTTAAAGGCCTTTCTTTTCAGATACATCCTCTGAATTAGAGATGTACAAGAAAAGAAAGGCCAAAAGCCAAGGAGATTCCAGATGTTCTGTCTTCTTCTCTCTACAGTAAATTTGGCACTACAGTAAATTCATTTTTCCATTTATTTTGAGATACCTAATCTACTAACACATTTCATAAAGCTTTCTCCATAGTTCTTCTATGATTACTGATTTTTTAAAATTGGAAAACAGATTACAAACACATGTGTACCTGCTGTTTCTGCCACTCACCTTTCTCTTCATTCTCTAGTCCGGCCAACAGTGCATAGAATATATGATAGTTCCTTTCCCCGGGATTCTGTCTTACCACTCGGTTCTGTGGGAATATATCAAATTTACACTGTTTTTCCATTGCGAATTTACATGAATTGACAATCTTTAAAAAAAAAACAAAAATGTAAACTGAACAAAAAATAAACTTACTTTTTCTAATAAATCTTCATTTTGAAAAAAATTTCAAGTCAAGGGAAAAAATCAAGAATTTTAAATTAGTTTTATCTACAGTCTTCTGTTTTTTATTTTCCTTCAATGCAGTCTCTCTGACACGTTATTTGTGTTGCAAGAACACAAATGAATCTAAAATAAGACTAGCTCGTCCAGATGTAATTGCAAACGGGCTAAATACTAGAAAGTTAAAAGTCAAATTACAGGACAACAGATTTCAACCACCTATGTTTTTATGGTTAATTATGAGCACAGGGTTTAAGATAATGACACCAGCTACTGGAGCTTTCCAAAGAACAATTTGTTCTTAACCATGCGCACTAATTAAGGAATTCAATTCCGCTTACTCTTGAATCAACCATTTAAAGCAGATCCAGGAAGATAATGTTTCTCTTTCTCCTTTCTCTCCATCCCTGTACCAATCTAGCATCAGCACCAGATCCTTCCTACTTATCAAGGTGAAACAGAAAAGAAATGAAAAGGAAAACAGGATACAATCTACAATTCTTCCTCCTTGAATATTTCCTTTCTCACAGATGTTCAGCTGAATAAACTTCCCAAAGCGACTGGAGTTGTTGTTGTAAACAGTCTTTGCATTACCAAAAGCTTCCATAATGGGGCTGTGAAATGAGAGGGTGGTAAAAAGGGTTAATAAGGAATGGCAGTAAAAACAATAAAATCATCCCCCCCTCTCCCAGTTTCATCGCTACAGAAACCAGGAACAAATATTACCCCCACACAGGTGCTACATCCTTTATTCTTTAGCCAAACCTAGAACTTCCCTTGGCATGACAATTATTTGTTTTTTTCTGTTTTGGTATGGATCTGTGATGCCAGTATTAAGGAATTCTTCATGTGGAAATTCCCTGCACTAATACTGATGACAACTTGTTTGCAACTTAGTCTCAGAGAGTTGTGCAGGGCACCTAGAGGCGACAAGGTGACACTTCTGGTACGTGTCAGAAGTAAGACCTAAAGCTAGGTTTTCCTACCTTCAACAAGAATACTCTATACAATGTACTATGTTGCCTCTCGGTGAATTTTCTTATTTTGAAAAATAAGGTAATTAAACAGTATTTATAATTAGAATTATTGTGATTAAGTCATCATTATTGTTTGAACACTTATGAAAAATAAAAAATGGACAGCTGATTTCTGTGTAAATCAGCATACATAGATCAGGAAGAAAACAACAGAGAAGGCAAATTTTTTTCCAAAAACTGACAGTATAAATCACCTTTAAAATTCTGATATGAACTGCTGTCAGATACCTCACTGTTGATACTGCTAAACAAATATAATTTATTTCTTCACATATCCAATAAGTATTCTATGACAAAGTGTTGACTATCTTCCCCATGTTAGAAATAACAAAAATTACAGTATAACATACAAAATAAGCTTACAAAAATATAATCATTTATATATATATATATATATATATATATCACAAAGTATAATGGTATGGTACAGAAGAATTTTTAAAAAAGCCTGGGAGATCTGCAAAGTCTTTGTGAAGGAGACAGGATAGGTAGGAATCATATATGTACAGTATTAGTCATACTTTCACATTCATATAGATACATGTATGTGTGTGTGTACAAATGTATGTACACACATATATACATGCTTGCAGTGAATAAGTACATTTGCTTTGCTTATTTGTTCACGAATATCTGTTACAAGGAATTTGCTGTACTTTTCTTTTTTTACCACTATGGTGGAAGATAGAAGTGAGAGAAAATAGATTCCTGCTCATTTTTTTTTTTTAAATTAAAAAACAAAGGATGTTTGGGGAGCTTCAAATGTGCAAGGTTGATAATACCTTCAGACGAAATCCCTATATTGTTATTGCTAAGATCTCTTAAGGTCAGGAGCTCACAATTATTAGGTAAGAGGAAACCTAAATGCTTTCAATTCCCATGGTATATGATTATAAAAATGTCTTTCTGCTAATGTGTACCAGTGTCTTCTTCATATACTTGGTTGCTCAATGATTGCAATTTTTTGCTTGTTAATCTATCTTACTCTACTTGAAACATTAAAGGAAACATGTTGGTAGCTGGTAGTTCATATAGGAGCTAGTAACAAAAGTGACCTGGGTTTAGGAGACAACTCTTGAAACTGTTAAGAGCTTAAGAAATACCTGCTTTCAAGAATAGCTTGCTCCACACAGGCTGTCTTTTCTTTTATGGATAACTCCAAAGAGTGCTGGCTGATGGCAGACAGGAACTTGAGGATCAGCTTGGTGCTCTCCGTTTTACCTGCCCCACTTTCACCACTGAAGCACAAAATAAATATAGGGAAAGATGCGGCACTATACTAATTGTCATTAAAAAGCCAGGGTAATTACTGCAACATAATAGTGCTAAGTAGTAAAACACTTATTTCTACAGCTAGCAACATAGTTCCTGTCATTCTTTATATTCTCTTTTATGGTTAACAAATTAAAGTTGCTATCTTAATAATGAAAGAAGGTAATACTACGGAAGTTGCATCATATAAAAAACAAAACTCATCCCCCATGCCTCTCCTTCTGAGGTGGCCAAACACATGCCCATACAAGTATTATTTAGGAACTCTGGGAAATAAAGTATAAACCATGACTGATGCATTTAAAAGACTTAGAATCCAACTGGATGATAAGACAAATACACATGAAACAGTTATCAAACAAGACAAGATAGCATGTAACTCAACACTAAATGTAGCAGTATAGCCATCAAGGTAGAAATGTTCAATAGACAGTTGGGGGTGTCGGTTTGGAGTTTAGGAGAGCCTATCATCCTTTTCTGATCTTTCAGATTGTTCTCGTTTTTATGATCCTGTCATGGAATATTTTCTTAAATAAAATACTGGGTTAGTTTTAATACTGATGTGCCATCAGAAAAATCATCAGATCTTACTTACTTACTTACTCGTGGACAGCTCATAAGAACATCGTGTGTTAAATTACAAATACTAAGCTTTTGATTTTTAAAAAATTCTTTTTTGTTATTTTAAATAAATAACACTTTTATTATTTAAAAAATAAGCCATCAGGGGATGGCTAGGTGGCGCAGTGAATAGAGCACCGGCCCTGGATCAGGAGGACCTCAGTTCACTTCACTCACACACACACACACACACACACACACACACACACACACACACACGTGAGCTTGGGCAAGTCACAACCCCAACTACCCTGCCTTCCCCCTCTAAAAAGCAGGAAAAAAAAAAGCCATCAGAATGATTTGGTGCAGTGGATAAGAGTACTGACCCCTGAACCAGGAAGACCTGAGTTCAAATCTGGTCTCAGACACTTGACACTTACTAACTGCGTGACCTTGGGCAAGTCACTTAAACCTACTGCCTCCTCCTTCTCCTCCCCCCCCCCCGCCTCCGCAAATTAACTCCACAGAGGACACCAACATGAAAGTAGATTAAGAGGGTCTTCTATCTATCTTTATTAATCTTCCTGTTCTCCATTCTCTCACATGTTCCCCATGGAACAGTTTCTTAAGCCCAAGAAATAAGAAGAAGACAGCAAAAACTTTGGAATAGGAAAGAGAAAGCAAGGCTGGCCTTAACTGATACCTTTCAATCAGTACATTCTAGCAATCAATTCTCAGCTTAACCTTTTCTTTTAAGAGTACTACTAAGAACAAAAATTCTCTACGTAGACTTTAGCCCAACTTAGACATAGAGTTCTTTGACTATCCAGTTAATCAGTTTGTTAGCTACTTCTTTCTATCAAAAGCTGCAGTAGACACGGGCCCTGGAGTCAGGAGGACCTGAGTTCAAATCTGGGCACTGAACACAAAAACTAGCCGTGTGACCTTGGGCAAGTCATTTAACCCCAACTGCCCTAAAAAATAAATAAATAAAATTTTTTAAAAAAAAGCTGCAGCAGAGTCAAAGAGCAGTCTAGGTTGTTTGCTGGTTTCACGTTACCACTTTCAATCTCTTCTGGCAGTTGCACAGGAAATATATTGTTCAGTGGCTAGTGATTTCTCAACAGAACTTCCAACACAAGGATTTGCTGTTGTTCAATTATGTGTGACTCTTCCCGATCCCATTTAGGGTTTTCTTGTCAAAGATACTGAAGTGCTTTGTCATTTTCTTCTTTGGCTCTGAGGCAGAGGGTTAAGTGAGTGCCCAAGGTTGCACAGACGGTAAGTGTCTAAGGCTGGATTCGAACTTAGGTCTTCCTGACTCCAGGCCCAGCGCTCTATCCACTGACAGAGCTGCCCCAGCAACACAAAGATGGTTTTTGGTGACTAAGTCAATTCTGGTCCTTCCTAATTATCTCTGAAAATAAGAGTAATCCTGATAGAACCTATGTCACACTCGGGATCAGAAATCCCTCCAGCTGACTAATGGCATCAAAATCTCTCTAGTCATCATGCCTCAGAGAGGAAAAGCCTCAAAGAACAATGAAGATAACCATTGGAGCAGTTCATAGCATATATAACACTCTGCTGCTTACCTCAAGACTCACTAGTTATGCAGAGCCTTGCTACATATGAGTACATTACAGGTTACCTTGGGGGTATGGAGAAGGAAGGCTATACCCAAAATGTTTAAAAAGTGGACAAAGAGAGTAAGGGGGAGAAGCACTCCATGTAGAAGCCAGTCTGTCTTTTAGCTTTAACTTTTCACTTAATGAGACTGTTATATTTTCTTTCACTTGAATCAGGAATGTACTTCTCTGAATACATGCTGTATCCCCTAAACCAGTGGTTCTCAACCTTACTAATGCCGCGATCCTTTAACACTTGTATGTGGGTGTATCTGCATGTGAGCAGACCTGCCTGGAGAAGGACAGAGGAGTGATATCTCGGTTCCTAAGATTATCAGAAATATGTGTTTTCCAATGGTCTTAGGCGACCCCAGTGAAGGGATCGTGACTCCACGGGTTGAGAACCACTGCCCTAAACGGAATGCAAGTTTCTTGAGGAAAAGGACTGTTTCATTTTCAATTTTCTATCCCCAATATAGGTGAAATTCAAGTCATTTTAATCTTTCTGGGCCTCAGTTTATTCATCTGTAAAATGAGGGTATTAGATTAGATCACTCAACATTAAGGCACTATTTACTGTCCCTAATCACTTTCTGTAAAGTCTAGGATGTACGGCAGGCATGTAAGAAAAAAGGCAAAAGAGAGGATGCTTTTAAAGTAACAAAACTGAGTAAGTCCACAAGAGGGCGCTTTATGCTCAAGAAAATCTACATGGAAACTACAATTTGTTCCCATTTTTAAAGATTGGTTTTTTTCTTTCTCAAAGAAAAAGTTTTAGCAAATATTCAAAAAGAAAATTTGTATTAATGAGTAAAATATTCTAATTTAAAATCTCTCCTGAGTCTGAAAGTTTTCTAGCTTTATCTAGATAAAACTATGATGGCTCACATTTGCAACACACAGTAGTTTTCCATGGTTGTTCTACAATGCAATATATTTTAATTACATGTGAATACGTACAATAATCTCATTCTAATTTTCCCTCTAGAACCCCAAAGCTACTCTGTCAGATGGATTTGTGATCTTTCAATTTTTTTCCTACTGAACTTAATAATGAGTTATTTAGGTATTTGACAACCCAAGAAACTGAAATCAAAGTACAGTACACAAAAACCTGGACCTATGATCTGGAATTAACCTAAATTAAGTTTAAAATCCCTGTTTTGTTACTTAGTTGTGTGACCTTGGCTACTTAATTTCTCTTGACTTAGTTTCCCTAACTGAGACAGCTAAGTCCTGTTAAGTTGGGACTGAATGGCTAGGCTTGGATTCTGGAAGAACCACTTTTGACTTTTGCCTCAGACACTGCACTGTGTGACCTTGGGTAAGTCACTTAACCCTTCAGCCTCAGTTTCCTCATCTATAACATGAGGATAAAGATAGCAGGTGTTGCTTGCCTGTCTCATCTAGAAGTAAAACAGATCTATATCAACTCTTTCACAAGTCTCCTTTAGCAAACGTTCCCTGACTGTTTCAGCAAGTACTTTGGACTCCACAGGAGAAGTTCACTCTAACACTTCAGAATGGGATTCAGTACAGGGCAAGAGCTACCTTGAACCTGAGCCAAAGGGTCGTGGTTGCTTTTGGACCCTGAGGACAGAATTAGTGTAAGGCTCCAACATAAATAACTGAAATTAAACTTTGGTGGCAATAAGATACGATAAAAGAGAAGAAATTTAGATTTGGCCAAGGGTTAGAAGGTTGGCGGGAGTAGGGGGCATAGAAAGAGGCTGTGGTTAGTTTTCAAAAGAGAAGCACTACAGGATTTTTAAGGAAATGCATTTCAATTACTTTCAAGCACAAGGAACAAGTTACTTTTCAGGAAGTTTTCCAAGAGATCTGTCAGTTAGTAGTTTGTTTCACCAAAATAAGACCCTTTGGAGTTAAGAGCATCCATTTTTAATACAGCTTATATGCTAAAATCTTTTTCTCCACCTTCCCCCCCTAAAGTAGATGACATAATAATCATTAACAAACGCTTTTTGCAGTCTGTGATTTTCATTAGCATATGCTTAGTAAATTTTTTTTTCATGGGAAATACAAAGTTGAGAGGCCACATGGATGGTACCAAGAAAGCTTGGTTGTAGAGTTCAGATGATTTGGGCTTGAGTCTTGTCCCTGACACAGCCTGGCTGCAGCATGAGCCTGGGAAAATCAGTTAATCTTTCAGTGACCCCAGGCAAGGGATGCTCTAGTGTTGATATACACTGGTTGAGGGAGTTGCCTACCCATGAGGGGGGCAAGTGGGAAGGTGGTTCTAAATCTGAGATATCACTGGCATAGAGCAGGCCTGGTGAGGATTCTTCCTCCACAGATACAGATTGACAACTATACTGAAATTTGTCTTAGAAAATTACCCAGGACATTGAAAAGTTAATGGATTTAACCTCAGACTCACCTAGTCCGCCTGTGTTGGTTTTGAATCCACATCTTTGTGACTATTAAGTCACTTCACTAAACTGATCTGCCCTTTGAACTTCAGAATCGTGTTAAATCTGGTTATTAGAGATTCTGAAACCACAGAGTCCTATTTAGGGGGGTGTTACTGCATTGATGAGACACCATGGCCAAATCCTTAAATACAAGGCCATTTACTATCAAGGCAATAAAAGAGAAGGAGTTAAGGGCAACACTGTTCAGTAATAGGAAGAGGGACAGAACTTCTGGCTACAAAGTTATATTTCAAGTATATGGCTCTAAACAACTTATTTTATTGATCTGGTTTCACCAGACAAAAAGAGATGAGAGGGAGTTTCATGGATGAGATAGGGGAACTGGAAATAGTCAAATTAATGTGTGTTAATAAAGGTATATGGCGATCCCTGAGTGCCAAACGGCCTTCATTCTGTTTTCCTGCCTGGCCATAGTAAAGGCTGCCAAAAAATCAATAAAAGATGGGCGTATATATGAAGGCAGAAGCTGGCTCTATAAGTGGGAAACACTCTCAAGTTGGAAGTGCTAGGGGAGTAACAGTATTGAAGTGGAATACTATTCAAATCCTCATAAAATTAAAGAGCAATTAAAGTCAAACAATGGGAGAAATAGGGTAGAATAATTATCTTTAGTTAAATAACTAACAAGTTGTAGGTGATTCTTTCCAAATGAGCTCCCAAAAGATCTTTTGATAGATGCAATTTTCAAGCCTGGTAAAAACAGATTATCAAACTGTTCAAAAAGGCATGCCCAAGTTTGAAAGGGAAAAAAAGGCATTTATAATGAAAGGAAGTAGTGATTCAAAAGGCAACAAACAATACGTGGGTGTAAAATATTTTTTTTCCATTAAATTATGCTAAGAAGTATATAAGCAAAGCATGTTTTCTTTCACAGGATAATTGGAACATGTGGTGACACTGCATCCTCAGAGACCCAATAATTAAAGAGGTTTAAGGGGAAATATACAAGTAGTATTTTAGGGCTAACTTCTTTTCATTCTTTCCTGTCAATCCTTCCCCTCTTGCCCCACACCTCCAAATCTTTGGCCCTTTTCCCCAAGTCTCCATTATGATGATACTCTCACGTTATTCTGTTTAAAGCATACAAGAAGGATCATGAATTATTAAAATCACATCCATTTACCTGATGAGAACACACTGGTTGTCATGCCGTTTCCACAGACAGCGGTAACATTCATTAGCAACTGCAAAGATGTGAGGTGCAATCTCCCCCATGTGGTGCCTGCTGTAATGCTCCATTGTTGACTGGTCATATAGGCCAGGAATGGTCTTGTAAGGATTCACCGAAGCAATAATAGAACCAATATAGGTCTGTAAATGCATATAAAGGAGAAACACAATGATTCACAATCTTACAAGCAGCAACATAAGCCATCAAGAACTTTTGCTCTCCCTTCTTGAAATCATCTCATAAAACACAGAGTGAGGTGATACATGTAAACCACTTAACAAACTGTAAAGCATTATGTAAACTCTAGGCATTACTATGAGAAAAGTCAACTGGGGAAGCTTTTAACCCTATAGCAGTTCTATATAAATTCTTACGTAGTATGTCCCCATTATCAAAGCGGGATACAGTCTGAATGCATATAACCCAAATAAAGAATACAGTTTGTGTATCTACAGAAAATGTCTGTTGTATTAAAGTCAGGTTTATTATCTAACATTTTCAGAGGGTATAATTCCATGTACTTCGTCTTAACCTCATCTTACCTCATGCCAATAACTGAGTGTTTTTAAGGGGTGCTTAGAGATTATCTAAACCAATTCCTAGCCCAATGTATGTATACTATGTAAAACACTTCAATTCCTTACTTACTAGATGTGTGACCCTGGGTAAGTCATTTAACCTCAACTACCTCCCTGCATCTCCCCAAAAGTTCATCTAGCTTCTTTCAAATTCCCAGTGATTATAATATCAATACCTTACAAGGAGCCAAATCCATTGTTGGGCTGCTCTAACAGTTAGAAAGTCTGTCTACACACTAACCCAAAATCAGCCTCCATATAACCTAATTGCCATTTCAGATGACTCTAAGTTGTCATTAGCCTTGAAAGCAGCTGGTAGATAGAATGCTGAGCCAGAGTTCAGGAAGACCTGAGTTCAAATTTAGCCTCAGACACTTCTAGCTGTGTGGCCCTGAGCACATCACTTGAACTCTGTTTGCCAAGTGAGATAATATTTATAAAATATGGCTTTAGACACTTAATACCTACGTGACCCTGGGCAAGTAAATCACTTAACCTCTGCCTCAGTTTCCCAACTGGTAAGTGGGGGGGGGGGGAGGTAATAATAGTATTCATCTCTCAGGGTTACTTGTAAGGGATCATATGTGAAAACAGTTGCAAAAAGTATTTATCACAGTACCTGGCAAGTAGCAAGCACTATATAAATTTCTTCCCTCTCTACCTATTTTATCCTAGTTCTCAATTTTGGAGCCACAGTTAATAATTAATCTAATCTTTTTTCATAAGAGTCCTTCAGGAAAAGGCAAAGAAGACCCACGTTCTACTCTTAACTCCGCAATTAAACTAGTGGTGCGACCTTAGGCGTGCATGTAACCTTTGTAGATCTCATCATCAGTTAAGTGACCACCTCAAAAAGTCCTTCCCAGGAACAATTAAAGTTAATGCTGTTTTATTTATTATTTAAAATGGATTTATTTATAGAACCAGTCAATCTCAGCCAAACAAAACATCTGAAGTAACTACTCTGTGCCAGGAACTGTGCTAGACCCTGGGGATAAAAAGACAAAAATGGATCAAAGATTAACTGAGGAACATGTATTTTAGGAGAAGCAACAGGTATACATATAACTAAATACCAAAGAGATAGGGGTGGGGGTGGGGCAAGTAGGTGGTTACCAGGAGAGAGGAGATAGTCCAAGGTCAGGGATGGATATTCTTCTAGGCGGGAGTTGAGCTTTGAAGGAAACTAGGATTCTAAGAGGGAGAGAAGAGGACAGTGGGGACTCCAGGAAGAGGACATATCCTAAAGAAAATGGAACTTGGAGATGGAATGGCATACATAATATTTATAAGAAAAAAGTGAGAAGTCAGTTTGGCTGGATCACAGAGCACATGCAAGGAATACTGTACAAGTCTGGGGGTATGCTAGAGCCAGACTGGGGAAAAAAATACCTCTTCTGGAAAAAAAAAAGTTCATTAAGTGATTCTAGAGGCAAAAGAGAGGCAGCCACTGGAGCTTTCTGGGTCATAATTGTGCTTTAGGAGTTGCACTTTGGCAGCTATGTGGAGGATGGATTGGACAAAGACTGGGGTTGGGAGAGTAATTAAGTTATTGCAGTCATCCAAGGAATTAAAGCCTCCACTAGGACAGTAGTTGTGTGGAGGTGAAGTCCTAAGATTTGGCAACAGAACAGCTGTGATGGTTGATGGAAAATGAAGGGTAAAGATGACTTCCAGGTTGCAAGCCCTCAATAGAAAGACAAGTTCAAAATGGAGTGGATATGTTAAATTTGAGATACCTCTGGGACGCAGGCAATTTGTGATCGGGGACTGGAGCTCCGGAGAGAGAATGGGGCTGGATACACAGATGTGGGATCTGTATAAAGAGGATAACTTAACTTATGGAAGTTGATGGAAGTTAGTAAGAGAATGTATACAGAGAAAAAAGAGAGCCCAAGATAGAGACTTGAGGTTCCAGTCACAGCTTCAGGGCAGGACACAAGTGATGAGCCAGGAAATAAAACTAAGAAGAATTACTAGAAGGGCAGGAGAAGAAGAAGCCCACATCACAAAAAGCCAGAGAGGAGGGAATATCCAGGAGGAGAGAGTAGTGAAAAATGTCTAATGCTAAAAGAGATTACTTTGGAGAATGCGGTTATTAGAACAAGAGTTAGACTGTAAAGGGTTGGGAAGCGAGGTAAAGAAGGAAATGGAGATAAAAGAAAATAGGTAAGGAGAATATATAGTCAAATAGACACATCCTCAGGAAAAAAAAAAAGCCTCACTTCATCCATCCATTCCTGTCTTCTTCCCACATCTAATTTTTGTGGCTAAAAATTAGAGCACGGGAAAAGCCACTGGGTAGGGAGACACTGAAGATTAGAGAATGAGAGAAGGTTTTGGAAACAATATTCTAGAAGAGAATGGAGGGGTTGGGTTTGGGGTACTGGTAGACAGATTGATCTTGGTAATACAAGAAACCTCTCTATCAAACACTGGAGTAAGGCAAGGGAGAATGGTGGATGATACCACAGGATTTCAAATATAGAATAAGGGAGAGACGGAAGCTCTGGGCAAACATCTTTACTCAGCAGTATGAGGCAAAGTCTTCTGCCAAGAACAAAGGGGTAGGGATGGTGTGGGAGGTATAAGGAAAGGTCACAGATAAACAGCATGGGTCATGAAAAAGAATTCAAGTTAAGAAGACAACAAGAATTGCCTTTTGGCAGTGACAACTAAGTTGAGACTAGTTAACAAATTTTAGTGGATAAAGTCAGTTAGGTTGTGTAATATTCTTCAGAACTTTTCTATAGTCCACATGGAGGGGGAAGATGATGATGATGATGAGGGTGGAGGTACAGGAAGTAATCTGAGGTTGGAATTTGACAAGGTATGAGTAACACCAAGGCAAAAACATAAAAGACAAAAACAAAAACATTCCACTGTGGTTTTAAAATGTGCTTTCCCTGTCATGTTAAAATAAAAATAGAAAAAAAAAACTACCCCTAATCTTTCTTAGAAACTAGTGACTTGCTTTCTTGGTCCTATAATAAATGGAATTTATATTTCAAGTTTGTCCCAAGTCTATTCTGCACTGAATTTACTCCAGTTTTCTCTCTTATCTCTCAATTATGAGTTAAGTAAATGAGGGTGAACTTTTTTTTAAAAAGTCATTCTTATGTATATCAGCTTAGTCATAACTTAAGATATCACCTACTAACCATATTTTTTTAATGGCACAACCTATGAGTATCTGCTTATGCTGCCTTTAAAAAACATATCACGCTATATTTAGAGTATTGGTTTGGTCTAGTATAACTGCTCCCCCCCCCCCCCGTGTTATATTTTCTTTTCAAAAGGCTTCCTTATTTTAAGTTATTATAATCAACATATACTAATTTTCTTTTCTTTTTGCTTTTTGGAGGGGGGAAGGCAGGGCAATTGGGGTTAAGTGTCTTGCCCAAGATCACATGGCTAGTAAGTGTTAAGTGTCTGAGGCTGGATTTGAACTCAGGTCCTCCTAACTCCAGGGCCGTTGCACTATTCACGGTACCACCTAGCCGTCTCTCATACACTAATTTTTAAAGAACAGTTCCAGTAATTCAGCTGAAGAGAGAACTGATGAGCTGAGTATGGATTGAAGCATACTTTTTTTCACTTTATTTTTCTTTCTTTTTTTGCACCATGGCTAATATTGAAAGATGTTTTATATGACTTCACATTTGCTTACATTATCAATGGGTGGAGGAAGGAATGGATGGAGAGAGAGAACTCAAATTTTTTTTAAAAAATGAATGTTAAAAATAAATAATTCAACTGAACATACTAGTCAATTCAAAACAAAGATTTGTTAAGTGCCTACCTACTGTGTATGGGGGCGGGGAGATGGTGCTGGTCAGACCTGCACTTTAGGAAGATTTCATTGACAGGCAGCTGAATGGAGGTCAGACCGGAGGCAGAAGAAAATTGTAGCAGGGAGATTGATTAACAGGCTAATAGTCAAGGTATGAGGAGATGAGGGCCTGGACCTGCACAGAGGTAATAACAGGGGAAAGAAGGGAATATATATGAGAGAGAGAGAGAGATTACATAGAATTTGACAACTGATTGAATCTGGAGGGTGAAAGAAGGTGAGGATCTGAAGATGGTCTAGATGACTAGGAAGATGGTGCCCTTGCGGTACCATGCCTTGGGGAAAAGATACTGAATTCAATTTCGGATGTGTTAAGTTTTAGATGTCTATCGGACAATTAGTTCAAGATGTCCAATAAATAGTTGGAGATGTGAGTCCAGAGGTCAGGAGAGTAATTTGGATAAGAAAATCTGAGAATCATCAACACAATGACGACGATGAATCCATGGGAACTGATATGATCACCAAACAAAGTAGTAAAAAGGGAGAAAGAAGGGCAGAGGTCCCAGGACAAGGAGGGATGCCCACTTTTAGCTGGTATGAAGATCTGAGCAAAGTCCAATGAGAAGGAGCAGGTGAGGAAGATAACAGGGAGAGAAGAATATCACCAAAACCTAGAAATAAGAGAGTATCAAGAAGAGGGTGGCTGATAATAAAAGGATGCCGAGAGGTCAAGAAGGATAAGGCCTGAGAAAAGGAGATTAGATTTGGCAATTAATAGATCACTGGTAACGAGAGAGAGAGAGAGAGAGAGAGAGAGAGAGAGAGAGAGAGAGAGAGAGAGAGAGAGAGAGAGAGGAGTTTCGGTTGGATGGTGAGATCAGATACCAGGCTGCAGAGTTAAGAAGAAAGTGAGAGGAAAGGAAGTAGAGGAACCAATTGTAGAGGGCCTTCTCAAAAAATTTAGCCACAAAAATTAGATGTGGGAAGAAGACAGGAATGGATGGATGAAGTGAGGCTTTTTTTTTTCCTGAGAATGTGTCTGTTTGTAAGCATCAGGGAAGCAGCCAGTAGACAGAGACAGTTCTGTCTATTGTAATTTCTAAAGAATATAAATTCATGTTATGTCTTTTATTTAATGATTTAAAACACCATCTGACCATATAACAATATAGCTTTGGAGGCTCTCCTCTAACAGTTATCTCTCACATATTAAAAATATATAATGCTCTAACAGATGTAACTACAGAGAAAACTATTCAGTGAGTGCCTAAGTCTTTGAAACTAGCAAGACATAAAATGGGGAGAGACATATACTTGCCTGTTTGACAGTGTTTTAAAAAATGTTCTGTACAGAACCAAAACAGAGTATTCACAGACTCCTGTTCACAGATAATACCTTATTTAATTGAGTGAGTGAAGCTACCAAATACTTTGAGGTTTCCTAGATGGGGAGACTTTCTGGTACAATTAAAGGAGTATAATATTTTTAAGAATCATTAAGTATATTCTGTGTTCCACTGCTATCACAACACTGTGAGGAAAGACCTTTGTAAAATGTAAAGCACAAGAGAAACATAAGCTGTAATTATAATCAAAATTATTTTATAGATAGCATTTCACAAATGACTGTTTTTTCTTCCCACACTTAATTCTGAATAAATGTACACACCAAATGTGTACATATCACTATGTAGCACCTTATTCAGACACCAATGTATCCAGAAAAAATACATTAACACCTTATTTATTCTACATCCTTTAAAAAGATGTTTTCTTTGCATTTTTCACAAAAATGAAGCATATCTTTCAAGCACCAAAACTTTTTTGGATGCTATTTTTATTATTTTTCATGGAAATTTTTCTAAAAATGATGACATACTACCATTCTTCTTTTAAGCTTGTATAGTAAAAGAAAACATTTCTTTATTATTATAAATAATTCTTTACTTATTTGTATGGTACTTTATAATTTATAAAATTGTCTTGTACATATCTGTTCTTCACAACTGCACTATGAGAAAGAAGGGAAAGGTATTATTATCCTGTTTTTTACAGATAAACAAACTAAGATTGGTGAGATGTGAGGTGACTGGTCACAGGGCAATTCAGTAGTAAGCCCCAGCTTAAGCCCTCAGGTTCTCCACTTAAAGATCTAGTTACCAACAACCTCTTTATCACCATTATCAAATGATCGTTCTCTTATCTTTACTCTCTCCAATTTGTCTTGGCATATCCTATTGTGGCTTACTCTCTCTTCTTGGTTTCTAAGAATTTAAGAGTCTCAGAATTCTCTTCTTCTGTATACCCACTCACAGCCCAATTTATATTATAATTACTTGAGTAATTTTTTTGACACTATTACATTAGGAGTTCCATAACTCAAGGACCTGAATTAATTTTGTACCTCAACCACTGACCAGCACAATATTTCTGATATAAAAGGTTTTTAAGAAATCTCTTTAAGGTACTCAAATTGATCTGCTTCCTCTGTTACAAGCAACCACTTCTCAGGGTTTTTGGTACAGGTCATTACTACTACATGAGGATAAATGTAGCTTAACAGAACATTTTCACTGGACAAACTTCCTGAAACGTGAGTGTCACATTCATAGTACTAAAGTTGGAAGGGACCTAAATGAGTCATCTAGATGTCATTTGCTCATGACCTGATAAATTACCATCTTCTGCAGCATCTCTGAGAAGTGGTAGTCCAGTCTCCTTCGATATCTCCAACAAAACATCATGTCTCATCATAAATTAAATTGGCTTTGTTGTCCATCCAACACTGTCACATGGACTGGGAAAACCATGTTGAATCTAATGCATTACAGAATATCAGAGTGTGGTTTGACACATGTTTTTAGAACAAGATCTAGATGGAGAATTGCTTTTGTATGTGTAAAAGCTAATTTGAAAAAAAAAAAAAGCACGCTTAAGTGTAAGGGCCCCTTAAAGCTACCTAGATGCCTGACCTCGGTCAGTGTGCCCTTGCTGACAGAGAAAACCTGAGGTAGGTAAGAGGCATCCAGGTGTGCATTCTGCCTTTAATGACTGCACGTCAAGCACGGGGGCATTGAGTATGCACCACCAATGGAGAAGCACTCCCCAACTATCAGGACCCTGTTGCCGGGACACCTGACAAGGGGGCAGAAGGAAAGGGAATAAAAGGGGCAGGTGAATAAGGCTTGGGGGGCAGCAGCAAGAGGAGATTTGTGAGACAATAAAGATGCTTGGCCATTCCACTGAGGTGTGTTGGACTATTCTGTCCATATCCGGAGTTCTAACTCCAAAGAGTCCTCGGGGCGATTGAGAGCACCCGCAGGCCGTGGGGGCGGCCGTGCGCCACTGCGGGGCTACAGTAGGAACTCTGGGGCCCCTAGGGTTCCCGAGTCCAGCTGGCCCGGACACTTAAGTAGAAACGACAGAAACAACAAGAAGCATTATGTCACTGAACTGTAATATAAATTTTTGGACAGTGATTATACATGTGTCAATTCATATTCAGATATCCATAAAGCAAACACGCTTAATTAACTGGCAAAGGTAAGTCTAAGAAAAATCAATATCCTACTGAGCTAACATACTGCAAGGGGACGGATTTTATTAGACTAAAAACACAAAAACAAAAAAAACAAAAACTAAGATCATTATCACAGCAAATCCCAAGTCCACAGGTAGTGAAGATCTACTGAAAAAGTAAACAGGTTCAATGTATCAAAAGGCCATGAAGGTGGAAATATTCAGAAGTCATTTAAAAATCAAAAATTAAATTCAAGCAGTGTTAGATTTTATTTCCAGTATCTTTTCCAAAAGAATGTATTATTTATCTTGGCAAAAGGATGGTTTGATTTTATTTTTTAAAAGACTATGTTTTTGGGTAGCTAGGTGGCGCAGTGAATAGGGCACCGGCCTTGGAATCAGGAGGTCCTGAGTTACACAAAAGGCAGCTGTGTGACCTTGGGCAAGTCACTTAATTGCCCTATCTTCCCTCCTCCAAACAGCAAAAACCAAACAAAAAGCCCCACTATGTTTTGTATGTTATAGAAATATGATAGGAAGAGTTACTATATCTCTCTGAGCACATAATCAATTACAAAGGAAAGTTTAAAGTAACATTTTAAGTTTCACCATTTACTTCTGAGTTCTCTCACCTTACCGTGTCAAAGGAGAAAAAAAAATAACTGGTTAATTTATCAAAAGTTTTATAAGCCCTGACACTGAAAAAGAATTTCATTTGCACTTTTAAATGAGAATTAGACATACAAATGTGTTTTCCAAACACTGTAAGACATTCCCTTACAAAAAAGGCCGGGCATAGACATCTTTCAGGTGTAGCTTTTACGTAGGTATCGTCCACTTACTCAGTGTCCTTCTTACATAAGGGTACACAGAAAGTTAACTCCAGATGCCAGATTTAATTCTAAATTTAAAAGTCATATTTTTTTTAAAGGAAAAACAGTATTTACCTAATGACTACTTAGTATTGCTTCATTCCCTTCTTGGATGCATTTCCAACATGAAAACAAAAAAAACAGAATGTACAATGGAGAAGAGGGTAGAATGATTAACTTCCCTAGAACATCTATAAATTAACTAGAAGATAAGTATATATGAAAATTAAACACATTATCCTCTTATTCATTAACTCAACTTCTTTTATCTAATTTTAATTTTCCAAAGAGAACTAAAACTCATTGCCTTTAGTTTTCTATTTAACTTGCTAACATGTTTTTCACTTTCTCCATTTGAAAATGGATGCTTATTCATTTATTAGCTGAATATTTAATTTCTTCCTCTTACTTTGTGATCCAAATATTTTTTCACATTGTCTGCAATCTTTTAAGTTCTAAGAGATAACAACAGCAAGAACCCTCGATCTCAAGTCGGAGATTTGTGTTCAAATTCTGGCAGCCCTGCTACTTACTACCTAGCCTCGGACAAATCACTTTACCTCTAACGGTATGAGCTTCCCCCTGTGTCAAAGGAGAGGACTGAAACTAACTACCTGATTAGCAAGATCCCTTCCAGTTCTAAATTCTATAGATCATACCTCCATATTTAGCTATCCCTTCTGTTTTGTCCATTCTATGTATCCCAGTTATCTATCTCAAATGAAGGAAAGAAGGTGGGGGGAAGGGGTTGGGTGTTGTGGAGACGGAAGGAAGAGAAAAAAGGAAAGGAGGGAGAGAGGGAGGAAGTGGGACATTCAGAAGAGGGTTTTAGGGGCTGGAAAGCAAAAGAAGATGGCGGCGTAGGAGCAGCAACATATCGCAGCTCTCACATAAGTCACCCCAAAATACCCATAAAATAGGACTCTAAACTAATCCTAGAACTTCAAAACGCACACAAATATACTTTCCACTAAAGTCAACTCGGCTACAAGGAACCATATCAGCACTGCGAACCGAAACCAGCCTGGCCTGAAGCCCTGACTGAGCCCCGGGGTGGCTGGACAAGAGGAGCGGCTGAAGCTTCAGGTGAGGGGATTGGCCGCAGCTGCGGCAGTGTTCAGAACTAGGTCAGTGGGACTTGTGAGGTCGTGGGAGAAAAGCCGTCCGGCTGAAATGCCTCCAGGGCTGGAAAGTCAAAGGCAGAGATTTTGCACCTGCCTCCGCATTGCAGCTTCCGCACCCTCGGCCTGCAGACTGTAGGGGGGCCAAGCAATCGTTCAGAGACTAAGTGCTCTAGCATTGAACGGCCTGGATCCGAATTGCGGTCTTGGGCTTTGGTCCTATGGGTCTTCTTTATCCAGTGAGCCAGAAGTGGGAAAGGGATCCAGCACCTTCCTGAGAGCTACGGCAGCTGGGAGGACCCCAGCGATTTGGGACAGAGCTTTCCCTTCTGGAAGCAGAGCCCCACAGAGATTTTTAAAAAAAAATCACGGACTGACCAACCATGAGTAAGAATAAGCATAAGAAGCAAAGTAAGAACAGCTCCCAAACCCTAGATTCCTTTTTTGGGGAAAAGAAAGATCATGGGAGAGAGAGGGAGGAGGAGAGCGCAGCCAGAGCGCCCCCACCAGAGGCCTCCAATAAACATGAAGAATGCCTTAAAGCTAGAGATGAGCTGAAGAAGGATTTT
>CM053587.1:115014645-115029794 GCA_028646515.1 Pseudochirops corinnae
AGCCTGGCGCCACAGGCTCCACATGACCACATTCAGCCTATTAGGGAACAGAGTATACTTTCAAACCTGGGAAGGTTCTCAAGAGTCACGTAGCCACATTAGCAAAGGGCCTAGGGGCAGGGAAGATCTTCAGATTCCCATAACAACCGGGATGAGAGTAAAAGAAACGACTTGCTGCTCTGGTTTTAAAGAAGACTGAACTGCATTCCAGTTTACTGTTCTAGATACAAATTAAATAAATTTTATTTCTTAGATGATTTTTCTTCACCCTACGTACTAAATATTTACCTTCCACATGATACAGAGTCACCAAATGTTTTCCCCTAGAATGGGCTGGATAAACCTGCCACATGTGGCCCTCTAGGTCCCCAAGTGCAGCTCTTTGACTGAATCCAAACTTCGCAGAACAAATCCCCTTAATAAAAAGATTTGTTCTGTAAAACTTGGACTTAGTCAAAAGGCTGCACCCAAGGACCTAGAAGGTCACACGTGGCCTCAAGGCTGCAGGTTCCCCATTGAAGGGGGATTGAAGGGTATTGGGGGTTTTAAATGTTTTGTCTCTAGGATATCCCATTTCAGTTTGTTATCTGCAGAAAATGTTTCCATTCTTCACCCCACTTCAAGTAAAAAGGGTTTTTTGAAGAGAGATTTCTTGGTATTTTGGATTTAGAGTCCACTCTGCTAACTAGCCCTGCTATCTCACCACTGTGCCTCCTTTTCCTTCTTTGTAAGATGGGAATGATAATTGTGTCATCAGCCTCACAGGGTTGCACTTAAAAGATGGCAATTTGCGTAAGCTTAAAAATGCTATATAGTTGTAAGTATTCTTACCTTTCGTATTTATCAAAAACAGACTCTTTTCAAAGTCATTCCTATCATCTACTAGAATTTTCCAATAATCTGTCACACTATATGCTTATATGTATACATGTATAAGCTTAAACAAATAAGGCAGCTTTTGGACGGAGTACACAACTATCTGGAAGTCAGAAGATGGTTCCTGAGCTTAGTCTTCAAGGAGACAAGGAATTCTAAAAAGCAAAGACGAAGAAGGAAGGTCATTCCAGGCATGGGGGGACAGCCAGTGCAAAGCTGAGTTGGAAGAGGGAGAATTGTATGTATGAACAGCAAGAAGGTTAGTCCACAGATTAAATGGAGGGGAGATACATACTAGAAATAAAATAAACCTGGAAAACTAGGTTTCAACCAGATCACGAATGCCAACTAGAAAAATTTAGGGGGCGATATGGAACCACTTGAGTCTATTGAGTCAATCAGGCAATTAATCATTAAGTATCCTCTGTGTGCCAGCCACTCTTCTGACTACTAAGGATATTAAAAAAGAGGCAAAAGACAACCCCTGCCCTCAAGGAGCTTACAATCTAAATGGGGAGACAACAAGCAAATATATACACTAACTAAGCTATATACACGTGAGTGGTTAATAATTAACAGAATGAATCAGTGCCTGAATGACCTTTCTCTGCTTTTTGGAGTCCCTTATACCCTTCAAGACTAAGATGAGGAACTACTTTTGATTCCCAGTTCCTTGTGCTCCCCACCCCAAAGTTGCCTTATTTGTATGTATTTGTTTATACATATGTATATATTATGATACATTACATTTCCCCTTGTATGTATGCTTATTTAATAGAGGTCGTATTACTTCTTAAAGGAAACGTTAGACAGTTTGAGCATATGGTTTCATTTTTGTCTTTCTAGTCTCACTGCCTAGAAAAATGCCTGGTACTTAAATGCTACCTGCTAGGTACTTAAATGCTTAATTAATTGGGAAACTTAAAAGTGCCTGTGTCTACATCGTTAACATTATTATTCACAATAACAGTACTAAAGAAAATCACAAGGCATTAGAATTAAGAGGGATGGGGAAAGACTTCCTATAGAAGATGGGGTTTTAATAATTACTATTGAGTCTTCATTAGTTTATTTGAGTTAAAAACTCTGAGGTCTGACCATGTCACTCCCATTCTTAATAACTCAATTGAGTTTATTTAGTTATTAAATAAGAGAGAAACATTGACTGGCACCGTAGGAGGTGTCCTCTGGCAATTGTGGGGAGAATGGTTGGAGAGGGGAGAGAGATTGAGGATGATACTCAAGTTGTATGCTTGGGAGACTAGAAAGGAAGGACCTTGACAGAAATAGAGATATTTGAAAGAAGGATGTTGTCTCTCATTTTATAGAAAACAAAATTGAAATCCAAAAAGCTTTGTCCATGGTCACATAGAGGCATAGTGTCAGAGGGAGGATTTGAACTCAGGTTTCTAAATTTATTTATTGTTTTTCCATTTTGGAGGGGGGAAGGCAGGGCAATTAAGGTTAAGTGACTTGCTCAAGGTCACACAACTATTAAGTATGTCAAGTGTCTGAGGCTGGATTTGACCTCAGGTCCCACAGTACTCTATTCGCGGTGCCACCTAGCTGCCCCTGAACTCACGTTTCTCATGGTACGTAGCAGTGAAAGTATTATTTCACCTCATTTTGTCAGTCAATCAATAATTGTTTATTAAGTGCCTTTAATGTACTAGATGCTGTATGGAGATGTTAGGGCATATAAAGATGAAGATCACTTAACTGTCTTTTCAGAGGCAGTTAGATGGTACAGTGGATAGAGTGCTAAGCCTGGAGTGAAGACCTAAGTTCAGATTTAACTGCATGCACCTGTGGGATGTGTCTGTGTTACTTTGGACTATGCATATGTAATTGTGCTAAATATGATGACAGAATTTGATCCTTTGGGCAGTGATGATCAGCAATGATCCTTTGGGTTTGGGGAAGGTTGGGGACTAGAAAATTATTTCCCTAAAGTAATATTTCAGAACATTATTCAGACACTCAGTAGTATCAGTATAGGAAACTTCCAATAAGGAAATTTCCTACACCAATCTAGATCAGCAATTATGTAATTTACAGTTAAGAGAGTTGTTTGGGGCCAATGAGAAGTTAAGTGCTTGCCTAGGATCAAACTGCTGCTATATATCAGAGACAGGACTAAATAAGGACCAAAACTGGCTTTCTGTCCACCATATCCAGGCCATCCTGACTCCAAGCCTGGTTCCTCTATATTATCTCATTCTGCCTCTAATTTTAGAAAATTTTTATTGGTAATAGTGGTAGTTTGTTTCTGGGCAACTAGGTGGTGCAGTGGCTTGAGCCCTGGACCTGGAGTCAGGATGACACCTCTTCTTGAGTTCAAACTTGGCCTCAGCTGTATAAGCTGGGTGACCTTGGGCAGGTCACTTCACCCTGTTTGTCTCAGTTTCCTCCTCTGTAAAATGAACTGGGGAAGGAAATGGTAAACCACTCCATTATCTTTGCCAAGAAAACCCCAAATGGCTTCATGAAAAGTCAGACACTACAGAAAAACGACTAAACAACAAAGCTTTGCATATATTATGCAACTTAGGATTTTTTAAACACTTTGATCACTGTTACCTTATAAGGTAGGAAGTCTGTGCTCTTATCATCTTTTAATCAAATGCAGCTGTGACTCAGAAAGGGTCAGTGACTTGCCTGGCTGCGCACAAAACGAGGACTTTTTCTCTTGACTGCCAGTCTGATATTCTCAACTGTACCATAGAGCCTTTGGAAATGAAGTAGAGGTAGAATGTGATGTACACAAGTATTTATTTTTGGAAGTGCTTATGGTACGGTATTGAATTTCAGAAAGCCTCTTAGGATGCAATATTTAGCTATATGAATTAGGGCATTAGATTGCATTTCAAGAATTAGTCATGCCAGGCTAACCTTATTTCCTTTTTTGACAGGATTTCCAAACTCATAAATCAGAGGAATGTGGTAGATAAGAGTTTACTTAAGATTTGAGCAAAGCTTTTTGATAAAGTATCTTTGTTGTTCACATACACAGGATGGAGAGAAATAGACTGGACTGTGGTATAGTTAGGTGGATTCAGATAGATGATTGACTGACTGGATTCAGAGTGGTCTTAAGTGGTTCCACGTTAGTCCGGCATGTGTCTTACACATCTGTGATAGTTTCTGCTTTTGCGATTTTTATACAGTAAAAGTTGTATGATGCTGCAGATGACACCTTGAATGACAGGATCCAGAATGATTTCTGTATGCCGAATCTACTGTGATTGAATTTAATAGGGATAAATAGAAAGTCTTAAACGCAGGTTCTAGAAAATTATCTTAAGTACAAGATAGGTAAGTCAAAGTTAGTTTATCTGTGAAAGATCTGGGGTTTAAACTAAGTAGTGTGATCTGACTCGTTGTCAGTGCTCATTAAACATGAGCACCCACTATGTTCCAGGCACTGTTCTAAGCAGAGGATACAGAGGAAGGCATGAGGCAGTCCTCACCCTGGAGGAACTCACAATCCACTTGGAGAGATGGTGCATGAAATGAAGCTGCATGACGAAGTCATTCAGCAGGCTTCACAATGATCTGAGGAGGTGTACGTTTCCAAATTGATTTCACCTAGCAGACTAATTAGTTTTAGAGATGACCAGGAAAGTAACTGGGTGGGAAATGATCCAGCATCCATAAAGCCAAATGGACTACATTAGGAGAGGAATACTTGTGTGAATAAGGAGCTGATGATCTCATTGTATTGTGTCAGACCAAATCTGGAATATTTTGTTCAGCCCCAGGCACCACATTTTAGGGAAAACACCGATGTGCTAGAATTTCAGGTGTGGGTTTGACTAGCTGACTGAGAAAGAACTAGATACAAAGAACTAGAAGAAAGTAGGAATTGTAGGTAGGTATTTTGCCCTTAAATACTCATTTTCATCAGTATTATTTAGATACACATGTGCATGTTAAAATTAGTATATACTTGTCAAGTATTTCTTATCTGGATTTTGGAGCTCTCTCATTTATGGTTTATTTCTTTCCATAATTCAGCCAATTTCTGTGTCTTAGATAATGCACTTACCTTCTAAATTATTTCATGTTGTAGGTTTTCCAGTTGTTTTTTTTTAACCTTAGCTACACCACACAATTCTTTCCATTCCATAGATAAATGAGAAAACAAGCTCAGAATAGACACATCCATGTACACATTTGTGGATGGAATAACACATACAAGTATGTTTTTTCCTCTTAAAGAAGATAAATGAGTGGATTTTAAGGATGTACATTCTTTCAGGATTTTAAATGATTAAAAAAAATAACTATCAATACCACAAAGTGTAGTAAGAAAACTTTATAACGTAAGTTGTGTATTACTGTCCCATTTTACGTGTGAAGGAAATTAAGGCCCTCAGAGTTTAAACAACTTGCCAACCATTGAAGTAGTAATAGAGTATAATAGTAGATTTAGTGAGCATAGAACTTGGACTGGAAACCAGGGCTTCTGACTTATAACCCTTCCCCCTACACCATGCTTCTTGCTATGTGATTCATATAACTGAGGGCCTGTTGGGTTTTGTATTCTAGGAAAAATTGCCAATATGGTGGCAGGTTAACTTCCTTCCAGGTAGAACATAAAGTCTTCTTGCTTGTAAAGTCCTTTGTAACCTGGCCTCTTTCTCCACGTCTTCTTTTTACCTTATTCTCCTTCAAGCACTCTTTGATCAGGTATCACTGATCCCTTTGCTGTTGTAGCACGACTGCCCCCAGTGCCTAGCATTCTGTCCTTTCTCATCCATCGCCATCTCCTGGCTTCCCAGGCCTCCCTCATGTCCTAAAGAAAATCCCATCTTCTTCAGGAAGCCTTTCCCAGTGTTTAGTGCCTTCCCTTTGTTAATAACTCCGCTTTACCCAGTGTATCTCTTTTTTTTGGTACAAAGTTGTCTGCATGTTGTCTCCTTTAGACTGTGAGCTCTTGGAAAGCAGGGAATGGGTTTTGCCTTTTTTTGTATTCCCAGTACCTGGTACATAATAGGCATTTATTATATTATATTATTATTTATTAAATAAGCATATATTATATGACTTGATTCTTAACTCTTGTAACTTCACTCTTTCATTAGCAAGGGCAGTGATGTGTTTGGGATTCTTCAGAGCATATCCTGGGGACTTATAGTTGCTGGAATAATAAGACTGGACCAGCAAGTGCCCTTCACTAGGAAGGATGGCACCATGAAAAGGAGGGAGGAAGGAACCAAGCATTTATTAAGCACTGTGCTAAGAACTATGTCAGGCACTGTGCTGAGAACTTTATACATCAGGTCAGATAGCTGGCTTAGTGAATTAGAGCCCTGGCCCTGGTGTGAGGAGGACCTGAGTTCAAATGTGGCCTTCAGCACTTACTAGCTGTGTAACCTTGGGCAAGTCACTTAACCCCAATTGCCCAGCCTTCTCCCCTCCCAAAAGGCAAAAAAAAAAAAAAAAAAAAAAGAGAACTTTATGCATACTATTTCTTTTGGTTTTCACAACAACCCTAGGAGGTATAAGTACTATTGTTATCCCTCTTTTACAAGTGAGGAAACTGAGGCAGACAAGTTAAATGACTTACTCAGATGTTTGAGTTCAGGATAACATAAAAAACATTCAAAAACAAAACCACTGATTGGAGGGAAAAACACTTCAGACCAGCTATGATTTCACTGATGTGGACAATACCTTCACTGATGTAGATAGCAGGCCTTTTACAACTTTTTAAAAAGCTGATATTTCGTTAATTTTTAAAAAATAAAAATCATTTTCTAGTGATGAGCTTCCTGAAACTTAGCTTGAGACAACAGTCCATTATTATGTTGAAACTTTTCTGTACCTACCAGAACCTCAGCTCCATTGACATAGATTTTGAGAATCCAAGGTCACCTCACCACTGTGACTGAGGCAGCAGAGTAGGACTTTAGTGGGGGATTTGAAAGTGTAGCTTGGAAGCATTTTACAGCAGTGCCTGATTATCCTTCTTATTTTATACCGTAGTGTTTTGTCACCAAGTGCCCAAGTCTCTTTGCTTTTGTGTTTTTCTTTGCTCTTACCATTATACATGAGACATGCTTCTTTTAAGTGCCATGTGTTTGCATCCTGCTGTCTTCTCTGAGACCTTGTCATTGCGGGCAGTGTTGGCAATGCCCCACAGCTCCCTTTTCTTGCACAACAAATCTTGGTCCATTGCCTAGACCTTAAATGCGCTCATGTGACACTGGCCAACACAGAGAGGAGAGACAGGGCACATATGGCTGGTACTTCTGATTCTGGCCAGCTGTGCAGAAGTATGGGACACAAAGGGCCTATTTCATCTCCCACTTTAATGCAGGGAAAGTAACTCTTCTCCAGAACAGAGTTGCTCTGGTTAGTGGCAACTCTTTTTGTGTAGTTTTGAATAGCTCTTGGTCTTCACGTGGTAGAAAAAGTTAGTCTTATTTTTTTTTTTTAAAGAAAAAGTTAGTTTTGAAGTTCCAAGGACTCTTTGGAATAGGGTTGCCCTGGGTTCTATGAACTTTTACAAATATTTTGATAACTATTTCAATATTATTGGCTTCCTTTGTAATGCTGTGTTTTGGTTTTTTTTTTAAATTAATTTAAAAACCATTATTCTGAGAGGATCTTTGGATTTCACCAGACTTCCCAAAGGAGTCCATGATAGGAGAAAAAAGAAAGGTTAACAAGAAGCTTGCCATCTTTATTTATTTATTTATTTTCCATTGACTTGTTTATTTACTTTTAATTTACAAGATTCAGTTCCACAATCCCTGGAGTTTCAAATTTTCTCCTCTCTCTCCCCACCCCCCCCCATGGTGGCATGCAATCATGTATAGGATCTGCAGATACTTTCACATTGTACAACAGTCTGGTTGTATAGAAGGATTGTAACCAGTGGAGTGAACAATGGGAAAAAAGAAAGAAAAACAAATGTGAAAAAGAATGAAAGCATGTAGATTGCTTCAGTCTTCAGTCTTTGTAGATCTTTCTCTGAATGTAGGTATCTCCTTCCATCCCGAGGCTTGTAGAGTTTTCTTATAACTGTGCATTGCTGAGAAGAATCCAGTTTATCAAGGTTGGTCATCACACATACGATGGGTCTGTGATTGTGTACAAATTTTTCCTGGTTCTGCTCTTCTCACTTAGCATCAGTTTGTATAAGCCTCTCCAGGTAAATATGAAGTTCATCTCCTTCCCATTTCTTATAGCACAATAGTATTCCATTACATTCATATACCACAACTTGTTTAGCCATTCCCCAACTGATGGGCATCCCCTAAATTTCCAGTTTTTTGCCACCACAAAGAGAGCTGGAATAAATATTTTTGTACATATGGGTAAGTTTGTCATTTTTAATGTTGTGGATAATTGGATTGGTAGTTTTTTTTTCTCCTGATGTCATCTGGTGACAGAGAGTGTGCTAGTGTGTCATTCTTTCCTGTAATAACAAGTAGTTTGTTGCTACATAGGGATTGTAATAGTTTTTTAAAAGTTGCTGACTATTATTATCTCCAGTAAGAATTATACTTGTAAAAATGTAATTATAGCAATTGGGGAGGGGGAACTTATCATTTTCCTTGTTAATAAAAACTTTTCATTTTAAGGTTATTTATTTAAAATTTAAATATTATTTTAAAATTATTCAAATATTATTTTAAAATTATTTATATAAAGTTTGCCATGTAATAATGATACATAAATCAAGAATGAAGTTCCCTTATGAAATATTTTTGCCATATACAGATTCGTATGTGTTAGTTGCTCAAATCACATCCCTAAACATGACTATCATATGGTTAGTCCTTTAATTGTCATTTACAAAGGGAGACCCCTCCATTTCAAAATGGAATTTTTTTCCACTGAACAGTTCCATAGGGGGAAAAAACTTCTTAGTATTTAGATGAATTGATTATTAGTGCTGTGAACTTTTAAGAAGGAAATGGGGAAGAACAAGTCCACAAGGAGACAAATTTCATCATGTTCTAGGCCCGAAATTGTTTTGTCAAAAGAACACATCAAAGTTTATGGCCCAGATGCTGAGCCCATCTTCCAAGAACATCTTCAAAGTATTTCTGAGATATCTGCATGCTCTGAATTTTACAAGCATATATATATATATATATATATATATATATATATATATATATATATATATATATATATATTTATTTATTTATTTATTTATTTTTAATATAACTTAGAAATTTGGCCCATAGTGCTACATGAACATTGTGTCAGAGCCTATACAACACTTTGAAAAGTCAGAGCACCTGTGTTTTAATCTGATCCTGTCAAGGGAATGGATTATAGACCTCCAATTTCTATAGTTCCCTGAGGATGGTCAGCATTTAAACTAATATGTGTCAGTAACATCTGATAGTAATTGTCAGAATTACTTACCTTCCCATCCAAAAATATGTCTTTGAGTAGATCCTAATAGCTTCCATGAATATGTTGTAGTAGGTAGTGCAGGATTTGGAGTCAGAAAGACATTAGTTTAAGGTCCTGCCTTAGACACTTACTTGCTGGGTAACACGGGGCAAGTTTCAGGTTCCTTATCTGTGAAACAGATAGTAATAGTACTTAATTCACAGGGTTATTGTGGACATTAAATTATGTAGATAAACACTAAAGTGCTATGTAAATGTAAGCTCCACCCCCACCCTCCAATTAGTCTAGAATAGTCGAGTGATAACCTGATGTGAAATCCTTGAATTTTTTCTTTAATGACCCAAGTAACAACTCAGATTATTCCTAATTTACTTTGAATGTTCTTTGTAAGGCTACCTTACTGATGGTGATAACTAAAAGATCTAATAAATCTTTTCTCCCCAGGTATTTACCTACAAACAGAATACGATTACACAACAAAAGGTGACAGCTATGCATCCATCAAATGAAGAAGGTGTGGAAAATATGGCCACTTTGATAGACCTCCATGAGGGCTCCATATTGCACAATTTATTCCAGCGATATCAGAAAACTCAAATATATGTAAGTTCTCCTTGAAATTCTTAATAAAAAGGGTTAAAATACTAGATCTAAAGGAATATTGCTTTGTTTTTAAAGTATTTTCATAGTTTTTAATTTTTAAAGAGGACAGGAAACACAAAAACAATCGATTGGTTTCCAATTGTTTGATCAGGTGAAGTTATATAATACAGCCAACTTTTATATAATTTCCTTATTTTTTCATCTTTAAGGTGAGAATTTCCTTAGACCATATAGAATTTCTTGGGTCTGCGAATGATTTTTATCCCCATTTGGAAATATATTTTATTTCATTTTCCCCCACTTGCTTTTTTAGATGAAATTTTATTTTTTCAATTATCAAATATTTATTCTCCTCTCCCATCTTCTCACTAAAAAAAGAAAAGCAAAAACCTTGTAATAGATAATCATAGTCAGTGCTTACTTTTTCTAAGACAATTATTTGCATTAATTTTCACATTGTAAAATGACAGTATTGCCAGATTCACCTAAATGTTTTCCAAATGTTTTCAAAGAGTGATGTCTAGAGGATAAGCTTTATAATCATGCTATCATATTTGGACTAGTTGAGCTTGGCTAAAGCTAAATTCTTCAAGTGAAAATGTTTTCCATATGTTCTTTCATAAAGGTGATGTTTATTTTTGAAATACAGAGCTATGTACCAGTCTTTGTATATTGTGTCAGAGGAAACTTGGAAATAAATGCATTGCCCTACATATTAGAAGACGTTTCTGTAAACATGGCCTATAAAACATAAAGGGAAATTTTTGTTTTTCTGTTGGAAAATCTCTTCATGGAATAAAATCTCTGTATCTTACTTTTCCATGTTTTTAAAGAAAAGTGCCCTTAAGCTGTTACGTATTAATTTTCAAATTTCATTTTTAAAATAAAGATTAGGAAAGAAAACCAACTGAACAGTTAGAAAAATGTATCTTTCAGAAAAAAAGCTAGTTTTCGTATCTTACTTTGAGAGAACCTGATCAGTAAGCTTCCTAATAAACTGCGTGAATGGCCTTTTTGTTTTTTCCTTCTGTAATAGAGCTCTTCCCCTTTGCGCTTGCAGACTGAGGTAGATGCTCATCTGAAGTTTGTGTGAGTTCAATTTGCAGCTCAATTCAGTTAATTACGCCTTTATAGCCTGGTTTAAGTCTGGGGGTAATTAAATTATTATCTGTAAAGTAGCCTTTTATTTCCTCATTAGAGTAAATATATTTATAATGGATGCCAAGGCCTATCAGTCTCTTCACTCATCAGAGCTTAGTTAGCCAAGTTAGCCAAGAGTTCCAGCAGGGAAAGTGTCAAGCGTGAGCTTTGTTTATTTCCCCATTTCATCCAGAATTTACTAGATTACTGAGGTCCTTTGCCTCCATTATTTAAAAGGGAAAACCCGTCATTAGAAATGTACCAGGGTTGCTCATGTTGTTTTAAAGAAATGATGCTAAAGCATTTTCTTTTCTTCTCGGCTATTACTGTTGAATAAGCTTGGGTAGGGCATATATTTATTAGTTGGATTAAATTTCTATTCCATTTTACAAATAGATTCAATTCATTAAACATTTTTTAAGTCTCAGGTATTGAGAGAAACAAAGATTGAAAGGCCAGAGTCCCTGCCTTTGAGGGCCTTAGAAATGTTTAGTTCACCACTTCATAGG
This sequence comes from Pseudochirops corinnae, assembly GCA_028646515.1. Lineage (NCBI taxonomy): Eukaryota > Metazoa > Chordata > Mammalia > Diprotodontia > Pseudocheiridae > Pseudochirops > Pseudochirops corinnae. Next base: position 115,026,156 of record CM053587.1, read on the forward strand.
CTACATACAGGTTCCAACTCCAGGGAACAATGTTCATGGCACTGTGGCCTGCAAAAGATGATAAAATCAATAATACCTGTTATGTGTCTAATGTATGTCAGATGCGGTGCTGAGTACTGAAGATAGGAAGTTAAAAAAAAAAGGAACAAGCCCAATCCTCAAGGAGCTTACATTCTGCTGCTGGGGAGCTAAAACATACAGATAAATTCCAAGTATATATGCAGATGTAATTTCGATGGGAAAGGCACAAAACAAATACAAAGGCCTCACATAGAAAGTGGAACTTTGGTGGAATCTTAAAGGGGAGCTCGGGGAACACCAAGATGCGTAGAGAGTTTTGGGAAAATATTTCAGGTATGAGAGACAGAGCCTTTGCAGAGGCAGGGATACATGGGAGTGCTATATTTGCTGAGTAGACCAGTTTGATTGGACCATAGAGTAGCTTGGAAGCAGAGAAGTTATAAGCCAAAAGTGACATTTGGATGAATTCATGAAGCATTTATTAAATACTGTGTGCCAGGCACTAGGGTGTAAATAGAAAAGTGAGATAGTCTTTACTCTCAGGGAGCTCACATTGTAATCGTGACAACACATAGGGACTTTCAGTTGGACAGTAGGTGGAGAAGCTAGCAGGACCTTAGCATATGTCAGATAGCAGTGCTTAGGGATCTGGCGGACATAGTAACAGGACAGAAGGTAATAATAGCTAATAGCTAGATGTCCCAGTGGATGGAGTGCCCCGCCTGGAGTCAGGAAGAGGAATCTTCCTGAACTCAAATCTGGCTTCAGACACTTACTAGCTGTGTGACCCTGGGCAAGTGACTTGACCCTCTTTGCTTCAGTTCCTCATATGTAAAATGAGCTGGAGAAGGAAATGGCAAAGCACTCGAGTATCTTTGCAAGGAAAATTACAAATGGCATCACAGAGAGTCAGACATGACTGAAAAACAACTGAACAGTGACAGCTAAAGTTTATGTAGTCCTTACTATGTACCAGGTACTGTCTTAAGCACTTACTGTTATTATCTTAAATGATCCTCACAGCCCCCCTGGAAGGTAGGCGCTACCCATGAGGAAATTGAGGCAAATGGGTTAAGTGATTGGCCCAGTGTCACACAGTAGTCAGTGTCCAGGCTTCTCAATCTCTCTATTGTTCCACCTAGAGTCTGTCTTCCAACTGGGGAATGCCTGATGATCTTCCATTTTACCAGAAAGATTGTAGTTGGCGACTGTGCTCATCCAAGGACTATCAACAGCCATGTCTGCCCTCCAAGTTGCAGGTGGCAAGGGAAGGGGATGAAACATTGTTGAATGACTCGTGGTTATTAGGAAGGGAAGAGTCGACCCAAGGGTTGGAATGGAGCAAGGGCTTTGGACAGGAAATGAACATAGAGGGTCAGTATCCAGCCACATAGGTAAAAGGGGAAGGGGACATTAGCAGTAAAGTTGGGTGCCCAGTTGGGATCTGAATGGTGGATGGACTACGCCAAGACAAGGAAACCTCAGGCCTTACTCATGCTGAGGAATTGGCACCTCATATTGACTTTACTAGCGAGGCCAATCCCATTTTCTCATGGTTTGTTGTTTGTTTTTTGAAACTTCTCTGCTCTCAGAATAGTGTCCATGGCATATCCTTAATATTGGTGGCTTCTCGAAATCTAGTCAGTGATTGCTAGAGTCTGTGATCTAGAAGAAGAAATACTGGGTTCCAAGTCTCAAAAATCAGCTCAGTTATTTACTTACTATTTAACGTGTACTTTGTCTCCTGATCTCTGTGTGCCACCATTTCCTCTTTCGTTCTTATTCTTTTAAAATTACCTGTTCTTCCTGATAATCTTTTAAAGATAGGTACAAATATATACCAAAAAAGTAGAAAATAAGAAAAATCTTGCAAATTTTTAGAAATGATGTTCAAAAGATTCTACACCATTCCTTTCATTAACCTATCTACTCCAGTAACTATCTATCGACCCCATCATATGTACTTTGGACTCTTGTGTATTGTGTTCATATAGAAATGGTATAAGGCCTGCACAATGGTGTGAAATATGAAATATGAAATATGCTAGGTGATATAATATAAGCTTGTAATGGTTATGGGTTATGGTTCCCTGCCCCTTAATAAGCTTAAGGGAATTTGAAGTCCTTCCCTGCTTTGAAAATTTTCCCTGCCCCCTAATAGGCTGAATGTAATGACATGGAGCCTGTAGTAGGAAGAGCTGCTGAAAGGTGGAGCAGATCCTCCACCTTGGGAGTCAGAGCAGTTAGAACTAGAGGGAGGAGAGGACACACCTAGGGAGACAAGTGGGCTTGTGAGTGTTGGTTTGTGGGAAGGCTAAAGGATAGTGAGTCTCTCAGATAATTATAGCATTTTAACTTCTTTGCTGCTCTGATGGATTTGGCTTTCTGGTTTGGGCATTTGGTTTTCTGATGTCTGAATAAATGTTTTTGCTTTTTGTCTTCTATATGGAGAGTTTGTTATATTTTGTGATTGAGAACTATACCAGCATATTTACAGTTACCATCTGTGCTGTGAATTATTGTATTGGCACTACAAAACTACACATATGATATGTTCTCAACAATGAGAAAAATCTGTTTAGATTTATGGCACAAATATGGATTGATATGCACTTGGAATGGGTTGATGGAAGAAAGAAGGACATTCTATGGGAGAATAATATGAGTGAATGTGAACAAATGAGAGTGCACATAGTTTGGTGATGGGGTATTGAGGAGAGTGACTTGGTTAGAGCAGAGGCTTTCATATTAAAAAGAAATATAGTTGCATAGGTAGGGTTGGGCTAGGTTGTAAGGATTTTAAAAATTCAGGCAGAGATGTTTAGATGTAAAAAAGAAACTAGAAACCATTGAGGTATTTCAAGCAGAAAAATAACTTATTTTAAAATTTAGTAAGCATTCATTCATTAAGCACTTATTTTGTACAGAGCACTGCTGTTAGGTATTGAGAATACATTAGGTTAAAAAAGAAATAGTTTGTACTTATGGAGCTAACAGTTTAGTGTAGGGTGGAGGGAGGGTATAGCAGTTATCATGTTCACAAATAATTAGAGCATAATGTAACCCATAAATGCACTCTAAAGTGTCAGTAAAAGTTATTTTTGATATCTGAGGGCAAAAAAGGTGTTACTGATGGGAGATCAGGGAAGGCTACATAGAGAAGATGGACTTTGAGTTGACCTTGAAAGTATGAATGTATTCATGAAATATGAAAGTATTCAGGTAAAAGAAATAACAGTATTCTAGCAATAAGGAACAAGATGAGTAGATTCAAACAGGTGAATGGATTCAAGTTTTCCAATTTTACTAATTATTTCTGCTTTGTAGACTGTAAATTCTGCCATTTGTTCACATCTAAATTATTTCTTTTTTTTTTTAGAATGAAAGTCTATTTTTTATTTTTTATTTTTTTTATTTTATTTTTTTAATTTTATTATACTTTGCATCATTCATTTCCACAAGATTTTGAGTTACATATTTTCTCCCCCTCTTCCCCCCACCCACCGCCCCAAAACAGCCATCCCAGTGTGTCCCCCCTCCCCCAGTCTATTCTCTCCTATGTCACTTCTCGGTAGGGCAGGATGGATCTCCCAACCACAGTGCTTGTGTATCTCAAGT
>CM053587.1:115030294-115059849 GCA_028646515.1 Pseudochirops corinnae
CTGAACTAGGTAAATGATATGTTTGATTAAAGTAAGCTTGTTAACCCATTTTGAGTTGCTTTCCTTTAGAAAAGCAGATCTAAGAACCTGTGCTAGTAGCCGCCCTAGGTATGCTAGGGTGCTTGCTGTTACACCGGTTTGTCTTGCTCCTAATTTTTACTCTGACCACTACCCGCCCATGAAAATTAAACTTGATCTCTGACATTCATTTATTCTTATCTATTTGTTCTACCAAGGACAGGAAAGTCCATAAGCTAAGCTACATCCTTGAACAAGATGTACTGCACTTTTCTTTATTAAAGTCATCTGTTATACTGCCTAGCTTACTCTCTCATTAATAATTTGAGGAACAAAATCCTTATTTCTCTATTTTCCTCAATAAACTATTTGATAAATAATTTGGTGCAGATAAGGTTATCTGAGAAATAATGAGAGTGGACCTGAGGGAAAGAGGAAGGAAGACCTGGCAATCCCATAGTTTACAAAGTGGACTGAAAGGACGATCTGACAGAATCACAGGTCAAAGGTCAACTAAAATAGCCTGTACTTGAACCAAAGAACCCCTCCCTACAACATACTAAAGAGAAGTTGTCCACCCTTTGCATCAAGGCCTCTGGTAAGGGAGAACCCATTGGCCCCTAAAGGAGTCCATGACATATTTTTTGGAAACTCTCACTGTTAATAGGTTTTTCTTTGCATCAAAACAATTTCTTCTTCTTTATCTAATTATTCCCTCTTGCTGTGAACTGCCTGGTCTAGATCTGGATTGGTTCTTTACTCAGCTATTACTGAAATAGTTTCAATTTTCTCAAGAAATTCAACTATGCCACTCTCACATACAAAACTTCCAAGTCTTTCAACAAGAATTTAATGGAACACCTACAGTGGATGCAAAATTAGGAAGAACGAGGAAGAATGATTACTAAAGGCAGGACTAGAAGCCAGACTAGAAGACTGCGGTTTCTGTTCCAGAAAATAAATGATAAAAGACTAAAACTTGGTCCTCTTTACATTTAATTTTGAGTGTATGTATATGTTGTTCTTAAATATATTTTGGTAATGTCTTTTGATCTATAATCATTTTTTTTTTTGTCTCTGACCCTCCCCCCATTATCCTCTCCAATGTAAAATTTTCCCCTCTCTTGTAATAAAGATAAACAGTAAGCAAAACCAACCAGCTTGGTAATCATTCTAGCAGGGTATGAAACATTCTATCTCTGCAGTGTCCCCTTTCTCTACCAAAAGGATGAAGGCACTCTCTCATTTCCTCGCAGATCGGTATTAGCCATCATAATTACTTGCTGTTCAACTACATTTTAATGTTCTTTTTGTTTGCTTTTTTTTTCAGTCCCTGGGTGTACTATTCTCCTGCTCTTGTTTCCTCTAAGTCTTTCCAAGTTTTCTGTGTTCTTCACACTTGCAATTTTTTAATGGAGAAATAATATTCCATTTCATTCATATACTTCAATTTGTTTGGTTATTTCCTAAACAACTGTCACCCACTTTCCAGGTTTTGTTTTTTGTTTTGTATTTTTTCTGTCTGCTATGATAAAAACTGGTGCTAGGACCACTTTGGTATATAAGGCTTGCCCATGGTTGTTAACGTGTTAAAAATCTGTCTTTTGCAAACTGTTCTTATCTAGTGCATAATATTTCCTAGTCTTATTTGTGTTGTTTCCCTATATAATGTAGATAATTGGTTTTTATTAGATATGAGACAAAGGAGCCCCTTTTTATTTGAACTCTAGTAATAGTAAAATGTGTATAAGCATCATCATCCTATTTAAATTTCTATTTGAAAGAGACAAGTAGAAACAAAACATCACTTAATATGGTATAGATTCCCATCTCCAATTTATTAATGGGGTGAATGACTTTAGACAAGTCATTTGCTCTCTGAGCCTGCTTCTTTATTTGAAAAACAAGGAAGAGTGAACTAGATGGTTCCTGAATTCCCTTCCAGTTCTAACAATTTTAATTCCTTTTTATAAGAAAGAAAATGCAAAATGGGAAATAACTGAAAGGGTTAAACATGAAATTCTTTCATTCCTTCTAGAAATTGAGCCATTTGGGCTGTGGTAAACTACAATGATCAAACTCTGCTGAAGAGTTCATTGTTCAAGTCATTAAAGAGAGGTTAATGATTCTATGCCATTTCCTCCTAAATTTTAGGGCCTTATTTTTAAAAAGTAATTCATTGAGTTAAAGTAGTAATCAAATGCCAAGAGTGAGACAGTAGCCTCACAGTCAATAAGACACAGAATGGGGTTCTGAATAGATCTAGCTGTTTAAAAGCTTAGTTTACTATGTAACATTCCAAACTTCTTGTGCTTGTAATATTTTCACATTAGACATTAAGGAGCAGCATTGTTTACTTTGTATTTAATAAGCAAGACAAAGTTTTAATAAAGTTCCTTATTCCCAAGAATTAGAACAAATAGCTTGAGTTCATTAACAGGAAAGGGAGGCAGAAATTGCATTTTACAATCCATCTTTTAACACTGTTACTGCTTATTAGAATGAATCCAATGCTTTTTTTTTTCTGGGAATGTTATGCTGTAATAAAATCTCCAGCAAAACTTGGTAATTTCGCTGCAGAAATAGAATGACTCACTAGCAGTCTGAAACTAAATTATTCAAAGACTTACCAACTAGATAACCACTATAAAGAAGAAAATAAAAACTGTAAGATAACTATTTATAAAAGGTCGGAAGACTGAGTGGTTTAGGTTTTAGCCTTTTACTAAAATTTGAAGCAACAAAAGGTCCTCACAAAAACCCCAAAGTCAGAGATTAAATAATTAGATCACCTGAGTGTATCCAGGACCCACTCCAAGATTTCCAGGCTTGCCTGTTTACTTCCCCAAACCCACCCCCAACCCTTAAAAGTTTGTAGCTGTGGGTCCTTCTTTCTGGAAGAGAACCATGACATCTTCGAGGTGGAAGCCATGACTGGCAAGTGAAAGAGATTTAAGTGAGGAAGGGCTGGACAAAGTCTAAAGAGTTTTCCTTAAATCAAGTTCTCTAATCACACACCCCGGTGATTTGGCCCTGGGGGAACAGAAAAAAATTGTTTTTTTTTTCTTTCACTCTCTTCCCTCCTCTAAGGTCACTAATGATTTAAAAGAGGTTTATAATATATCTTAAATAGCTGGAAGATGAGTATTCTTATTCCATATCAGTCACTGACCATCAGATATATGGATAGATAGAAAGATAGACAGACCATAAACACATAAAAACACACAGAGACACACAAACTCCAATTTATCCTGTATAAAGTGTTGGACACAGTCTTTTGTGTGTTATCTCCTCTATTAGACTATGAGCTCTACAGTAGGGAGTATTTTTTCAATGTCATTCAACATTTCTTAAGTCCCTACTATGTGCCTGGCACTGTGCTAAACTCTGGGGATACAAAAAGGCCCAAAGATATCCTCACGGAGCTACTCTTAACAGCACTGGGTAAATCACCTCCGCAAGCTTCATCTACTAACATGGCTTCGTTAATTTGGCAGGGAAATTATAAAGACAAATGAAACACTATATGATTGATAGAATCTTTGCAGTAGAGAATTTGTTTTAATATTTGGTACCAGCATGAAATAGTACAAATGGAGTATAAAGCAGAGATTTCAAACTCACACAGAAAAAGGGGCCACTAAACTGTACCTAGGCTTGGTCTTATATGGACTTACAAAACCACCTATTAAAATTACCTATCTTCTACTGTGTTTTTACTTATTTTGTTAAATATTTCCCAATTACTTTTTTGATCTGGCTTCATAGTGTTGCAATAGGCTATCAGATAGCTCTGGTCTACCCAGAAAACCTAAATGAGACATGCTGCTGAAGACAATATATTGTACAGACGATTCCTTTTGCACATTGAGTTTTTCTGAAAAGTATATCTAACTTTTGAAACAGATCTATATTTCTAAATGCACTAGAGAAATGTGTTATTTAGTAGTACCTTAGTTAATCACTTTTTTGCTTTAATTTGTATACAGGAAGCTTTTATGAAGTGGGTGAACATAAGGATATAATTGCACATATGTGTATGTATGAATAGAGATATTCAATGGATAGATGCCCTGCAGAGGGTTTACATAAAGAAGTGATCAGATTCACAAAAAATGAGGAGTGTATGCTAAAAAAAGTATTTCCAACTAAACCAAATTTTGGCTCACTTATTCCTCTTCATGTTTTTTCCTTCAAGGAAAAGGACATTTTGGTTCAAAGCTAGTTAAGGAATAGTTACGCTATTTAGCAATTGCTCTCATGACCTATTTGTTGTATGATACAGATACCTCATTTAGAGCCCCACAATGACAGAAAGGCTGTCTAGTTAAGCAGCTTCCTGGGCCTGGCACCTTTCATCACAGATGAGAAAGTTATTAGTCACAGTATTCCACCTACCCTCCTCAAATTGTTTAGTTGTCCTTTTGGAATAATGGCTAACTGGCTAGCTGCCGCATACTGGCTGATACACACCCAGGGCAAGCCAACACTCTTAGTGCCTCTAGGAGAATAGGTTGTAGAAGAATTTCGAAGAGCTCCCTATACCAGGGAAATCACAGATCCAGACCAAAAGAAAGGGCCTTATTACAACCCCTCTTACCACTATTAATCTCCAGTAACACTGGCTTACTTGAAAATTTCTCAAACAAAACGCTCAATCTTCCTAACTCCAGGCCTTCGGTCCTCCATCTAGCTCTGGAACTCTCTACCCTCCTACTTTTGCTTTGTTTTCCCCAGAATTCTTCTTTCAAGACTCAGCTGAAATCCCACCTCAAAGGCAGAAAGCAGTCCTTTTCCAGGTATGTCCTCTCTACGCCCCCTGAGCTGCTAATGCTTCCGCTTTCAGATACCTCCTCAGTTATATGTTCTGATTCTACCAGTGGTGTATGCAATATTTGCTCCACTAGGATGGAGGCTCCTTGAGGGCAGGGATTTTCTGGGGGGCGGAAAGGCAATGCTGGGGGGGGGGGGGGAGTTTGAGTTGCTTTCTTTGTATCCCCACAAAATGTCTGAAACAGAGTAAGTGCTTAATAAATGTTTGTTGGCTTGCTGACTTGATTATAAGAAGAAAAGGAGGGGGGAAATCTCTTAAAATTATTTGTAAAAGTATTTCAGAAAAACAATCCAACAGGAAATCCAGGATATTGGACTGAGAACTGAAAACTTCGGTAAAATTTTACTTATCTCTACGAGGTTAGTCAGACTGGATGATTTTTGTTACTGAAATTATAAACAGAATAGCTAATTGGTACAATAGATCAGCAAGAGACACAGGTATTCCAGGGAACAATCACAGGATTTTAGAAGAACAAAAATAAAAACGAACAAAAAAATTGAAAACAAATAAAAACAAAAATAAAAAAAAACATGCTCCCATGGCTATCAATAATTTTATACTCAACCAACTGCTTAATATCATTCTTCTTTCCTTTTAACTATGTTCTTATTTCTCCCAGTTTATAAAAGGGGTGGGGGAGAAGGTGAAGCAAAGTGAGTTTAGAAAAAAAAATTCTGTTAATAAAAAAATTTGCCGTAAGAAGACACTCCCTCATTCCCTCACCCCCACTGTCTCCACCCCTTTTGCACAATTAGTGGGGCTATAAATGTGGAATACAGTCTATGATTTCAGGCTTTTCCCATACAAGGGTTAGTTTTGCTGCACTTTTCCCTTAGTTTCTCATTCTTTGTTAGGACAAAGAGATAGAGGAGCAAGACAAGATTGGGAAATTTTTAAGTGAGCTATTACCTAACAAATACAATGGAACAAGGGGCCATAGAATCAATTCTTTCAAATATCTTGAGAAAGTCAAAGATATGTTACAAATATAAAATATCATCATTATTCTTATACTAAATTAAACAGAAATTAAGAAGACGGAAATTTTAGTACTTCTGCTCTTTTTGGCTGCTGGCTTGGGAAATTTCTACAAGAATGGACAGAGTTCATGATACGGTGGATGAAGTACTTGATTTGGGATCAGAAGACAGTTTGAAACTAAGCTAAGCCACTCAGTATCCACATGACCTTCAGCAAATCTCAGCCTCTCAAGAGTTTCAACTTCCCCATAAGATGGGGATAACATTTACACTATGCACTTGCAGAATTCTTTTAAGGATCAAAGTAAACTTTGTAAATATTAAACGTGCCACAAAAATGTACTATTCTTCCTTTTACTGGTACAAGTAAAGACATAGTTTGATTACTTGCTAGGAAAATCTAGAAAGTGTTGCAAAAAATGTCCCTTAGAACACTATGAGGTGGGGGGAGCGTGTGTGTGTGTGTGTGTGTGTGTGTGTGTGTGTGTGTGAACATAAAGAGAAATAATAAAAAAAGGATGAGAACAAACTGATTTTTTTAAAGGCCTTAGCTCCAAATGAATACTTCTGTGAAAGGATGTTTTAATGAACCCAAATAATATTAAAACCCCAAAAATCCCTAAGGGTTGACTCTCAAGTTTAACAGGAAATAAGGTCAAATCATCCAGGCACACTGAGAGCACTTGAAAGTTAAAAGGAAATTATTTAAATCAGATCAAGTTGTTCCAGTGGTTCATTCAGGAGCAAAGGTTACAAGAACATAACTGTTCTCCTGTTTTTAGTCAATAATGTCATTTTTCACATATCTTCCCCTTCAGCTACAATTGAGTGAGGAATTCATACTTTCTGGTGACACTTTGAAGGAAAAACAAATACAACTGTTCAAATTTTTACCCACCTTACAGAAATAAAGTACTGCCATATGGACACAGGAATACTATATTCTTTCAACCAATTAAAACTGTGAATTTCACTTCTGGTCTTAAAAAGTAAATGACTCCCTCAGTTTTCTATGCCATATCCTGCAAATGCAATACCAGGTATATCTGTCCTTTGTAATGTTTAGAACTACAATTTCAGTGACTTTTTCACTCTCAAACAACACTGCATGATGATGAAAAAAAAAACCAACCAGTTAAATCATATGCATGCAATTAGTAAAGATGAAAGATGAAGAAAATATGTTCAAGTATGTCCACACCCAGAGAGGATGAAAATCTGGAAACTGAAAATTTGTTGCCAAGAATCTACCAATTAAATTCAGGTGTTTCAGGTCTCCTCAAAACAGGCTCAGTAAACATCACTGAATTTTGAGTCCCTTTAATGGAATTTAAATTCAGGTTCTCCAACACGCTTACCTGTGAGTCTTTAGGCAAGTTATTTACTATAAGACTCAAAGTGTACTCTCAGGTCCCTTTGAAATCTAAATCTACACTCCTATGATTCTATATGGCAGTTAGGTGTCTCAGTGGATAGAATGGCAGACCTGGAGTCTGGAATACTCATCTTCCTGAGTTCAAATCCAGCCTCAGACACTTAATAGCAGTCTGACCCTGAAAAAGTCACTTAACTCTTGTTTACCTAAGTTTCCATATCTATGAAATAAGCTGGAGAAGGAAATGGCAAACCACTCCAGTATCTTTGCCAAGAAAACCCCAGATGGGGTCAGAGAGAGTCAAATACAACTGCAACAACCAAAAAACAGCATGATTCTACGTGGCTTTAGTTTAAAAATTAACACTAATTTTTAGAAAATACACACTAATTTTTTCTAAATGATAATAACCTTCATTTCTCTCATTCTCTGCCTTCACACGTTCTCTTGCTTTGGGGTACAATGTTTCAGATCCATGTACATAACCATGTAGTCACCAATAGTAAGACACACCCACAGGGAAGTTACAGAGGAACCGAAGTGACATTCATACTCTCACGCTCATATGAACCACAAAACTGTCTTATTCCAATATGGTAGTAAATGGGGAAAGGAGTCATTTGGAATCCAAAGTAAAGCAGTAACAAGGAAGAGCATCAGAAGACCAAGTAGATGAAAGAGATGCGATTTCATCTATAGCTCAGGATCTTAGAGGTAACCCTCTGGGATTGGGAGATTTCTCTAGTATTGCTGCTCATGAGTCACTATCTTATGTGCTCCTTACCGATTAACTATTAGATAGCAAGAGTCAATAAGCCTTTAGAAACAGGCAATTACTAAATAGGGATAGCAAGTAGAGTTGTCACAGAAGCATCCCCCCAAAGCAATGGCATATTCTCCCTTTGTACACAAAAGGTTCTTGGGCTGGGAAGGGGCGAGGGAGGGAGGGAAGAGGTGGGCATACATTAACTCATATGGACCAAGGGTAAACTCACAGTTCTTAATTAATGGAAGTCCTTTTTTTCCGCATCAAGTTCCTTCTTAGGTACAGCTCTCTCCTTGGCTCCAAGGATTGGTACTCTTACAGAATCGGGAGGATGCTTTTCCTTACTGTGTCAAATTTGTACTCTCAGCTTCCTTGTTGGTTGCATTATTTGTTAATGGCTCAATTTCATTGATAACAGCAATGTGATCTTTCCCCTAACTCTCCCCTTGTACAGGTAAAAGAATGCATGTCCTTAACCACTCCAGAAGCTTGACTTCTTCACTTCTGTAATCCCTGCTCTGATATACATAAAGCGTGATATGTGTATAATTCTTTCAATAAATGAGAACACATTTTCATCTTTTGACTTAAAGAACTTGATTTTTCCTAAAAAAGGATTAAGGATTTGTTTACACCTGTGATTCACTCTATAATTTAATCACAAAGGCATTCTCATCCTATAAAGGTTATCAGGATACAGAACATTTTATTATTTATATTGGGTCGAGGAGACTGTGTCCTGCCTTTTTACATAGGCCTAAAAAGTCAGTCATCAGGATTTATTAAGCACCTATTATGTGCTAGGCAGTGTGCCTGAAAAGGAAAGAAGGTTTAGGAAAGTGCCATGGCAAGGGGAAAGACTGGTACAGGAGGAAAGAAAAGTAAGTTAAGTAAGAGGAGGGAGGTTGCTGAAAGGAGAAAGTGAACAAACAGGTTGAAGAAGGAGCAGAAGAGGGCACAGGTGTTTCCTTGTGGTGCTTAGAACTGTGTTCACTCTGAACAACACATAATTCCACAATTCTCCAGTAAACATAGGATTTAACCTTAATAAAGACATACTTTGCTCTTTCTTCTTATCCTAGCTGTCCCTTTTTGTTTTCCTTTGATTCAATGCCCTTCTGGTTCATCTCTTCTCTCCACGTCACCCCCAACTTAATCTGTGCTACTCTGTAAAGAACGGGACCCCTCTTTATAAGTAAATCTTGTTCCTTCCTACTGGTGTTTGAAGGCTCCCAGACAAGATGGGTCTTACACCAAGGTAAATGTTTCAAGTGCAGGAGAAAAAACCCCAAGAGATGACACGACATGTGAAGAGAATGACCTCTGTCACTCAGTCACTAAATCCAGTCTAGCTAAATTTGTTCCAGAATGGCTGGACTCAGCATATAGACAGGATATTCCTGAGATTCTTGATAAGTTCGTACAGAAGGTATTCTACCAATGAAACTAAACTTTGCTTTATCCTGGATCACTAAGTCATTCAACAAGCACCTGTAGATTCAAAGAGTAGACATAGCAAAACCTTAACAATTAAAAACTCTACTCATTTAAAATATGTGGTAATTCAAGCTTGCCCTTAGGGAAAAGTGCTTTGCTAGGCAAAGCCTTACTGTAAATAGTATTTTTTAAATCTTGCTTAAGCTATGTGAACTGGAATGTTTTGCTTTTTTAAAGGACTTTGGCAAACTTTCTACACAAACAGATGAGGATTACAAATGTGTCTTAGCTATTCAATAAATCTGGCCCAGAAGAGCACTTGCTTTGAAATTTTATTAGCAAACCAGTCTGTGACAGTATACATTTGAAAATTAATGGCTTTGTAATTCTTTCATTACTTACAATCTTCAATGGTTTGAAATGTCAGCCTTACCCTAATTTTTCTTAATTCTTTTTTTTTTAATTAACAAGTATTTATTTACTTTAACTCCATCCCAACTCCATCCCATGGGGGAGGAGAGGGAGGAGAGAACAAAACCCTTGTAATAAATATAGTCAAGCAAAACAAATCTCTACATTGTCTGTGTCTAAAATGTATGTCTCAGGGCAGATAGGTGATGCAGTGAATAGAGCACTCTGCCTGGAGTCAGGAGGACCTGAGTTCAAATCCGGCCTTGTGACCTTGGGCAAGTCACTTAACCTCAATTGCTCTACTTTCCCCCCTCCACCAAAAAAAAAAAAAAAGGCAAAAAATAAAATGTATGCCTCATTCTTCACAATGAGCCCATCACCTCTCTGTTAGGAGGTAGATAACATTTTTCATCATCATCAGTACTCTAACCTTAACTCTTAATTCAGTGTCCAGTAGCCCAAATTAGAGCACTCTGTAAAGGCCAAATGTGCTTTATCTTGAATAATCTTGAAAATTATACACTGTACTATATTATTTTTCTATAAGTAGGACTATTAAGTTTATGTTTGTAATATAACAACAGCATTCATAGAGTTTTAAAGTTTTCAAACATCTCATTTTTCTTCTCACAACAACCTTGCTGTGTTATGATAGATGTTATTACAGCCTCGTTTGATATGTGAAGAAACTGAGGCAGAGAGAGGTTAAGTGACTGGTCCGGGGTCACACAGAAAAAAAAATGTCTGCAGCACGATTTCAACTCAGATCATCCTGTGATTGCAAGTAGTGCACAAGTGTTCTAAACACTCCACTAGCTGTGGTGAAGAAGTACTGAAGGCTTCTTGTAGGCATGAACCCCACCAGGGTTAGATTTTCATTTAATCTGTGTCACTAGTGTTCCAACAGCTACAATAACTAACTGGCCATGCAGAGAAATGGAGCCTGCCTCCACGACATTTTTGTAAGCAAAATGCATGAACTAATATAATACTTACATATATTCATAATAGTCCAGACAAGCAACTGAGGCTACTTTAATTTTATCTAAGATAAAGTAACTACAATGAACTTACTACAGAATATAAATTAGCCCTAAAAACAACTGTAAGCAACATCAATTAAGTAATATTAAAGTAAAATTAGTAAAAACAAACAAAAAACCAAAACAAGACCCATGCCACACTTGTTGAAATTCATCCTACTTCTAATTCCCATAAAATCATCTTCTAATCAAAGTTATTTAATAAGTACAGACTTTTTTCTATAAATACCTATTTACTTTTGCTTCTGGATATACTTAATGAATTCTTTAAATAGGAGTGTGTATTCAAATAGATTTCAATTCAACAAACATTTTTCTAGTGCATACTATGTATACAATTGCTGGGCCCTGCACATACCAAGTGAAAACCCAGAGTCAGGATTAAGCAAAAGCAGGCTAACCCAAACTCGGGGGAACTTTGCAGTATTTATGTTAGCTCAGAAGGATACACATCTCTTAAGACAAGTGAACTCTCTCCTAAACCACAGAATAAGACTACAGCTGCTAAGACAGTTAAAATGAAGCAAATAAGCCTTTTTTCAAAAGGAAAGGTTATCGAATGGTAGCCATCTCTGCGATGGCGGTGGAAGTGGGAGTGAGGATTTACATAACTTTGTGGTATATTTAAAAGGAACTGCAAGTTGCACATAGTGAATCTGTGCAATAATCTTTTTGATTGTACCATGTTATAGAAATTCTTGTTTTACTCCACACAAAAAAAATTAAAATAAAAAAAAAAAGAGTAAAGGTTGTCGTGATTGTTCAATAATGCAAGGGTACCAAAGTCCTCCAACAGCTGCAATTTGTTTCCCTTTACCCTATAGGTGAAGGTGATTCGTGTTGTTTACCTATGAGTAAAGGTAAACCACAGGGAACAAGAAGAAAAAGATACTTCCTCACCTGAATATACACCAAACACTGTTCACCAATGGTAGAACAAAAAGGTAGGGTGAGATGTGCCACAACCAATGAAAATGTTATGGCTAAGAGTAGCCCAGCCGGGGGGAGAGGAAGGGGTGACTGTGGGTGACAGTGACTGACGCTGAACTCTGCCCTAGAAGAGACAGGTCTTCGAGAACAGACAACTGTACGATTCCACACCCTATCATACCTGCACAGGTCCGCTTTTGTAAGTTATAGCAGCTCACATCTATGTGGCACCTAAAAGTTTCTACAGAGTTTAAGCAAGGATAAGTTATTATTTGTGAATTGTTACTGAGATTTATCTGGGTTATTCCCCCTTAAATCAATTTTTAAAAATATTGCCAATTAAGCTAATTTTGTCTGCTTTTTATCATACCTCCTCCTCGTCATCTATTGTACTTTCTAAACCTCAGTTAAGAGGAATAAATAGTTTAATGTTTCAGTGGGTTGTTTTTTTTTTTTTTTAGACAGTTTTGTTGATAGGTTAAGTCTTCAGAGACCCAAGAAAACCAGCGAGATGAACTTGCTTTTTTACTCCACTGACCTAATTGGACAAACACAATAGCTGAATTTTTCTCTCATTTGAATTTACACAGAAACAAAGCACTATTTTGCCATTTAGCTCTAAAATATTTTAAAGAGAACAATCTCTAAGGAGAACAAATCACTTAAAGGACAAAACTCATGGGAAAGTATACAAGTTAAATTACAATTATAATAAATATCATGAAGGATAATCCGAAGTCCTTACACCCTAGAAATAACTGATTCTGTCCATATTCTTCAGACCCAGATTATTTGAAGTGACATTAAACACAAGGGAACATGTATATATAACTTGTATATAACTTGAACAGTACCACGAAGTCTACTGCAGAATTTGATTACACACTATGTACATTAAAATTCAAGCAGTTATCTCTATTGCCACTCACAAATGAAAAGTAGTGGCTTTTTTTTAAAGAATGGTTTTAATAAGGATTTACTAAGCACCTATTGCAGGGCTACTATGCTAGGCAATATGCATACCTAGACAGAACAAAATGAGAGAGAGATTGTGTGACACTGGGAAAGTCACATCTTAGTGTGTTCTTGGACATTTTCTCCAAGGCAATTAAGTGCCGGAGAAGGTTCTAGCCTGCACTGGAAGAGAAAATTTCTCACTGGGAAGTCCTTATACCTGTGAAATAACAGATTCTGTCCTTATTCTTAAGAAAGTGTGGCTTCCTTCCTGCCACATAATAAATTGGTGACAAAAATGAAGAAACTTAAATAATATTTAAATTTAGAATTTGAACTTAAAACACAAATGGGATATTAGAATGATTACAATATAAAATTTGGCCAGACAGCATGTTTTGACAGTACAGCCTCTCTGTAAACGGCCAAATGAGCCCTGTCCAAACAGTACTTTCAAGCTCTGTGCGTTATTAAGACTGACAAGAACTAGGGGGCAAAAATAAACCCTTGTCCGAAAGGAAAGGAGTTTAGTTGTCCATTACCATTTCACAAAGTCACGAAAGTTCATGCAAGGCCCTCCTCTAATGGGTTCACTGTTGATTCTGCTTATTTCAATTAATGCCCTTTTTCAACGTTCACACATCAGTTTTTGATGGCCTAAAATTCATCATCATCATCACTAACATTTATATAGCGCTTTTATTACAAGTCAAGCACTACTCTGAGGCCATTCCAATGGTTATCTTACTTGATCCTTACACCAATTCTTACACATGCTGACTCCAGGACCAGAGATCCATCTGTGCCACCCAGGCTGCCTAGAAAATTTCAGTGAGTATTTATAGTGTAATAACAATGGTAATAGGTAGAATTTATTCAGCATCTACTATTCACCAGTCTCTCCACTAAGTGCTTTACAAATATTATCTCATTTGAATCTCACAACAGCCCTGAGGAGGTAGGTACTTTTATCCTCATCACCATTTTACAGCCGAGGACTGAGGCAAGCAGAGGCTGTGATGTGCTCAGGGTCACATAGCTAGAAAGTGTGTAAGGCCATATTTGAACTCAGGTCTTCCTGACTCCAGGCCCAGCATTCTACGTACTGCACCACCTAGTTCCCTCAAATCTACTATTATTTCCACAGTACTATGCTATGGAATATCTACTTGACCAAACTAGTTTTAAAGTGGGAGATTTACCTCTAATTATAGGCTAGCTGAGATAACTTAGCGCCACATGAGAAGCAGTGCAAATTTGCAAGCAGGAAGCTAAAACTGCAAATTCAATTTAACAAGCATTAACTGAGTTACCTACTCAATCAATGTGTAAGACGTTATGACTTGGGCAATTCTCTACCTCAGAGTTTCCTAATCTGTAAGTATTTGTCTTTTAAGTATATTTATCTCCCTTGGGGTCTGGGATGAGCCAAGGAATTACTATATCTTGTCCTGTATATTACCAGTATTAACACAGAATACTGGGAAGTAAGAATTTCTTCTATAGGTTGTCAAGTTAACAAACACTTTTTTTCTTTTTAAAATATTTTATTTCCTTCCCCAATTACAGAAAAAACCCAATTTTAATATTCTTTTTTTTTTTCAAATTTTGAGTTCTAAATTCTCTCCTTCCCTCCCTTCTTTGCCCCCCCCAAGCAATTTTACATAGGTTATACATGTGTAGTCATTCAAAACACATTTCCATTCAAGTTATATGTTGAAAGAAAACACAGACAAAAGAAAAAAAAAAACACTAAGAAAAATAAAGAAAAAGTATGCTTCAATCTGCATTCAGACTCCACCAATTTTTTCTCTGTAACAAACAGTACCTTTTATCATAAGTCCTTCAGAATAGTCTTGGATCACTGTATTGCTAAAAACAGTTAAGTTATTCACAGCTGATCTTCATATAATAATCTTGTTATTGTAGACCAAGGCTTCTTAAACTTCTTCTACTTGCCACCCCTTCCGCGCTTCTTAAACTGTAGGTCATGACCCCAGTTTAAGGAGTGCTATAAATGACAACGGTCTCCTGGTTCTGCTTCACTTCACTTTATATCAGTTCATGTAAGTCTTTCCAGGTTTTTCTGAGAGTATTCTGCTTGTCATTTCTTCTAATATGATAGTATTCCATCATAATCACATACAACTTTTAACAAGCATTTATTAAGCACCTACCAGGAGTTGTGCTAAACACTGGGGATACAAAGAAAGACAAAAACAATCCCTGCTCTCAAGGAGCTCATCATCTAATGAGGGAAACAAAATGCAAACACCTACGTACAAAAAAGAAATCAAAGGGTAAATTGGAGGTAATATCAAAGGGAAGGCACCAGCATTAAGGGAGAATGCCAAAGGTTTCTTGCAAACAACAGACTTGAAAGAGGCAAGGAAAAGTCAGATGGCAGACATGAGGGAGAAAATTCCAAAGATGGGGGACAACCAGTGAAAATGCAGATTAGGTATCTTGCCTAAGGAACAGAAAGGAAGCCAGTGTTATTAGAATGTAAGAATAGGTGGAGGAGAATAAGGTCTAAGAACACTACTGTGAGTGGTGGAAGGAAATTGGCAAACAAGTCTGAAATGTTCAGATAGTTTAGAGTATCTACCAACAATAATAATTACCTCAAATTAGATTAGTCAAGCTCACATTTGGAAATACAGTCCCACTTTCAAGGCAAAGTATCCAGAAAAGAGGGTAGTACCTTTCCAGACACACAGCATTTGAGCAGTTGTAGTCTACAGGTACTGGAGAGGGCAAGACTGTAGTTACTGATCTGAGATACATCTGTAATCATGAGAAAGGTTCAGCTGACCATGACTAGAGAAACACTGAAAGAAAGATTAAGTGTTTGTGACTATTCCCGTAAATGAATCAGAAAGAGGGAGATGAGCTAGAAAAGGAGACACAGAAGAGCCCAAAATGGGCAGAGGTGGTGGGTGGTGGTTCAGAATTCAAGTGACAGAAAAGACAGAAAGGCCAAGGGAAAAGAGCGTCAAGAAGGAAGGTTTGGTAAACCAGAATATGAAATGTTACTGAAACGTCAATACAAATGAATACTGCGAAAAGTCCAATGCCTCGGCAGTTAAGAGATCACTGCCGACCTGTTAAGGTACAGTTTCATCAAGGAATAAAGTGGGATCAGGAAGATAAGAAAAGAATGGTCTGGAGGCAACAGGTAACATGCCTGAAGTTGGCCTGTAAGAGAAGAGAAAGATATAGGATGGGAGTTAAGAGTGGACAAAGGGGCCAAGGGAAAGTTTTCTTAACATGGGAAGACTTTTGATAACAAGATAAGGCAGAAATGAAGGGGCTGGTTAGGAAACCTTATGTCTATCTAGCCATGCATGGTCTGATCTGCTCATGTATCTCACTGTAAATGGATATTTCCACATATTTAATATGCAGCATTAGAAGTAAAAAACCTACAATTAAATCTTTAGCTACACTTTTTACTTTACATAATCATTAATAACACAATATTTCCCATTTTTGAGGCACCTGTAAAGTATTTTTATAGGGGTATAGTGGAACACTGCCAGTCCAGTTAAAAATACGTGAACATATGCTCATGGTAGTTGGTCATAACTGGCAGTGTTTTAAAACAACTGCTATAAATAAAGCAACAAGCCCACAATAAAAAGTTTGGATGTGGAAAGTAAAGTGAAAGCCAGTAATATAGAGTACTAATAAAAATGTTCACTATAAAGAAGGAAAAGAAAAAAAATTTCACAGAAGAGGAATAAGACTTTTTTGAAATTGTTTATATTCACTGGATATTGTGACTAGAACAGTGGTTTTTCATAGGCAAACTTGTCTGACAGACAAGTAACACAAAAAAGTTATCAACTCTGAAGCCAAATTCGATTACTTGTCTATCAGACAGGTTTATTTTTTGATAGATTAGTACGTGTGCTTTTAAAAAGCCCTTTTAAATGAAGCAAATATTCCCATATAAATGGAAATTCAAATAATTAATCAAGCACGGATTCATATGACACTAACAACCAAAACAACATACTCCAAAAGATTTGCTAGTTACCTTTTAAAAATCTACTTTAAAAACTTTAATTAGAAGATGATGCTAAATTTTTTCTCTAGTTTTTAAAATTTATAAAAACTAGAGAATATCAAAATCAGAGTATAATTTCCATTTGGGATTTTTTTTTAAACCAGAGCCAGGAAGAAAGGTTGCAGTTCACATATAAGTCTTTAAAAAGCTACTTTGGTGCTTTAGGACATTAATAACTGACTCATGCTTTCCCTTAAACAAAGGGACAAGTTCTATTTGAACTTTTAACAATGGAAGTTAACTTTTCTGCCAAATTTTCTTGCAAACTGTTTTTCATTAATAAGCTTTTTAAAGTGTGTCTAGTAATAAAACCCACTGTTCCCCTTTGTCCTGGCCTCATTATTCTGGAGTCTTGCTGGGCTTGGTCTTTTGAACTGGTGAGACACACATTAGCTCAAGTTCCCTACATGCTGGAAATCCCATCATCTTGCCTACTGAAACTAGCTGAGGAGCATCATAACAGGATAATGAATATTCTATCACTGAGGACATGAGCTTTTTGTTTGGGGGGGAGGGGATGGTTGTGGGAGAGAGAGAATAACGGAGGAAGAGATATAAGAGAAAATTAGATAGCCAATATTATACAAAGAACTTGTGAACTCTTTTAACATGATATTAATCAAGTATGGCAAAGCTTTACATAAAGCTATAATTAGATTTTTAGGAAAATGTTCCTTAAATAAAAGCATTCAATATAGCAAGGAAAATGGAGTGGTGGTGTTAGACATAACAAAGTCAAATGGAAATATGAAGTATGGTGCATGTATCTCTAACTGATGATTATGAAGGTATTAGTAATAAAGTATCAAATCACTTAGTCATGCAGTCCAGCTCTGCCTGATCAGCCAACAAAACTGATGTACAATTGTCAAGTCAAAAGGCCAGTACTGAAAATCAAAAGAACCAAGGACTGGTTAGAAACAAGTCATTTTCCCTCTTTCTATGGCAATTTTTCCTTTCTCAAAGAGAAGACCAACTCAACCAGCTACAGGTTGTTGTGAAAAGCAAACAAGATAACAAGCTGTAAAAAAGGTAGTGTTAAAAGTACTACAAAACAACAGGGTATTATTCATATTTCAGATTAGAAGCATCAAATCTACTTAAGCAATTCCAAAAATTTGTTCCTTTAAAAAGCCTGCTGTGGGTTTATTTTTATAGTCAGCTTACTCATCTATCCACTTGCTGCTGGTGTTAAAAGAGAAAAAAAAAGGAATTTAAGGCTGAAAGAGAAAAGAAAGTAATGCAGAATTCATACAGTAGCTCCAGAGTTTCTTGAACAAGAATTCTTAACCTTCTTCCAATGTCATGAAGGCCTTTGTTGTTGTTCAGTCATAGCTGACTGACTCTTTGTGACCCCATCTGGGGTTTTCTTGGCAAAGATACTGGAGTAGTTTTCCATTTCCTTCCTTAGCTATTCTATAGATGAGGAAAGTGAGGTTAAGTGACTTGCCCAGGGTCACACAACTATTAGGTGTCTGAGGCCATATTTCAACTCAGGAAGATGAGTCTTCCTGGCTCTAGGCCCAGCACTCTATTCACTGCAACACCTAGCAAATGATCAAGTGGTCTTCTGCAATCTGCTAAAACCTAAGGAAGAATCCCTTCTCAGAACACTGTTTTTAAAAGCATTTTTTAAAAGTATAGCGTATTAGAGGAAGCCAATTATATTGACATACAGTTATCAAAATTAAAAAAAAAACACAAGCTCTTGGATCCCAGGTTAAGGACCCCTGTTTAGAACATTCAATTGAAGTCTTTTAAACTTTTAGACTTCTAAAGGATAAAAAGGCTCTTTATAGTGAGGAAAAGGGGATAATAGTAGATCATCTATAATCTCTAAGGTTTCTGGCCCATCAATTCTCTTGCTTTAAATAAATCTATCATTGGTTCTTTAGGCAACAGCTCAAAGATGGGCAATATGCCACAATGGAAATAGGATTTGAAGTCAAAGGACCTGATTTTAGATCTTCCCTTTGAGTCTTACTACCTGGTTAACCTTGGTCAATTCACTTAACTTCTCAGGGTCTCAGTTTACTCACCTAAGTAAAGGATAATTTGCAGTGAAGTTTTCCCATTCTGAAAAACCAAATCTAGAGTGGCTTTAGCATCCACTAGGCCTAAGTTTAGAGGTCACCTGACCTTACAGGAATCTGAGACTTAGAGCAATGGAGACAGGGCCATCCCAGTACAAGATATGCCAAATAAGGCCGAAATTGCTTTCCTGGCCTTGTATTGGATACCCACATGTTTCCGGGTCCTTCGTCACAGAGATAGAGTCCCAAGCTTAGGTTGTGGGCCAGCCTCCCTACCAGTGAGAGGGAGGGCCAGTTGGAGGGTTGGGTTTCTGCATTAGAACGTTATATAACCATGGACTTGCTTCTACCTGTTGCTCTCTCCCTGGCAGATGCCATGTGAGCGACAGGGAGGGAAGAGTCCTTTCTCATGAGGAAGAATAAAGACCTTTTCTGATCTCAGTCTCAGACTCAGACTCCAAACTCTTTCATCGCACACACCTATAATATTATCTGATAGAGGTCCCTTCCAAGTTATATCTAGGATTTAGGCCTTATTTCTTCAAATTCCTATTCTTCAGTCTCTCCTGATTTCAACTAAATAATTTTTCCACCTATTTCTACTAGATCTGAAAAATTCCTCTACCTTAAAATAAACAAGAGGCAGTGGGACAGAATGGACAAGAAGTCGACTTCAGAGTCACAAAGAGCTGGGTTCCCATTTTGCCCTTCCAGTACAATGGCAGTGAGACCCTGGAATTGGAGGAGACATTCTGATTTGCATTGATAAAGGCACTTCCACTAACCAAGGAGGTCCCCAAATTAATAACCTCACAGGTCCAGGCCCTATATCACTTAATATAAGAGACACCAATATCTTCCTTCAAGACTGGAAAGAAATCATTCCTCACAGTTACTGGTGCTATTCACCTATCAATGTCTTTCTCCCCACCTCTCCATTTAATCAAACTTTACTTAGCCTCTTAAAGGCACAGTCCAAATCCTACTGCTTCCTGACATTCCTAGAAAAGGCTATATTGATGTTTCTCTCCTGAACTCTAACAATATGTATCTTTACAATTAATTTAATACCTTAAAAACCACAGTCCGACAACATTTGCTTTTGCTTCTATAAATGAGGGATGAGAAAACTGTATAGATGTATGAAGCTAGCACACACAACACAGACGCATATATGATATCTGAGAGATTTTCAGCAAGCAACAATGTAGTTTTTGTCAGTTTTACATCATACCAGAGCAGTATCCATGGTGGTCTCTAATAAACTACTAAAAATGTTTTACGGAATACATTTTTAAAATGAAAAGGAACAGAAATGAACTGTTTTTAAGGTTTCCACAACATCCTTTGGAAATAATTATTTTTATACTCTCTTGCAAAAGGAAGTAATATCACAACCATCTAAAATTTATTTAGAAAGTATTGGTCATACTGGTTTTGTTTCTTCTGCAATTACAAATTTAATACCTTTTGAAAGACTGATAAGTTTGAAAATCTGATCTCTTTTTAAAGATGGTGATTTTGTCACATAGGAATGATACAAAAAGAAATTAGAATTCAAATTTACTTATAAAGACTCAAGTTTTTCTTCAGATCTATAACTGATTCCCAACTGGGCAATTTACAATTTAGTGAGCAATTTACATTTAAGAAAATGCTGCAATTTACATTTTAAAAATACTGACAATAAAAAGGGCAAAGCATTTTTTTATCCCTCCCAATTAATATTTGAAAATACTCTATTCCCTAATTTAAATTTCTGACAACTTTTTTTCCTGGGGATAAAATTTAAAAGAAAGATTTTTATGACTAGTATTAAGGAAAATCAAATTAAAACAAGGCAATATTTTATCAAAATTTGTATTTGGATTAAATTAAGGACATACTAAACACATGGTGACTAGTGCATTTTTTGTTTTTAAAGTAGTCACTGGAAAAGGGACAGTGAGCGCAAATGAGCAAAAGCTTTAAGTATATCCACAGCTGTCTGAGGGTTGTAAGTTGACCTAAGGAGATGAAGTAAACACTAATAAAAAATAATTCTGTGGGTATAAAAAAATTCTAACTACTTATTACTTTATTAATAAATATCTCAAACATCCTCACAAAGTAGAAAGTTGACATCATTATTCACCTTTTACAATGAGAAAAAAATGGGGCACACTAAATGAGTTATCCCAAAGTGCCAGAGCCAGTGTCAGAACTCTGAGAATAGTACCCCATTGAACTGAAACTCAGCTTCTACTACCTCATTTACATAAGGTTTTCACTTTCAAAAAACAGTTTTATCTTTACAAAAGGGTAGGCTAGTCATAAGGAAAAGAATCCAAGCAATTAAGACTATTATGACTTTTTTAGTTATTATCTTTAAAATTCTTTAATTAAAAAAAAATTCCTTTTTTCTCTCACATAAAAAAATATACACTCACCAAACAAGCAGACAAATGAATAGCTCTTTATACTGCATACTGGAAAGAAAAGGATGCTGTTCTACTTCCCTCTCAATTCCCCTACCCCCAAAAATAAAAATGGAAAAATGGTATAATTCAAGTATTAACTAGGCGAGTGAAACTATCAGAAACTGGATAGTCTTGGTATTCAGGTGAAGCTAGGATGTATATTTATATAATGCAACCAACAGGATTCTAAGTTCTGATCTGCAGTCAGTTAAGTCTGACCTTGTGCACTAATTTCCTTTCTTCAAACTCTGTGAACCCAACTGTGAAATGAGGTGAAGGTTGGATCCTGTTAAAGCATAAATGCTATTTAGACTAAACTGTGCTAAATGATTACCTTACAAAACCCAGAATTGTAGCCTACATTTCAAAGAAGCCATTGCCCTAACCAAAAGCAGTATATTTAAACAAAGGTGATAAAGGAATATAAATATTTTCTAAACACATGCTGCAAAATTCACCCATCAACCACACTAATTGAAGAAGTGTGTACCTAGAAATTTGGTATTTTTCAAGTAATTTGTGAAGTCCTCTTGATCCACATCCTGGAGTCAACTCTACTAACTGAGTACTAAGGAATGTTAAACAAAGACTGACCTTGGCAAATTAATGTCACTGGGTTATAAATAAAATTAGTTTTCAAAGTAAAACTATGCAATGTGACAAAATATAGGATGTCTAATTATGACACTAGAAAGGGTAAACAAAATTTGGTTTAAGTTTCTTTCATATCAAACCTTCCAGCAGAATATTAAAAACTACCACAAGGTACATCCAGAATATGTCATTTCTTGGAATCAAGTTGAAGTTCTTTTCAACAAAACGTTCTTCTTCCTTTTCTCTCTCATATAAACACAAGGGATAATATCTAACGCCAAAGACTATAGCATTCTAAAAGAAACTCTGCTACACGGTCATTAAAGAAGACAGACTTTAGTGATCAACCTAAAATCTCTGTGTTTTACCTTTCTTAATTCCAGTGCCTTCCCTCTGTTATTCTCTCCTATTTATTCTCTATATAGATAGCTCTGCATATATCTGTTTGCATGTTATCTCAGGGACTGTCTTTTGACTCTTTCTGTAACCATAGTGCTTAGCACAGCACCTGGCACATGCTAAATGCTTAATGTTTACTGATTAACTGACGTTTCAGTAGTCACCTCCAACTTATCTAAAGTATATCTTATTTACATACAGGTTTTTATTTATTTTTTATTTTTGCTCTTTTTTTTTTTTTGAAGGAAGAAAGTAGGGCAATCAGGTCACACATTTAGTTAAGTGTTAAGTGTCTGAGGCTGAATTTGAACTCAGGTCCTCCTGACTCCAGGGCCCGTGCTCTATTCACTTTGCCACCTAGCCACCCCTACATACAGTTTTTTGCCTCTGTCTCCCCTGTTAAACTGAGTTGCTTGAGAGCAGGTACCATTTCTGTCTGTCTTTGTATTCCTATACTTAGCAGAGTGCCTAGCACACAGCAGGCACTTAATAAATGCTTGTTGTCTGGTATCAGAAGCAGGAGGATGCAAGGTAGAGGTATTAGAACTAAAAGGCACCAAGACAGTTTCCATTCATAATATGGAGGGGAAAGCAAGAAAAAGGAAGATTAGAATTATTATCATTATTTTGCAGTGATTAAGTATAGAAAATTTCCAGATTCTTAAAAAATACTCAATCTTTCCCTATCCAGCTTATACCCTTGTCTAAATATGATTTAGCAGAACCTGGCAGGAAAAGGGCTATACAAATTCTAGCAAACCAAAGCCCATGCATGGTTTTTAGTCTAACAATTTCATTTAATAGCTCCCAAAGCCCCCTAACTTTACTTATTTCTAGAAAAAAAATAAGCAAATATCCTGAAGGGAAGCATGTGTGTGCCTGTGTGCATGTGTGTGTGTTTTCCTTGTCTAACATTTCTATATGCCAAACCACCAAAATTATAATGAAGTTTTCTTTGAAGTCTTTCACAGTAGAACCCAATCTCAGGCTTTACTAGTCTCTCTAAAGGAAAATGCTGAGGACAACAAAAAGAGCTTTTTAGCTATATTGGGGATAAGAACAATGAAAGATTCGTTCTGGTCCTGGGAGGGGATAGGGCTGTGATCTCACAGAAAGGAAGTGGATCATCTTTGCCACTGCTATTTGGCTTCTGCTTTCCCTGTCAAGAAGAATGATCTTCAGAGTGGAAAAGGATAGAGCTAAAGTGCCTAAGAGGAAATTGAAAACCTATTTTAGCTGAAATCAGTGGGTCTCTCCAAATTACATCTCAGGTACCGGTGATGAAACAACTTGATTATGTGACTGCCCAAGAGTCGTCATTTATCTCTGAGGAATGGAAGAGAATGGGAGGGTGTCCCAGCAGATCGAAAACAGGCAAAAGTCCTAATTTTGAAACTGGGAAAAAGGTGTATCTGGAGGTCACAAAGCAACACTAAGATGAATGGCATTGAGTAGGCAAGACTGCAGACCATGTATGCAGTTTGTGAACATTTAAAAGCACTAAAGTGATCGCCATAAGCCAGAATGATGAATTCATTAAGAACAAGTTGTGGTAAAATGTGGTAGCATTTCCATTTTTGTCACATGATAGATTAAAGAATGTGTATAAGTCCAAACATTCTGGACAAGATGCAATTATGCCCAAAAGGGTATAAAACTGTGCATATGCTTTCACCTGGCAATACTGCTACTAGTTCTATATTCCAAAGAGATGCAAAAAAGGGGGAGAAAGACTCATATTTACCCATATTTATAGCAGCTTTTTGTATTGGCAAAGAATTGGAGACAGAAGGGATGCCCATTGATTGCTAGAGAAGTTGTGGTATGTGACTGTGATGGAATACTACTGTGCTGTAAGAAATTTACAAAGGGGATGGTTTCAGAAAAACCTGGCAAGACTTACGCACATAATAACAGAAATACTGTAAAGATAATCAATTGTGAAAGACTTGGTAACTCTGATCACTACAGGGATCCATCACAACTCCAAAGAACTCATGACTCATGATGTAAAATGCTATCTTACCTCCAAACAGAGAATTAATGAACTCAGAGTGCTGACTGAAGCAGTTATTTTTAAAATTTATTCTTGGGTTTTTTTGGGGGGGAAGAGGGAAACAACATAGCTAATGTGAAAACATGTTTGCGATGACTTCATATGTACAATGGGTATTATGTTTCTAGTCTTCAAAATGAGTGAGGGAGGGGCTGGAAGGAGAGAACCTGGAACTGAAAACAAACAAACAAAAAAAAGAATGTGTATAGACACAGGGAACTGGTAATGTGTGTGATGAGGTCTCTCAGTCCAACAACAATCAACAAGCATTTGTTAAAATGCTTTCCGTGGGCACCTTGCTTAGAACGTAATATGAAAACGTACATATCACAGAATCACAAAATTTGAGAGTTGTAATGGAACATTACCTCAGAAGCCATCTGATCCAACCCACATCCAAAATAATCCCCACTATAACATACCCAATAAGTGGTCACTCACAGCCTTGGCTTGAGGAGCTCTAAGCAAAGGGAACCTATCTCCTCAAAGCAGCCCGTTTTGCTTTGAGTCATTTCAAATTATTTTTTTTGACATCAAGCCTAAATTTCCCTCTTTGCAATTTTCATCTATGGCTTCTGGAGGCAAAAAGAACAAGGCTGATCTCTCCTCCACATGTTTTTGTTATTCAGTCATTATCTGACTCTGCTTGACCCCATTTGGGGCTTTCTTGGCAGAGACACTGGAGTGATTTCCCATTTCCTTCTCCAGCTCATTTTACAGATAAGGAAACTGAGACAAACAGGATGAAGTGACTTTGCCAGGGTCATATAAGTAGTGTCTGAGGCGGAATCTGAACTCAGGTCTTCCTGATTCCAGGCCTGGTACTGTTCTTTCTACTTCTCTACTTAGCTGCCTCCATGTCCTCCATATAACAGCCCTTCAAATTTTTAAAGACAGATACAAATGTCTCCCCCAGAGTCTTCTTTTATCCAGGTTAAACATGCCTGGAGTACACTAGATCCTTCTGATTGATTTTTCATGTCATGGACTCAAGGCTCTTCTTCACCACCCTAGTTGTCCTCCACTCTTCATCTCAGGAATGTACTTCTTAAACCATGGTGTCCAGAAGTGAACATGATACTCCAAATGAGGTCTGGAAAGGGCAGAGTACAGTGGGATTGTTCCTTGTTCCTGGAAGCTATGTCTCTCCTAAGGCAGCCCAAAACTACCTTAGTTCTGCCTCCCCCCCATTGACTTATTCCACTGCTGATTTCTAGTATATATGCACAAGATGGAGAGATAGGTGTAAGTTAGATGAATCCATGGGTGCTTCAACAGTCATACTCCCATATTAAATTTCAAATACTTAAGGCAATGAAAAATACAAATAGGTAAAACAACAGTCTGTGTCAAAAAAGACTTGGAGGAATCCAGTGGATTACAAATTTAACCTGTGATGTGACAACTGAAAAAGCTCATGTAGATTTAATCTACATCAAAAGAAGTGTGATGTTCATGGAAGCCATGAGCATGCTACAAATATCTGAAATGTTCTCATGTGGAAGAGGAATTAGACATGGCTTGCTTGGCCCCAGAAAACAAAGCAAGGATCAGGAAGAAAGATTTCAGTTTCATATCAGGAAAACCTTCCTAACAGAACTAACTTAGGAAGTCTTCAAATAAGAGCAAGATACGTATTGCAGGGGAGAGGTTTTCCTAATGAAGTTAACATTTCAGGTCAGGGTTTGACTGGATGACTTCTGAGTCCTTTTCCAGTTTGGATTCTGTAACTCTAAATGCATATGTAAGTTGTCGTTTTGTTACTAAAATGGCATTTAAAAAAATCGAATTCACATAACATATTTCAAAATGTAATTTAGTAAAACAATGTCTGACTGATTTTGGCATTACATTACATGTAAATCTCTAGTTCTGAAAAATGCATTCCCTATGTGAACAAGTGGAGGTCCCAGACTAGCCAAAAATTATAGTATTATAATTTTAAGAGCTAATAGCTCTTACAGCTCTAGGTCAACTTTCTCATTTTACAGATGAGGAAACTGAGGCCCAGAAAAGTGGCTTGCCTAAGGTAAAAAGGCAGTAAATGGCAGATGCAGGATTTGGGCCCCAATACTCCCAATCTAACACTCTTTTCCTTTGCCATCATGACTGACAAACATGAGATCCACATAGAAATGTGAAAAGAAAAATGAAAAAAATTTTTAAACTAATTTACATTCTGATTACAACAATGTCAAACTATAGAATCACAAGGCTCAGAAGATTATAGAGCTTGTTATATAATGTTGCAGTGGTTTTTTTTAAGTTGAATTACATTTAAAAGGGAACATAAGTTCACACAGCATTCATGCCTATAAATGAGCAAGGATCAAAGTTTAAAACTGGATAATTTTAATATTAAATAATGACAATAAGCAAAATGGTCAGTTAAGAACCAAAAATATAAAGTAGAAAAACATCTACCTTGAGTTAAGTGTGTCAACTTGACAACAGTTCTCTCTATACAAAGCCAGTTTTAACAAGTCAACTACTATTTATTAAATATCTGCCTAGGCAAGGAATAGTGTCAGATACTGAGGCTACAAAGACATAAACAAAGCAGCCCCCTGACCTCAAGAAGCTTGTATTATAAGGGAACACAACCTTTACAAAGATATAAGTACTTTCTTAATGTAAAAAGTATTTTATTTTTTCAAATTACATGTAAAGACAATTTTCAACATTCATCTTTTTAAGACTGAATTTCAAAATTTTCTCCTCCTACTCCCTCTCTAAGACTGTAAGCAATGCAATATAGGTTATGCATGTACAATCATGCAAAACATATTTCCACAGTAGTCACGTTGTGAAGAAACAAAAGGAAAGACACCATGAAAAAAAAGAAAGTGATAATAGTATGCTTTGATCTCCATTCAGACTCCATCAGTAATTTCTCTGGATGTAGATAACATTTTCCATCATGAGCCTTTTGGAATTGTCTTGGATCACTGTATTGCTGAAAAGAGCTAAAGTGTTCATAGTTGATCACTGAACACTGTTGCTGTTAACTGTGTACAATGTTCTTGTTCTGCTCACTTTACTCAGTATCAGTTCATCTGTCTGCTCATTTCTTATAGCACAATAGTATTGCCTTACATTCATATAAATTTTTCAACTGTTACCCACTTGATGGGCATCCCCTCAATTTTCAATTCTCTATTATCATAAAAAGAACTGCTATAAATATTTTTGTATGTGTAGGACCTTTTCCCTTTTAAAGGTGAAAGTAAATTTGAGAAAGAGCATTAATATCCAGGGTGCATGGAGTAGAAAAGGTTTCGGGTAGGACCAGGCAGGGTTTTTAAGGAAACTACATTTCAAGAGGTAATGATAAGAAGTAAATTCATTCCAGACATAATCTGATGACCACTTCTGCAGAAGCATGGAGGCAAAAATGGCATGGCATGGACTGGGCACAGCTGGAGGGCCAATTTGACTAGAACTGAGCTCAAAAGTAGAAAGAACATTACAGAAGTCTGAAAAGGCAAGATTATGAAAAAGTGCCTTCTAGAGTCTTTTCCATTTTATCCTAGAGGCAACAGGGAAGCATTGAAGATTTTTGACCATGGATAGGTTTAGTATTTCAGTTAAGTTAAGTATTTCGGTTGTCTTTCAGTAATATCAATTTGGTAGCTGGAGATGGAGACTAGAATGGGGAAACCAATCAGGAGGCAACTGAAGCAGTCCAAACAAAAAAGCCTAAACTAGCATGACAGCTATGTGAATGGAGAGAAGGGAACAGAGATGAGAAATGTTATGGAGACAGAACTGACAAGATTTGGCAACCTAATGGAAAGGGAGAAAGAAGGAAGAATCAAGGCTGATTCTAGTGTTAGAAACCTGAGTGAAAAGAATTATTCCTTCATTATGAACCTGAGTGCCTAGAAAGATGGTGATGCTTTCAACAGAAAGATGGAAGAGAGATGGACTGGAGATGGAGAGCAGGGGAGGAGAATATGAATTCAAATTTCACATATAATAAGTTTGAAATGCCTGTGGGATATACTGGTGGATATAAATAAAAGGGAGCTGGAGATTCAGGACTGAATTTCGGGAAAGCTTGGAGCTGAACATACAGATTTCGGAAGCTTCTGCCTAGAGACTGTCACTGAATCTGAAGGGGCCGATAAAATCATCAAGGAAAAACATATAGATATATAGAGAAAAAAAGGCCCAGAAAAAAGTTTTAATAGTTACGCTGGCTCTTAGAAGCAGAAGAAAATTTGGAGATTATCTTGTCTAATCCCCACATTTTATCGATAATAAAACCAAGTTCCACAGGGGCATTAAAAAGCCTTCTTCAAAATAGAAAATGAATTAAATTACATGAGCAGGACTCAAATCCAGGTTCCTCAACTGTTTCTCCCAACAATATTATGTCAATATTATGTCCTAAGGGCTTAGATCATGCTGTGCTTATGTTTTTATTTAGCACTCAATTCATTTTAAAAATCTATTTGCTCATGGTAATATTTCTTTGGATGGCTATAAACTAGCGTTTGACCACAATTTATATAGTGGTCAGAAATGGAAGTTACCAACTGGTCTCCACAGGATCGCCTTTTTCCCTTGTACCTCACATAGTACTTTTTTTTAAAGCCCCTCTAGTGAATTTATCATTTATTACTTTATATTATATACATACCACCCTACTAAAGGCAAGGGTCATATATTTGGGGGGCTTTTATTTCTCCGTGCAGCTAATCTTCACACAGGTGTTCAATATTTTTTTTCATGAATTGAATTAAATAACATAGCATCTTCTACTTCTTGTAAGAACTTTTTCCAAAAATTAAAAAAAAGGCAGTAAAATCATGCTATAATCAATTCAAGAAACTTTTATTAATCAACCATTATGTTCTGGATTAGACCTTAAAGAGCTAGGTATACCAAGACAAAAAGTGAAAAAGCGCCTGCCTTCAAGGAGCTTACATTTGATTGGAGAGAAAACAACACATACACAAATGAGTAAGTACAAGGTAACTTCAAGAAGCTATAGCTACCACTGCAATATATTTTTGAAAATATTTTCATCAGTACATAGAGGGCACAGGATCAATTGAATAGGAAGGGACAATACTCTAAAAGGTAAAATTCTGAGGTGGGAGAGGATTAGAATGAGAGGAGATAGGGAGAGACAGAATGGGGCTAATCATCTCATAGAAGAGGCAAAGGATAATTGTTACAA
>CM053587.1:115060349-115117810 GCA_028646515.1 Pseudochirops corinnae
ATATGTTTGATTAAAGTAAGATTGTTAACCCATTTTGAGTTGCTTTCCTTTAGAAAAGCAGATCTAAGAACCTGTGCTAGTAGCCGCCCTAGGTATGCTAGGGTGCTTCCTGTTACATCAGGTTGTGTTTAAGTTTATCATGGGAAATCTTAAGATAGTCACTGACATTGTTTTCTATTCATTCTTACTTTTTATATAGCTTTCAACAGTGCATTGAAATACTCAAAAATTAATTCATTTGGTATAGGGATGCTTAAAAGCTGGTACACCAGTCAGACTAAAGTCATGTTAGGAAAGTTTACCAAACGTTTTAAAATAGGATAAAATAAATATAATATTTAACTTATATATTATTTTTATATGTCATATGTAAAACATAATATAAAAGACTAAAAATATATAAAATGAAAATAAAATAGGAACAGAAGGAAAATGGACAGTTTCCCAGTACTTCCAGACTGGGGTCTTCACAATGTAACTGCTTTCTTTTTTTTCCCCAGCAGGTTCCCAGAAAAAGAAAAATTCACACTGAAATACAAGCAGAAAAAAACCCATTCCAAAGCAAAATGTAAATAACCTGGGGATTATCTGTCCCTTGGGATCATCCACTGCTCAGTTTATCACCCTAAGTGAGGACTTTCAAGAGTCAGATTACGAGATGTCTCCTTTACTAAGCAGTATTGCTATAAGCACCTTAAAGTCAAATAGAAACTTACATTAGTCCCCAGATTCAAGAAAAATTTGGTTGAGTGCGCAATTTCCTGGAAGGATGTGGGGAGGGGCTTGAGGAGTTTTGAATACATCATGATCACAGGCATATACATCTAGATTCAACAATGTGCAGGAAAAAAGAAATTGGGGACAAAGGACGATTAAAAAGAAGCCTTTTTTAAAAAATGAATTGTAAACCCACATATTTTTTCCTCTTAATTCTGGCTTCAGAAACCCTTCACAAACCCTTCAGATTCATATTAAAAAGACCCACAGAACCTCCCTCCTTGGAAATTTTAGGTGATTCTTACCCCCCAACTAGCTATATTCTTCAAAAAGCCAAAATTTTTATCCGTTACATTTTAATTTCTCCATAGGACTGCAGATAATTTGCTATATTTGCTAAAGATAACAGAAATCAGGGTTAACAAAAAAAAATTTTCCCCCATCTTCAAGCCCAAATCATACACTTGACAAGAAAATGAAATACCAAAATGTTTTAGAGAAGCAAATTGGTAAAAGGCAAAATAAAGATATGATACTTATGAGGCCATAAGGGGTAAAGGGACCATTGAAAGAGGTAGTTTCAATTCTTTATCCAATTTGAAACATTTTTTCCAGATATACATGTTATAAAGAATATATTTTCAATACCTCTCCCATCAAAGAAGTAGCTTGAGGTGGTAGTATGTTAAAAACTAACTTTAGTCTAAGCACAAAAGCTTATAAACATGAAAATTATGTCCACAAAAATTTTTTCCCAGTTGAGTTGATTTCAGCTTCCTGTGATAAGAGTATTTTTTAGCTTATCATTAATGTCATCTCCAGATCATTTTTCTTTTCCCGCTAATTTTGGTTTAATCCATTGCTTTTTCTCTTCCAATGTTTCTCCTCCTTATTTAGCTTCTCTTTTAAGATTTCTCCTCCCCACCCTCCCTTGTCTCACTTTCCCTTCCCTCTACCCCAAATTCACTGCCTGTCACTTTTCAGCTTGCAATTGACTTGTGTATATTATCAACCTCAGGGAGCCTCAAATCTCCCAAACTGCTTATAGTTTTGTGGAGGCCTGAGCTGACTGCCACTGATTTCTCAGGCTGATGCATGTTTGAGAAGCTTATTGTTAATAGCCAGCTTCTTTCTGCCACATAACACTTCTGTTCACATGCAGCTGGCCATTAAGGAAACAGCTGTCTCTGCATGTAAGGTTCTGGAATGCAGCTTTGGTTGCAGCTAAAAGAAATGGGCATCCCCAGGCTCCTAAGACCCAGCAGACATAATCTGATTCCTCCCAGAAGGAGCTCTTAGTCCAAAAACCTGCTGCTGAGCTAAAATGTCTGGAGTCCTGTCATTTCCCCTTAACAGCCATATCCTTTCTCTTTCCACCTTAATGTTTCAAGTACACAGTTCTTGGTTGGCTCCCTTTTTTTCTACTACTGTCTAGAAGTAGGAGGGAAACACCCTATCTGTTTTAGATGTTTTTACAATCTGCTGATCAGATAAACTTTTTAGAAAAAAAAACTGACCATGAGAGGAATATACATACAAACACACATATGTATGCATGTATGTATTATGTGGTGGAGGGGACGAGACAAAAAGGTCACAACATATCAGCATCAACTTATTTTTTAAAAGGACAAAAAGGCACCAACGAGGCAAAGAAAATGAAGGAAAACAAGAAAGACAGTAAAAACGGGTGAGGAGAATTTGTGAGAAACACCATGATGAGAAAATTACACTAATTTTTAAAAAATCACTTAATAGGTCATTAACTCCAAATGTAAAGGGGCATATGGGGCCTATAATGTGGAATGTGACTATAAAGCAACAGGACTCATTTTCCTGTGGGACTGGTCTCATTACTTTGTTACTCTGTGTAATAACCAGTTTCTCCTAGGGTTAAAAAAAAAAAAAAGCTGAAAAGACAATAAACTTGGTTTTGTTTTGTTTTGTTTTTTTTTTATGAGAAAACTTTTTAAAAAATCATGTCTAATTATACTTGATGTGAAAATGGACATGTAAAAAAGTTGTGTGGGAAAGCAGAGCTGGCAATTTGTAGAAGTCAGTAATTAAACTGTTAGAGAACAAAAAACAAAAATTCTGTAGGACAGCATGTAGAGACAAGACAACTAGAAAAATCAACGGCCATTTGACACACTAAGAGGCTTTATTAAGTTTATTAGGAAAAAACAAGTGATTACTCAAGTAATTATCATGCCTGAAAATTTGGCATTTTCTAGAAAGTAGAATATTAATTTTTCAAAATCAAAGTATCTACTTTCACATTTAACTTAATGCTATAAAATAGCCCACTATTGCATGTTCTTTGGATCTACCAGGGAATTATTTCTATTCATGCTTTTCAAATTTTTCTTTCATGTTGTTATTGTCACTTTCATACTCCAAAATCATGATTACTATTAATTAGTGGCAGAAAAGGTATTCTAGAAGAAGAATCAAGAGGATCTGAGAACCGATTGGATCTAAGATGTGAAAGAGAAGATAAAGCAAAAAATAATTCCAAGTATTGAACCAGGAAAGTCGGTAAATAGTAGCATCATTGAAAGAATTAAAGACGTCCGAAGGAGAAAGCTTTAAGAGAACAATGATATAAAACTTTGTTGGGGTCATGTGGAGTCTGAAGTGATGGTAAGGTACCCAAGTAGAGATACAGTTGGACATTCAGGTTAGGAGCTTAAAAGAGCAGTCAGAGCTATAAATACTGATTTTTGTATTCACATTCGTAGACATTATACTTGAAACCATGATGATGAATCAAAACGTCAAGAGAAAGAAAGTAGAAAAGGAAAAATATTAGAAAATATTCACTTTAGGGAGTTCATCTCAAGTCTAATAAACACTTAATTGCCTCCTATGTAGGGATCACTGGGATAGATGGGGTCCATACTGGATTTAGACACTGTAATAATAGACCTTGTCCTCTTTAGAGTTTAGAGTAAGGCGATAAGCTACTAAAACAGATAAGATACAGATAAAGGATACGCTGCATATACAGCCAGTTTTAAGTTTTAATAGCTTTGCACATACATGAAATAGTACTAACGAGGTGTGAGAGAAAAGAACAGGGTGAACCAAGGAAGGGTTCATGAAGTAGAGGGCATATGAATCAGGGAGAAGGAGGAGCATTCCAGGATTAAGGAACATGCTGAGCAAGGGCCTGATGTTTGGAAAGGACAATTTTTTTTTGCTTGTTTGAAGGGCAAACAGTCGTCCAATTGAGCTGGAATGTCAAATTCTTGGAGGACAGAAAAGGGACAAAGCTGGAAAAGCAGTGATGCCAGACTAATGAAGGGTCTTCAATGCCAGACAAGAATATCTTGAACTTTACTTAACAGCCAGTAAGGAGCCCCTAAAAATTTCTGAGCAGGGGAGTGACATGAAAGCAGATGGTTAAAGGGTCAAAAAAATTTTTTTAAGTTATTTCGGGGACAAAAATGAACACAAATGGCTATAGGTGTGACTTTTAAATGAGGTTACACAAAAAGTCCAAATATTTTGTACCAGAGTGAGATTACATGGCTCAGGGGACAAATCAGACATTTTACACCATTAACCTTTAGTCCTTCAATAAAGAAAAGTCTTTCAAAGTATAGTTCTGTCAAAATGAAGGTTGTGGTATAGGAACCAATGCATGTGGCCTGGGGAAATGAGAGAATGGCATGAAAATATGGCAATGTGTCCCTGGAGGTAAACAAGACCCAGGAAGAGGCTGTGGGGAAAGAGAATGTGGTCTGAAAGAACAAATGGAAAGGTCAAAGTTAAGAGTCAGAAAGTCTAGGATAAGTCCAGAGAAGCAAGGAAAAGGCCTACAGAGTTCAGTCACCTAAGATTTTTTTCTACCTCTGTCCCTCTCTACTGGGACAAACTGCAGGTCATACCACAAAATTGTGAGTCAGACTGCATCTCAGGGGGGAAAAAGTCCTTTGTGCCATCTGCAATTCAGAAAATACAGTTAGCATATACTAACCAAAACTTTTGTTCCACTTATCTTAAACTAACTCTCTTGGTCCATACTGACGGGCTTACCTTGCATTCACAACTAAGCTATTTGGTGTAAAATTCTATTTCAATACATGATTAAAGTATTTATTTTATGAATACTTACATAGTAAATCTGTCTCAGGTTGGCTATTCCAGGCTAATCAAAAGTTTAAACTCCATTATGCTACATGAACCTTTAGACAAATTTTCTAAAAGTTCTCTTTAATGAAAAAGAAAAAACTGAAACACTGAGAATTCTCTGAGTACGTTACAAAGGAATTTCTTGTAAAGTATAACATTCATATATACATCCAAAAGAACAAACCTAAGTAATACCTTAGAGACCTAGTATTCTTATGAGGTATTTTTGTGTGTGTTTTGAAATTTCTGTTTATATATGTCTGTTTTTGGAGTCTACCACTGTACTGTAGATGATTAATCCAGCTTTCTATCAATGGAAGACCGTTCCCCACTAAGGAGATCAATCATTACTTCTTCTCTCCATAGGGGCTGGATAGGACCTGACTTGTGATTTCATTGGTATAGGCCAGGAACTCCCAAATGATCCTCTGCTATTTAGTCTTCGTGTACCTAGAGCACTCAGAGGTTCATTTAATTACCTTGGTCATACAGTCATGATGTGACAGAGGGACTTTCCGTCTTTTATGCCAGCTCTCTGTCCACTTTTTATACTGCCTCTCTTATGGTGATGACACTCAGAATGTTTCTTCTTTTTTTTTTAGTTGAAAGTACATGACAATATTGAGTACCTTATCATTCTAAGATGCCTTACAACTCTGTGATTTCACATAAATTATTATCAACGATTAATTACATAAGCAAAAATTTACAATGAAGGGAAAACAATTATAATGACTAAGCATCCATGTTCCAAGACTAACCTTGCCTGTATTTTTTTCCATCTGCTAATGCCCTGTCCCTTGTGCTGCGCCCTCCCATTAACCCTCACCTGAAAAGGTACTAGAATAGCAATGCAGTTGTTCCCTCCATCTTGGACACTAAAGGCAACACCAAATCTGGGTCAAGAAGTTCTGAACTGACTGCTTGGAAGTATGGTGTAAGATCACCCTGTTAGGATAAGGGAGATCCCAACTTGAGTTGCCAGTGGAATTGACAAAAGTCATAGTGAGAACAGCCTCTGAATCCTAGGCATATGGTAATAGTATATTAAGTAAGAAAAATGGAAGGGAAGGGGATTAGACTGAAATGAGTCAGGATGAAAAAAAGGAAGAGAAACATTTCTATGTATCAAAGAAAAAAAGGCAGAGATGCTGAAAAACACTCCCCAGCTTGAGGTTAGGCATTAGTCAGTTGTAGTTGGGAGTTAATCTGCTAATAGATAGAAAAGAGACCATGGATATATCCTCAGGCCCTAGTTCCACCCAAGAACTCAGAAACTTAGCCTTCCAAATCACCTGCATACAGGCTATCTGGAAGGTTAATATAATTTCAAAGGCAAGGATAAGTATCCTCCACTACATCAACTGCGCTCCCCACCCCTAAGTCTGCCCTACCTGCTCCCTAAAAAATATAAATCCAATCATAATTAGGCGTGTTGACAAGTTTGAATCAGTGGGTTACAATCAAAATGAAAACAATCATATTAGATCCTTTGCCCTTTTCCAAAAAGAGAAAAATTAGAAAAAAAGGCACCAGAGTCTGAGAGAAGAGGGCCAGGATTCCCTCAGTGGGAATGGAGGGAAGGCTCAGCTTCCTGAAGGACTCTGCCAGTGTTGAGATGGCTACTAGGTCAAGTAGAGACATAAAAAAATCCCACCCATAAGGAGCCTTCAGACTTGATGGCTGCAGAAAACCACAGGAGTCATTACTTTCTCAATGACCGTTTTCCATAGCAGGGGGTGGGGAGATGGGGAAGGACAAATTTAGGACTTTTGAAGTCCAAGAAAGATTTAGACATTCTCCAAACAGCAGGTTATCAATTTTGTTTCCAATTCTTTGCTATTTAAATTGTGCTGCTTTTTAAAATTTCATATGGGGGGGGGGGGTCCCTCTTTTTATCAGAGCCCTCATTAGTAAACATGACCAGTAGTTGAATCTGAGCCAAAGAGTATAGCCATTTTAATCACTTTCTGATGTACTACTGTACTGTTTTATATCAACAGGACAGCTATATCCTAGGGTCTTGCTCTACAAGGATACCTGTATGAGCCCAGACATAAAATTTTTGTATTCCAACTTTTCCAATATCTAAAAGTAAAAAATCATTACCACCAAATAATATATGAAAAATCATTCAAGAATTTCATCTAAAGAGAGAAGATAAGAAAAATCATGAATATAAATTACTATTGACAGGAATAGTAGTTTATATGATTTTGAAAACAATGGCCTTTAAAAAACAAACAAACAATTTTTCATGGATTACTACAACATGGAGCTAAGAACAATATGGCCAAAATCTCTATTCCTTCTTTAAAAATTCTGATTCTTTAGGTATTTGTCTATATGAACTGTGGCAATCTGATCTTGAAGCATTTATCCTGACATACCCAATCTGGAGACCACATTCATAACTTCATTAAAATAGCCTGATTAGAAAAGGGCTACAAATGATAGCAAAGGCGAAAAGACCTAGACTAGCAGACAGAAACTGAGCACAATGTCTGAATTCTCTACTATTATAAGATCAAAGAGAACAAAAAGGGATTTTAGAAGCTAATGGCTAAGTACTTCTGTGAAAGAGGCAGAGGCTATGAACTCTATCTCCTGTGTGAAAGAATCAGAAGGTTACATGACTTGTAAGGATC
This sequence comes from Pseudochirops corinnae, assembly GCA_028646515.1. Taxonomy (NCBI): domain Eukaryota; kingdom Metazoa; phylum Chordata; class Mammalia; order Diprotodontia; family Pseudocheiridae; genus Pseudochirops; species Pseudochirops corinnae. The sequence goes on from CM053587.1 coordinate 115,067,852, forward strand.
ATATGACTAGTAAACATCTGAGGCAGGATCTGAACCCAAGTCTCGACCATTTCTAACTCAGGGGCTCTTGACTTTTTTTTGTGACATATGGATGCCTTTGAACTTATGGTTTATTCAGAATGATGCTGTTAAGTGCATAAAATAAATTATATGCCTTTATTTTCATTTTATTTACATAAATGAATAAAATCAATTATATTGAAATACAGTTAACAAAAGATTCAAAAAAATTTCATGGACACCTCCCCCCAACTCCACATTCTTGCTCTATATCACAGAAAAGGGCTGCAAAAGATGAAAAGGCATCAATGAGTTGTGATATTTACTTGTGGAGGTAATGTCTACAATGATGAGATCACAGATCTAATGAAGTATCGAGCACTGGTAAGTAGAAATAGTCAACACAGATAGGGCTTCAAGGCTTGCAAACTACTTTATGTAACGTCCCTGCTATTCTGTATTCCATCTCAACACAAAAAGAAGATTCACTGTCTATTCTAAAATTGTAATGCTGCCTACAAGAAAAATATGGAGAAAAATTAGATCTTGAATCTTTCTCTTTAAAGTCTATAACATAGTAATATAACCCAAGACCATAACTAGGGAAGGTTCAGTGGCGTTCTGCTCCAGGATGCCAGCATATAAAAGGCAATGACAGAATACTTGCACTCTTGCACCTGAGTTAGCATTAGGGCCCAGTTAATAAGAACTATTTTAGGGGGGAGACCCATGACCTCACTAGTACAGGGAACTCCTCGTGATGAGGAAATGATTTCTACTGATTAATATAAATCAGTACCCCTTCTGTAAATTACACCTGAAGAGAGCTGCCTGGGATACTAAGAGGTTAAGTGACTTACTAGCACTTTGTACAGGCACACAAATGAGAAATGCCTGTTGGCTGACTTAATGCGGGGTTATAGCAATTATATGTCCAGGGCAGGAAATGAAGCCACAGCTTATGACTGACTCAAAGACTGGCTATCCCAATAAGAAGGGGCTGCCTCTAAGTTAGTAATAACAGTTAATTAAAATAGGAAGCTAGAAGGTGACAGCAATCCCAAGAAAAGTTCTTCCCAACTTTGACCCTTTCCCAGTTCCTTCTTCCCTTCACTTCCTCCCCACCTCATAAATCACAGTGTCCTGAATCTCTCCATACACAGGGCTTTGTGTCCCAGGATATCCTGCCCCAAACTTGTACTAAGAAGTTGATTTGCTGATGTATTTGGAGCTCCAAGCCTCTGGCACAAATGCTGCCGTTACAGCACCGATAAAACCCTAACATTTGTTTCCAGATTTAAAGTTTTATTCTCAAATTCTTTGAGATGCATAAGAGAAAAACAAAGTGAGTAAACCCAAATCTGGAAAATGAAGAAAGCTGCTCATAACCAATCAGGTATCTAACAATCTAATCTAAGCTTTATAACTAATATTATTTTTAATTAAAATAGCTAATACCAACTAGGGCACTACTCTGATGCCTGGTATATACTCTGGGTTATTTCTTGATGCTCTATGAACGTAACAGTGTAGTTAAAAGTCCTCGTCATATTTTGTTTGTGCATTCACTTTGGAAGGATTTTAATGAATCTAAGATATTCATGAAACTTTGTATTACTCTCTGGATATTGCTAGATCAGTTGGAAAACAAAGAAACTTATAAAATTTCAAAACCACCAAAAAGAAACAAACCCCAAAACTTAAGAAAAAGACACTAGTTTACAAAGTGATATGTCTACTCCTTACCTGCCCATAATCTGTCCTGAAGACAACTACTCCCTCTGCACAGGAATTTACAGTGCTTGGAAAGTGCTGGCCATTTTCTCGCAACCACACTCGGGTTCCCTGTAAACAAAATGAATATAAGTAAGCTTTAAGCCTGGAAAAAATTTTAAAACAAACCACAATTCCCCCAAATTGAATAATCACTACACACTTTTCCCTAATAAAAAAAAAAAAGATCATTTAAAAATGGGGGTATTACCCATAGAATCTCTTTTTCCAGCAAGCAAACCTTTATCCAGTACTTAGTCTCAGCACACAACTACGGCTTTGGGAGAGGAGGAAGAACAGATTTTGCCCGACCTCAAGTCTAGGCACGGAGACAAACATCTGTAATCCCGGCTATCTGGGAAAGCTGAGGCTAGAGGTGATCTCTTGACCTTGGCTGCCCACATTAAGTTTGGTATTGATGTTGTGTGCCCATCAGAGATTTGGGCGGGGGTGTGGCACGCAGCTACCAGGCTGCCCAAGGAAAACATGCACCAGCCCGGAAGTGCAGTAGATGGGATCAGGCTCATGAGTAGTAAGTGTACTTTTAGCCTAGGTAAGATGCTGGTATCTCTTTTTATATTATCTTCATTTCTAGGCATTTTTTCTCAATAATTTATCCTGCAATCTGTATCTCGTTTAAAAAAAAAGGAGGGGAAAGCAATTTCACAAAAAGAATAGCTAAAATGGAAACATGAACCACTTCGGCTTACTTCTCTTAAATAAAAATTTGGAAACATTTGCCTGAAGTGATCCTAGGCCAAGTTTTTGGAGCCAGGTCCACAGCAAGTGCTTAATAAATGCATTCTAACTGCTTAAAAGAGTAACTCAAGGGACTGGTTTCTTTCCCATTTTTAATTTGCACTCTACTGCTTCTCATTTTGGAGTTTCTTCCACCTATTATTTTACAACATGGAGTCAACATGCTCCAAAGCTGGGCATAAGAGTCATGATATTTAACAACGTGTAATTCCTTTCCCTATTGAAAAGCCCTTAATAGTGTGGATTTATATTGCTGACTTGGAATGAACTATTTTTGCTCATTGTGATCTAGATGAACCAAAAAATCCCAAGAGGTTTTAATAAGTTTAGGCTCACACTACTCATAATCATAGTTCACAGTCACATACTTTCTGAATCCAAAGTGGGGCTGACGATCCTTAAACTGATGTGGAAACAATACTACATTGATAAAAATGACATATGCAGCTGCCTATCAGCTTTGGTCAGTTATTAGCAAACAGCTGCTGTCAGAAAGCATCCTTATTCTTCTCCAGCTTCTAGGCATGCATTATTAGTAGTATGTAATCTTGTTTTATAAATATCATGTACCTTTTTAGTTTTACATTATATGTACAAATAAAGAGAGAGAGTTCAATTAGAGATCAGACAGATGCACTTAAATGAAATTTCAGGTACTTCAAAAAAAAACCTATCAACTATAAAATTTGTTTCTAAAAGAGATATAACATTACATTCGGTTTCCATTGGCACCTGCAATAAAGAACCAAAAATTCCTGTCACACTATGATAATTCATAATAAATAGGATTTTACAGAGGAGGTAGTCTCAAAGGTGAGCTTTCAAAGGGGGGGGAGGGGAGGGGAAGATTCTGAAATGTGGATAGAGGGAGGGAGGACAATCCAATCCAAAAAACATCTACTAAACACCTCCTGTATATCAGATACTGTGTTAGATACTGAAGATACCAAGATGCACAAGAAATGGACCAAGCCCTTACAAAAGGGTAAGGCCCAAAGATCTTACATTTTTCTAAAAGGGTTACAGAATGTGAAAGCTGGAAAGGATCTAAGCAGCCAACTATAGCCCAACCCACACACCAAAGAAATCCCCAGTGAGATATATGCAACCAGTGACCATCTAGCCTCTGCTGAAGGAAGGGAGTCCACAGCTCAAACTGGTGGGAAGTTCTTTCCTGACATCAAGCTTAAATTGGCCCCTTTGTGGACTTTTACTTATTGCTCCTGATTCTGTCCACGTGATAAACTTTCAAATATTTTAAGACAGCCATGTGGTTTCCCAGCCCTTTGCCTTGCCCCAGGCCAATTTACAAGAGGCTAAACATGCCAAGTTCCTTCCACTGATTCCCAAGTCATGTACTCAAGGCCTTTGACTGTCCTGGTTGCTCTCCTCTGGACACTGCAGCTTAGCAATATCCTTCTTATAATGTGATGCACCAAAATAATCATAATGCTCCAGATGAGGTCTGAAAAGGGCAGAAAATAGTAAACTAAGGTAGCCCCAAACTGCACCAGTTGGCTTTTTTTCTGGCTGCTACATCACACTGTTGACACATATTGGGCTTGCAGTCCACTAAAACCCCCATATCCTACAAGTGAAAGCTTTTGGAGCTCAGAAAACAACAGGTTCTTTATCAATTTGACTGGAACTATACAGGAGTGTGTGAATTTAATTCAGCAACAATTTATTAAGGCACACAGTAGGTAGAGAGTAAATTCAAGTAGAAAAAATACCGTCTTTGTCCTTACATTATCTGGGGCTTATAAGGCTGAAAAGGTGGGCTGCAGTCTGAGTGTGACAGGCTGAATTTTTATCATATCCCACACACAATAGGAAGCCAAGTGGGTAGTTACGGCAAGGAAAGCTAAAGGGGATAGGTCTTCCAAGTCTGAAGGAAAGGAAAATAAAAACCCAACTGCATCCAGTCCTCTCTATGAGTTTACTCTGTACAATGAACAGGGCCATCCCTCTAACCCACCCCCATCCAGAGTATGCAGCAGTGGTCCAGTAGAAAGAGCATCATATCTAAAGTAAAGTGACTCCATTTCAAATTTTATCTCTACCACTCATTACTTCTATGACCTTGGGCCTCTCTGGATTTCCGTATCATCTGTAAAAAACAAGAGGTTGGTCTAGATGACCTCTAAGGTCCCTTACAGCTCTAAATCTATGACCTTATGACTTGGCAACTAAGTGGTGGATGGAAGGAAAAGATTAAGATAGCAAAGTGAAAGATGACTGAGTTTTTGAGCTTAGGTGGCTCAGAGACCTCAACACTTGGTAATGACCTCAACAGAAAAAGGGAAGTTGGGAGAAGTGGGTTTGGGAAAGAGAAAAAGAGTGGGCTAAAATATAGAGTTCAGCTCTAAACATCTTGAGTCTGAATGTTGATAGGATACCCAAGTGGCTATGTCTAACTGGCAGATGGAGATGAAGAACTAGAATAACAGAAGAAAATAGGGCTGGAAAGGTAGATTTAGGAGTTGCATGCAGAGCAGTGATTATTACAGCAGCAGATAAAGTCAACAAGAAGTAAAGTGTAGAGAAATTAGAGGACAGAGAGCCTTGGGGGATACCCACATTTAAAAAGCAAGGGTAGAACAATAATTCAGATTAAACAGGTTCAGGACCAGAACCGGTAAAAAAAAAGTGTTAAAGAAACTTAAGGAGAAGGAGGTGACAGAACAGATTTTATTAATTTAATACATTTAAATGTTCCATCTTCTGAGACCAAAGAGAACAAGTCTTTCCTATAAGCACCCCTCAAATCCTTAGGAAAACAAGGGTCAGAACTGGAAGAGACCTCAGAAGTCATGTAGTACAATCCTCTCTTCAAACAGATGAGGAAAATGAGGCTTAAAACAGTCAATTATTATATAATGTTTGTATGTGATTTGATCGTTGTGGGTACTCCCATCATTAACAGCTGATTGAAATCCCTAAGAGCTTATTAACACATCTTTATGAAATTCTATGAACGTCAACAAAAATTCATCATCCAGTGGCCAACCTTCTGGTGATAGGTTTCTATAGACACATCATTCACTGCCAACACCATACTCAAAATCTTTCTAACCTCATAGGCAGACCATAGTGTAGACCTTATACTCTTAGAGGGCATATCCTTCAAGAACTCAGGGTTACCCGTATAATACAATAAGCCATCACAGGACTTTGGTAGAAAACATTATCTAATAATAGATCATAATTATGCAAGGGTCCCAAAGTAAGGAACTTGCTGGAGACCTAACTCATTTAAAATTTTCTCCACAAATGATTTCATGTATAAAATCACATTCTCAGTTACTACAGCTCAGCAGTTAGCCCCATCCAAATGTTTCTTGGTGCTTTTGGGCCAATTAACAAAACAACTCACTCATTAACAACATTACCAAGATAACTAAACCTGTCAGCCAGTGGTTGGTTAATTAATTTTGACTTGTTTCACTGACTAATTTCATTGCTAAGTAAAGGATCCTTACCTCACTTCTCAAAGTCTTTAGTTCATCGTAAAATGAGGGGAATGGTCTTTTCATGATTCCTAAAAGGCTCCTCCAGGTCTAAATCTATAACCTTATAATCCTTAGAAAAGAAAAAAGAAAGTCGCTAATTACAGTTAGTATCTTCTGATACCTGATAGGTCATATCCTGTTAGGCGTTTCGGTTCAAAGTCTTGGTCTCCCTCTGGTTCCTCCTCCACCCTCATCCCTCCCCTAACCGCTGGCCATTCAAGTTTGAACAGTGTTGACACAGCATTACAGGATACAACAGAAATACACACTCCTATAATTCAAAGGTCTCTAAGCCAGGTGTGAAGAGGTACTGATAAGCAAAAATCTCCACAAGCCAAGCAATGTTACTATCAGTGCTACTTTCTGTTTGCCAGCCTCTTACGTGTCTTCTGGGCAAGGAAAAGTTCAAAGCATAACACAATAACACAAAAGATTAGCTCTTTTGTGTGTTCTATTTTTTTAATAGCTAGCTTAAAGTTCAAATACTTTACCAGTGGTCCTACACCTTTTTTTAAAAATATAGTCAGTTCTTGTACTTTGATTTGAGCCCAAGGCTTTTATACTTCAGTTCTTCCTGTTACTACTAACTTCAGAAAGCAGGTACCTATAACAACTATAAAAGCACACAACAGGGACAAATTTGCTGAAATATTAAAGAAGTTTGGGTGGGGAATAAGATTTGCCTACCATACCCAACCTTTTATGCTGACATTCAAAATAAGGCTGCAATGTCAGAGACATTACTAGGTACTGAAATCAGGCTACAGAGAAACTCGAGAATTTTCCCCATTCTACTGAGAAGAAATGGCATTAAAACACACAATTCTATTTTGAGGGGGAAGGAAAGAGGACTAAGCCATAGTGTGATCATAAAAGAGTTCTTAGAGAAGGTGGCACCTAAATTGAGCCTAGAAAAAGAAGGTTCAAATTCTAAGAAGCAGAGCTGAGGAAAATGAGCATGCTACCCCTAAGGCTCAAGCTATGCAGGGCTCCACAGAGGCAGATGATGGGAACATCAAATTGAAGTAACAGAAAGAAGGATATAATATAAATGACTCTAGGATAAAATTCAAACACAGCAATTTAGCAACAGGCAATGAAGAGTCTTCAAGAGGGCAGTTAACATGGTCAGCTTTTGGTAGCTGTGTGCAAGATGGTTTAGAAAGAAAAGACTGCAATTAAACAGGTAGTACAATTAGGAAGCTATTACAATATTCCAGGAAAGAAGTAATGAGGGTCTGATTTGAGAAATGTTGAGAGGAAGAAGTGAATGGACTTGGCAACTGATTAAACAGGAGTCAAATCACAAAGGATCAGTCAACAGCACTGGGGCAGCTAGGTGAGGCAGTGGATAAAGCACAAGGCCTCAAGTCAGGAAGACCAAGTTCAAATCCAGCCTCAGAAACTTACTAGCTGTGTGACCCTGGGCAAGTCAATTAACCCTGTCTGCCTCAGTTTCCTCATCTATAAAATGAGTTGGAGGAGAGGGCAAACCACTTCAATATCTTTGCCAAGAAAATTCCAAATGGGGTCACAAAGAGTCAGATACAATTGAAATGCCTGAATAATAACAATATGTAGCCAAACACAAATAATAATAATAATAAGCACAATAACAGTTCCTGCTTTGGAGGTGACTAAAAGGATGATGGTGTCTACAACATTAACGGACAAGTTTGGGGTCAGGAAACAAGATAACAAGTTCTGATTTTTTATGTTGAATTTGAGGTGCCTCTATGATGTCCTGGTGGGGAGATGTTCAGGAAGGCAGCTGGTAATAGGACTGGAGCTCCAGAGAACTATTAGAGCTGGACATATAAATTTAGGAATTATATGTGGAGAGTGTAGAAACAGAAAGCAGCCTGCAGCCCAAGACAGAGATCTGGGGAACACAAACAGGGTAGTACGGGAATGATGACCCAGCAAAGGAGCCTGAGAGAGACAAGAGAAGAAGCAGAAGAGAGTATCACAAAAGTTAAGGGAGCAGAAATTATAGAGAAGAGAGTAATAGACAGTGTCAAATCATACAGAGTCAAGAAGGTACCATCAGATCACTGATAACCTTGGAGAAGGCTTTTTTTGGTCAAACATCTCCTTGAAAACATAGGGGAAGGGGGGGAGAGAAAGAGAGAGAGAGAGAGAAAGAAAGAGAGACAGAGAGAAGAGGAGAGGAGAAGAGAGAAGAAAGGGAGAAAAGAGAATCCATAACTATAATCAAGCAACAGTTTTTATGCTCTAAAAAGACAGTCTTGGTATTGATAATCCATGAAACTTTTCTTACTTTTACTAGTCAAACTGCCAGAATCCTTCTGGGATTAAATATTTCTGGGTCTGGATGAATGGTATCACTGTGATGGTCAGAATCATGGATTAGACTGAACCGCCATATACTCTGTATGGTAATTCCTTTAACATGGAGGCAGATGATGGGAACATAAAGTAACAGAAAGGAGGATATAACATAGAATGTGGGAAGAGAGTAACATGAAATAAATCTGAAAGGAAAGCTGGAACCACACTGTGAAGGACTTCAAATGATTCTGGGATAAAATTCAAATCAATTTGTCAACAGGCAGATTTTCTTTGACAGATTTATCCTTGCATTTATGATCCCAATTGATCTATTTCTTCTTATTCTTCAAAAAGAATGAGATAGAAATTAAACGACCAAAATATACCCTCCTGAAGATCCCAAGTTCTGCTTGTTTTACAGGTGATTATACATGTTTAGGTATATTAAAATCTTGCTCAAGCCAAAATGCACATAAAGAGAGAATCTCAGTACTAAAAAGGACACGAGAGGTCACAGAAGAACACGAATCCTCTCTTAAACATGTGCCACAATTGGTCAGGTCATTCAGTCTCTGCTTGAAGACCTCCAGTGCGGAGAAACCCAATACCTCTTGAAATAACACATCCTACTTTAGGGTAGCCTTAATTGTTACGTTTTTCCTTATAGTGAATCTAAATTTGCCTCTCCCTAAGAGTTCTCTGCTTTGGGACCACGCAGTACAAATCCACGTTAAAGTCCTTCGAATACTTCAAGGCAGTTACCATGTCACTTCTAAGTCTTCTCCAGATCCCACACCTCCCACTTTTGTCAACCAATCCTCACATGACACAGAGTTGAATCTATTTGCTTTCTTTAAACACTCTCTAGCATATCAAAGTTCTTCCTAAAATGTGGTAACCAGAACCAAGTATACTACTCCAGATGTGCTTCTGACAGCTTACTTCCTCTATTGTCTGAACACTGTGCCTCTCTTAATGTGGTCTAAGACTGAGGTTTTTTTAGCTGCCAAATCATACTTTTGGACTTGCAGTCCAGTAAAATCCCATGTTTGCTTTGAGGAAAACTATTGTCTAGCCATGCCTTAAAGGTGAGTTGATTTTTTTTTGAACTTACAATTAAGACTGTGCATTTATCCCTATTATGTTTCATTTTATTAAATTCAGTCCATTGTTTGAACTTGTCAAGATGTTTCAGTCCTGTCATCTAGTGTATTAATTAACTCTTTCTCCTAGTTTTGCATCACCTGCAAACTTGTTAAGTATACTAATTTTGCCTCTATCCAAACCATTAACAAAATCTGTAAACAGCAAGGGCCAAAACGCAGATCCCTGGAGTATCTTTTTCCAGACATCAAATTATTTATTGAATACTCTAAGCAGTACTCTATCTATCATCTGGACATATGTCTTCCTACTATACACAAGATGATCATGAGACAATTCAAATCTAAACATTCTCTTGGCCCAGCAACCATATTTTAAAACAGGCAAATGAGGTTAATCCATCAGGGCCTTTTTTAAAAATTAAGTCATACTGGTTCTTCAAGATTACTGTTTCTTTTTTTTTATACATTCACAAACTGTCCCTTTATTAATAATTCCTAGAGTCTTGTTAGAACACAAAGTGAAGTTCAATGGGCAATGATCTGCTTGTATTGCTTCCATATTTTCCATTTTAGTTCTTTCATTTCAGTTCTAAGTCAGAATTAGATATCTCTAGCAGAAGAAAATACAACTTCCCTATAACCCTTAAACAAATGTACCCCAGTACCATTACACTTTATTTCTTAAAGATACAATGCACTTCTGCTCTGCCTACCAGACTAAACACTGGAACATAGTTTGAATGACCAAAAAAAAACCCTCTTTCTCAAATAATTTACCCATCTCAAGCTTATGCATTACTTCTCAGAAGATATTATATAAGTCATATAATCTCATGGTATTTCTATAGTTTATAAGAGACAACTGTAGCTTTTATTGCTATAGCAGTATTTAAAAAGCAAATTTCAATGGCACTTCTATATCAGAAACTTTAAAACAAGGGCCGGAATTGCCGTAAGAGCCAATTGGCTCCATCCGAGTTCATCTAATGAGGGCAGGAAAAGGGCAGCAATTAAGCTAAGGTGGCAGTTGGGGAAAGGGTAGGCTTAACCTGTGCTCAGGTAGAGAAAGGCATTAAGAAAAGTGGTGACATGAGACCAAACTGCCAGTACTACAGAAGGCCTGGAAAGGCTGGTAAGAGATAAACAGAGACTTCTAGACACTCCCACAAATGAATGAATACAGAAGCATTTATTAAGAGCTTACTAAGTACCAGTAGGCTATCTGGAGGTAAAGAGACTGATAATGAATGATTCTTTCCACTCCCAAATTACCTAAGGATCAAATGAGATTTACCTAGAGGGCTGCCAACATAAGACTAATAATTTCTTCAGTCACTGATTCATTTTAGAATTAGAGAGAAAAGACTTTTCACTTAAACTTAGTGTGATCCATTCACATGTAATGTCAACCAATGAACCCATTTAAATGACTGGTTCCCAGATCTTTCTTGGTTGTGATAAGAAAAGTGAATTCATAACATAAATAAAAATACCTTACACTTAGTTGCTTCAAGAGCTTTTATATAAATTATATGATCCTCAAAACAATCCTGTGAGCTAAAGAAAGGTATCACTTTCTCTGCTGTTTACAAAACAACCCGGTAAGGATGTGATTTGCTCAAAGTCATGGAGTTTATAAACACCCAAGTGAGCAGCCTAATCTGTAACAATAGAAAAAGTCACTGCCAAGAAGGAGATAGAGGGGTGGACAGAAAGTGAGTCTATGGGGATTCCTATATACCTTCAATTGAATTAGAATGAATATCAAACAAGTGTGGAGATACTTCTGTCCTATAGCTATAAAGCAGGCAGATAGCTCTGATTCAGATGACTTAATAACCAAAAAAACTTCATTAACGGTCAACTGCATAAAAAAGCATCCTTCCTAAGGAATCAGCTCTTCAGGCTACTCTGTATAAGTGAAAACACTGTGGAGTATCAGAATTTGGAAGGGATTTTAAACCAAAGATGGCTGCCTACAATAGGAAAAATAACTTCCCAAGCCAAAATGGCAAAGAAGTTGGGCAAGAGAGTTGGAGAAAAGGAACAATAAGGTACTAATAGCCCCCCCACAAAAGGAGAAGCAGATACATGGGCCAGAGGTGCCCATCTGTCTTGAGACTTCTAACAGTCTTGTTTAACAAATAATTGCAAAGGCTCTTACAGTGAAACATCCTGAAAAAACAAGCATGACTTCTTTCTAAATATAATACTTCTATGTTCTGTGGTGCTACCCTTGGAACCAGCTCTGAAACTTAAAATGTGACTCATCAGATAATAAATGCCTCGGGCTTGAATTAACTGTGGCTCCTTGGGTTGCAGCCTTCTCCCAAGATGATCCCAATCCTGTCTTACTGCTCAAGATCAAGCAACAGCTGTCTAATAACCTTTATGTGAGTCCCATTATTCCTGTTTGAAAAAATTAAATACTGAAACACACTATCTCAGCCATTAAGCAGTTTTTTAAACCTCTGTTGAAAATCTCTCACTACTAGGATGAATTTATAGGAAACTAGGGCATTAGAAAGATACAGTAAGCCGTCAATGACTCCAAAAGACAAAATCATGAGGCTTTTAAAACTACCGTAAAGTATAAAACTACCACTGTATGTAATTCATGTTGTGTCTGCACATTTGTAATCTATCTTGGATCCTTATGGCATAGATGGAGACTGACATATGGAATAATTCGTCTAAATACTAACTGAGCGGAAAAGCAGATAGGAAATGTGAAATTATATTGGGGGTGGGGGAAGAGGGGAGAATACAAAACATCCCTCTGATTAGTTGAGTGTCCCTTCTTTGGATTAGCAGCTTGGGACAGATAGGTGATACAACTTTTCAATGATGATTCTGGATAATTCCCAAACAAGTTTACATTTTATTCTCTCTATCCCCTCTCTTTTATCGTATTTCTATCACTTAATATATCCCTACACACACCACACAATTGGTGTCAATGTAACTCCAAGATCTCCTGGGCAATTCTAGACTATTCTCTTACACAACATAGTATTATGTAACACTGTATAGGTGTGAGCTAAAATAATTATATCTATTCAGACCTGTTAGACCAGGGCAGACTTTGAAATGAACTTCAAAGCAAAATGTCACTTGGCAATCCTGGTCAGATATTAAAGATAAAGAAAACTTTAATAGGAAGAATGGAAGAGATATCAATTTCATTGTGAATTTCACCTTAATTCTTGCTCTTTGGAAAATGAGTTTAATTTTTTTTTTTCACTTTTTTTTGGTCTTCTCTACACACTAGCTAAAGGAGATAAAAAAAATTTTTTTAATTAGGAAAAAAAACTGAAAAAGTAACCAGTTAATTTGAAACACTATATTCTATGGCATGTCCATGTATAACAGAAAAGAGAATACTGATGTTAAATAAACAGGTTGGTCAAGAACAGGCAATTGCCTCTCTGTCATCTATGAGTAGGCCAATAAAAGGACTTCTCACAGTTTATATGGGACAAAAGCAAGGAGACTTGTTAAGGCTTAAAATGGATAATTTTTTAATTTAAAGTGCAAAAAAAAAAAAAAGGTTGTGCCATTTTTATGAAAAACACTCTTAAGTGGTACAGAATTATTTTCCCCCGGGGGGGAGGGGGCGAGCCAAGATGGCGGCGTAGGAACAGCAAGAAATCACAGCTCCGACACAGCCACATCAAACACCCAAAAAATATGACTCTAAACAAATTCTAGAATTATTTTCCCCCAAAGCCAATGGAATGTACGCTCCTCAAGAACAGGAGGTTTCTTTCTTTTCTTTTTTTGTCCTTGTATTTCCAGTGCCTGGCATATAACAGGCACTTAACAGCTGTTGCCTGATTTCAAGGTAAATACTCACAGATTATTTTCAAGGCTAACTAAGGAGAACTAAACAGAGGGCCAAAGTCAAACTGAGTTTTAGTCTTTGTTAGTTTGGGGGAGGAGGGGTTGGAGGCAATTGGGGTTAAGTGACTTGCCCAAGGTCACACAGCTAGTTTTGTGTTAAGTGTCTAAGGCTGGATTTGAACTCAGGTCCTCCTGACTCCAGGACTCTATTCACCGTGCCACCTAGCCACCCCTCCTATTATTTTTCTCAAATGGAAATAGGAGGCTTTTTAAAAACTTTAATAGATTTGATAGTTTCCAACTAGTGATATTGAAGTTTACTTTACTACAGGATATGGGGGTCCTCTCCAGTCATCCTGATCTATATCTTGCCACTGGACCAGACAGCCCCAGAGGAGAGATGGTGACTTTGGACAGCCCTACCTCACAGAAATCCAATTCACTTGCAAATCATGGCATCACCTTCTTGAAACAAAGGACAAACAACAACCTATGAGTAGTAGTAGCTGCCCTATTGGGGACCCAACTGGGCAGTTCCAGTTGGGCAACACAGTTCCTTCTTTCCTTCTCTCCCTTCCTCTCTCCTTTCGTCCCCCTTTCCTCATAGATTAGCATAATACTTTACCTACAGGCGCTCTGCCTAAAGGAATATAAATTTTGATTGCTAAAACCTTGCAAGATTATCTTGGGGTTTATGGGCTAGATTTCTTTCTTAAGAGACCGTGCCTTAAACCCAAATCACTCTAGTTCTCATGGAGTGACCAACAATTGATCCCAGCCCAAGCCTTATTTGGTTACTGCTCAGGCCCTGTTGGCTCAGAGACAGTTTAAATAGCAATTGTTTCTGTTTTGGCCAGAAACCCTGAGGGTCTTCCCCTCCCAGATCCATTTTTTTTAAACTAGGTAAATGAGGCCATTTCTTACCTAGTCTTAATCACTGATCAGATGTTGTCTCAGTAAAAGGAGACCTGGGAAAGACCTTAATTTAAAAAGGCCAAGGTCTCCCACAGTATCCTGGGCCATCTCCAGTTGTCCTGATCTGAATCTTGCCACTGGGCCCAGATGGCTCCAGAAGAAAGAGCAAGGTGAGGGAAGAGTGGCGAGGCAGAAGGAAAATCATAGAATTTTGACAAAATAAAGAGTAAAGCATAGCACTCCACTCTGATCACATCCACTGTGCCTGGGAGTTTCAGGGTTTCCCACTACAGTGGGTGGTCTTTACATTCCACATGTGATACAATATAGAAACAGATTTCAATGGATGAGGAAAGGAGGTAATTGATTCTCCCCACAACTGATTTTCTTGTCCTGAGTCTCCTGTGTTTCAGGCCTATTTTTTCACCCACCACCTTTTTAGGACAACTATTTAAGTTCTGTAAAGAAAAACCTAAACCACAGCCTACAACATCTCATTAAAATTATTCTAACTTTAAATGAAACATGGTTTGTGCTAAACTGCAATTTCAAATGACAGAGAACTGGGTCTGAAGTGGTATGGTGGACCCAGTCACATGCCAAATATAGGGACAGAGAAAAGAAGTGCTAAGTTGACAATCAACATGACAATTTACTATTAGAACTTGGATCATACAGCCTATTATAATATGCTGGAAACACTGGTTTAGGGAGTATATACTTGCACCACCTTAACTACTGGTCATAACATAAATAACTATTTTTCTTCCCCTGACTTGATTTATACTATTAAAATAAACAGAAACAATTATAATTTGCCAACGAGTCCAACACCCAAAATGCTGTCCACCAGCAAAGCCAAGGGGGTACTCACTCCTTCTGTTGGGATGAGATGGGAGCAAGACCAGTCCCTACGCCTAACCCTGCTTCCTAACTTGTCCACAAGAAACTCTTTCCTCCAATGGTTCCGAGCTTTTGCTATGGGAAATAACCACAGAAACAAGTAAAAGAGGCTAATGAAAGATGAGATGCTACTCCATGAGTAAAGAAAACAATGATATCTGTGTGGATGTGACAACAGCTTTATGTTGCTCTAAAACATATGACTACAAAAATGAATGATCTGACAAAGTGGAAAATGCATAAAGTGAATTTCCTCATCTGTCAAGTAAACTAGCCATGACAAAAGCACGTGCCTAAGCCAGGAGTGGGGAATCTGTGGCCTCAAGGGCATATGTGGCCCTCTTGGTCCTCAAATGAGGCCCTCTGACTGACTTCAAACTTCACACAACAAATCCCTAGCATGTGGCCTCCAGGCCACAGGTTCTCTCCCCACCCCTGGTCTAATCCATTAGAAGGAAATTAAACAACAGAGCCTATAAAGAATCAGCTAGCCAGCCTAAAATAAATATAAAGAAACAGGCAACAATAAACATGTATTAAATGATTAACTGGGTATCCAAAGATGAAGGTGATACTGCACTGAAGTGTTAGCATCCAATCTAGTAAGGGAAATAAATGGACAGGCTCCATATCGTTTCTCTCTCCTTTCCATTCATGGGAATCCACAAGTATTTAAGGGAAGTAGTAGTAGGATTTAGAAGCAGGAAATAATCCATGTAAAGAGGGAGGGGAATGGTAAACTAAACAGAAATGCAGCCAGCACCATGACTTCTGAAAAACTAAAAAAAGCTGGAACAAATCCATTCTAAGTGATAAAGAAACAAATGTTATGAATTATATTTCCTCACTGTTGTCCTTTAATAGAAGTCATAACATATAAGACAACTAGGTTAAAAAAAAAAAGATTCACAAAGATATCTGCCCTCTTTAGGGACTATAAAATAAGGTGTTTTTTTACCCTTGATTTCCTTTCCTGTTTTTGACAAGACCAATTTTTTTTTTCATATTCAGAAAATAAAAGCAAACCAAAGTTGACAGGAATAACTTTCTGAAATTCTAATAGCATTTTGGCCACCCTTTGTTTTTTTAGAGGAAAAAACACAGAGACAAATTTGCTCCAAATAGGAGTCTCTTTTTACGTGTTTTCACATTTCTTAAATATCTGTTGATTGCGTATTATGTTAACTGACTTATAAACCAAGCAGCAAATAAAACTCAGTTAAGAGTTTCACTTCTGCCCCAACAGAAAAAGCATTAGTCTTGCGCAGAATTTTGCAGAAATTCAAAATAATCTCAGTTTAAGATCCAAATATTCAACTCCTTTTTTGTGGGCCCAAAGAGTTCTAGAAGAGGAGATCTGAAATAATCTAATCTAAATCCCTCATTTTACAGATTTATAAATTAAGGCCTATGAACTTCACTATTCTCAGATTCCCAAACCCTCCAGGAAGCTCTAACATTGGTTTAGCATTATGGGAATTTGTTCAGTTCCCTCAAAGCTGATGAGCTTTGTAAAAAAACTATTTTAATAATCATTAATGTCTTTCTTCTATCTATTCTGACAACTTCAAATAAGTATATAAAAGTAAATATATATATATATATATATAAACATAAATGTAAATACATAAAAACATGTAAATAAATAAATAATGTGAAATAAATATATATAAAGATATATAAATAAATATATAAATGTGCACATTAAAAAGTATTCTCAGAATAACTAGGTGGCACAGTGGATAGATCATTGGCCCTGGAGTCATAAGGGCATGAGTTCAAATTCGGCCTCAGACAACTCAGTTAGCTGAGTGACCCTGAGCAAATCACTTAATCCCAATTGCCCCAAAAGGAAAAAAAAAAAAAAAACCAGACCTTTAAAAAAAAAGTATTCTCATCACAAAAAATCTCAAACCCTAATTCAGGTATTTTGAAAATAGTCATCATACTCAGTTAATTCTCTGGTGATTTACTGACTTCTGTGGTTTAGAGTCTTAAAAATAAAGAATCTGTGCTTTTAATGTGAACAAACAATTTTTAGAATTTTGCCATTTGTACTAAGTAGGTGACCTAGATAAATTACCACAAACTTCTTATACAGCTTCTATTCAACTGTGCCAAAATGAGAGATCATTTATTTTATTCAATTCTTTATGTACTTTTGCCACACATAACATTATCACTGATTTATAGTCAAGAAAGGGCTCTCAAATTTATAAAGCAGTTCACTGGACTACAAATCTCTGAAGACCTAGGTGCCAATCCTTACTGCCACTTAGGACTTCTAGGCAAGTAACTTTACTCATTTATCTTTTCCTTAGTTTTTCCATCACTAAAAATAAAAATAAAAAAAAAATCAGAAAAATAAATATTTGCCTTGATCGTTACTTTCACAGTTTATGTGATGCTAAGAGAACACACACATGAAAGTACTTCTTAGTAAACAATACAGTTCTGTACAAAACTAAGGGGTTATATGGTAATATCTGTACTTTCGTGCTAAGGAATACATAGCATCCCACCAAAATTCCTTCTGGGTTCTTTTCTTCCCCCCCCATAGAGGCAAGTGGGGTTAAGTGACTTGCCCAAGGTCACACAGCTAAATAATAAATTGTTAAAAGAAAAAAGCTATCCACTTTATCCAAGCATTGCCTTGTGACTTTATTCCACAGGTTTAGTATTTGGAAGTACTAGAAGACCTTATTATAAGACTGTTTTACCTACTATATAGTATAATACAGTCCCCCTACAGAACTACTATGGAGAACGAGTGAGACTTCAGTGTAGCAAATCCTATACAGCAAAAAATAGATCGCTGGGCTTCAACAAACATGATATTCTTCTCTTTTAACAGTCTCTAGTTTCATTCATTAAATAATTCTCACATAACCTTAGATGAAAGCTAAAGTGGTATTAATCTTGTTTTACAGATACAGATATCAAGGCTCTGATCTTCCTTAATTGCCAAGCTGAATTTGAATTTAAAATAACTGAACTACTCTTCAAATCTGGTCATTTCAGCCTTCTATCTACATGACCCATGCTATATTATCGTTTTTAGCTGGTCCATTGATTCTGACTTGCTGGTTAGTGAGTGATCCTGTTTAATCCCCTCTGCTGTGGGAGGATAGACAGGCAGCACGATAAGGGGGTTGGGGAGCGGGAGGGTGTGGGAGGAATGCTGGATTTAGAGTCAGAAGACCTGGGTCCTCATCTGTAAAATGAGACGGTCCCTTCTAGCTGTATAGCCAAGATTCTGTGACTCTCTTATCTTAAAGTCTCAGTCTCACTCCACCCGCTGGTCATGTGGTCTTGGCCAAGTGATCTAATGTCTCTGTGTCTTTGTTTTTTTAATCTATAAAATGGAGATACTAATACTTACACTATTCATCTCTTTTTTTTTTTTTGGAGGGGGGAAGATAGGGCAATTGGGGTTAAGTGACTTGCCCAAGGTCACACAGCTAGTTTTGTGTTAAGTGCCTGAGGCTGCATTTGAACTCTGGTCCTCCTGACTCCAGGCCCGTGCTCTATTCACTACCCAATGTCCAGGGTAAAAACAATTATGTTTTACTGTTGGGAAGACAGCAAATACAGAAGTTAAATAACTACTACATAATCTGGGAAGGCTTCAAAATAGGCGTCCCTGAAAACAAGAAAACCTCAAAGGAGCATAATGACTGTGGAAGAAAGAGTTGAGAATGGAGTATATTCTAGGCCTGGAGGGGTGGCTTTTGTGTAAATGCTGCCATGGGGGACAGAATTCAAAAATTATGGGAACAGTTAGTAATTCAATCTCTAGTAGCCAAAC
This sequence comes from Pseudochirops corinnae, assembly GCA_028646515.1. NCBI lineage: Eukaryota > Metazoa > Chordata > Mammalia > Diprotodontia > Pseudocheiridae > Pseudochirops > Pseudochirops corinnae. The sequence continues at coordinate 115,086,763 of CM053587.1, forward strand.
GGGGGAAAGTCATAACTACCAGGCTGAGTTTATATTTTCTCCTCAGGCCCCTCACCCTGGGAAGATTTTGGCAGCTGCATAAAAGTGGAAAGGAGAATGATTGATTAGATACGGAGAAGAACAGTGAGACAGAGGCAAAAGTCTAAGATGACTCCTAGGGTATGACCTGTCTGATGAGAAAGGCTGCTTCATAGAAACAGGGGACTTCTGGAAGATGGCCAGGTTTAGGGGAGGGAGATAATAATTTCTATTTTGAATATGTTGAGTAAGAAAGGGAAAAAAAGGAGAACCAAAATGAAGTACCACTGGGAAAGGGAGTGTACCCAGCAGAAATGACATGGCCCAGTTGGTCAATAAGCATTTATTAAGTAAGTCTGCAATATGCCAGGCCCTATATACTGAGTGCTGATGATACAAAGAAAGGCACAAGATAGTTCCTGCTCTCAAAGACCTCACAGCTGAACGGGAAAGACAACATGCAAACAACTATATACAAGCTCTATACAGGATAAATTGGATAAATCAATACAAAAAATGCACTAGATTGAAGGTGAGCTGGGAAAAGCTTCCTATGAAAGGTAGGTCTACCACATTCTTCTGCAGAGAAGTCAAAGGAAGATGAGTCTATAGAAAAGGCCCAACCTTTAAGAGCAGCATTCAGTCTAGAGGGGCTGGAAACCAAACTGCAAAAGTGGACAGTCAAGACATGAAGGAACAGAGGGCAGACGGCAGTGAAAGTGAAGAAACCATATAAATTAACAGTACAAGGGGGTAAGAGACGTGTGATTTGTGTTTGTTTTCTTAAGGATGAGACAGATGAGAATGTTTGTAGGCATCAAGTTACAGTCAGAAGGTACAGAAAGGTTGGAAATGAGAAGGTGGGGAACGTTCTCAAGAGGCAAGTTCCCAGAGGGGACAGAATAAAGTACACAAAGAAAAGGGGTGACACTTCGCCATCAGGAACAAAAGGGGCGAGGATGAATGTTACTCTGGACAGGTTTCGATGCATGAAATAGGGGAAATGAGGGAGCTGATGATGGATGGTTTAAATGTCATCATTTAAGAAGTATCTTCTCTCATAACTCAATATATCTGGGAGTCAGGTACTTCTTGCTCCCATGGTCACTTCCAAAGTCTCCATTTAACTCCTTTGCTCATTAACCTTTCCTCCTTTGAAGTCCACTCATTCAAAATTCTATCTAGTCAAAATTATGGTAATGTAACATATTGTCCTGCCCAGGTTATTCTCTCTCCTTTCTCAAGGAGTTCTGCTCCTGGTTCGCCATCTTCCTCTCCTCCCCAACTCCTGCCTTTATACTAGAGAACTTTTCAATAGATGAAGCTGCTCCTTCAAACTTCCATTTTTCAGTGTCCTTAAAACCAAGGACCAATTCTTTCACTCCATCTCAACCACATGTAGGGTTGGTCACATACAAGATTTTGTCATTAATCACAATTAATTCTAACCCTAATCATAAACACTGATGTTTCCCTATGTGACCATAACTTCCTTCACTCTTACTCTTTATTTTTCACCCCTCCTATACCTCTTCTTTGCCCTTATGAAGACCTGCAGAGCCTCTTTGATTTATCCTTCCAATTCACTGTATGCACTGCTGCCAAAGAATTTTTCTTAAAATCTAACATATGACTCCCCTACTCAACTAACTCCAGTAGTTTCTTTTTGTCTGTAGGATCAAATATAAATTAATTTCAATCAAATATGAAGATAGATCTTGTTCTTACAGCCCTGCACAACCTGGATCCTACCTGTATTCCCAACTTCATTGCATCTTCTTTCTTCTTCCAAATTCCATGATAGACAAACAAGCCTTCTCGCTTCTTCACACCTGATACTCATCTCCCATCTCCATACCTTTCCAATGGCAGTTACCCATGCCTGGAATGTACTCCCTTCTTAAAAGATATATAGATAGATAGAGAGAGAGAGAGAGAGAGAGATAGATAAAGATAGATAGATGAATGAATGAACAAATAAAATAAATAAATGTTGGCTGATTGAGTTAAATTCACCTCCTTTGGAGGCAGTGTGGCAGGAAGTGGAAAAGGTTTGAATTTGGAGAGACAGAGTACCTAAAGATACAAATCCTGATTCTGAAACTTACAACCCATATAACCTTGACCTACAATTCTCTGGGCTTCATGTTACTCATCTGTAAAATGAGAGTGTTAAATCAAGTGACTTCCCTATCTTTAAGCTCTAAATCTACGATTGCAGAAAGATCAAAGGTGATGACAGCACCAGAGGCTTTGACATGAGACTTTTTAAACATTCCCTGTGGGCAGTGTGCTCGAGTCCACCAAAGAAGTATTAATATGTGGCAAGAAGGGTCCAGGTAAAAATTTTATATTTGGTTTTTAAAGTCCTTACAATCAGGCCCTTTCCCACCTTTCTAATCTTAAACTTTATGTCTTTCCAAGTACTCTGTGATCCACCATCTCAACTTGCTGCTCTAGCAAAGATCACTCCACCTCCAGTTCCATGCATTTTCACTAACTGTCCCCCATCCTCACGTATACTTTTTGCTTTTCTTCAGGACTCAGAGGCAATCCTACCTTCAGTAAGATACCTTACTGGTCCATTCTCACCCCTCTTTGTTGTTTCTTTCCCTATCAGAATACCTCCCATTTTCACTAAATATATTTTATACGTACATAATAGTTTCTCTCGTTAGAACAGGAGTTCACTGAGGGCAGGGACCATGTTTTAGATTTTCTTTGTATCTCCAGTGCTTAATACAGCGCCTGACTCAGCGTAAGCACTTAGTAAACGCCTCTTGACTAAGTGAGATAAATGAGGGCTGCAGTAGGTACAACGTGAGCAATCTGGGTGGACCTAGGTTTAGACACTACCAACGCCTTATCAACAGAAGGGCAAGGAGAAAAGGAAGCCAAAAGTGGAGGACAAGTGTATAGTTAAGATGGTTAATTATAGGTACAAGGCAGGAAAATAAAACTAAAGAAGGGCTATGGGTGATGGACTGTCTCTAGCACAGTATGGTGAAGGAAAAGAGTGGGACAGAAAGACTGAATAACAGACAACCATTAGAGAAGGTATTTTAGAGTTCAAAATCACAGGAAATTGCACATCCATGAAGATGAGGTCCCAGTCAAGCCATGAATGCTTCTGTAGGTAGCTAGGGTAAAGTGAAGACGACAGCTATTTCTCTACATATCATGGAAGATAAAGGGAAGGATAAATTTTGAAGCCAGAGTTTTTAAGGGAAGATCATTATAAATACTGAAGTACTCAAGTATTCAAATATGAGGTACATACTTGAATGTAAGAGGACAGAGGTTGGGCTAAACAGACTCAATTCCTTGAGGAGAAAAAAAAATTAGGGTACCCTGGAGGCTGGCGGATGACAGTCCAAAGGGTATGGATAAAGTGATGGTGATGGATAGAATTCCCTATGATAATAAGAGAGAAAACCTAGAAGTGTTATTGACATCAATATGGTACCTCCTTTTCCTAGGAAAAGAGGAGTGAGACAAAGGACAACCTATACTGAAGAGTGGACAAGGATATGGTATCAAGTAGGTTTCATCAAGTACAAGAAGATGCAAACAGCATGAGAGAAAGAGACCTATGATAAAAGGTAGTTTCTTGGTGATAGCATAAAGCTGCAGAGGACAAAGTGGAAGAAGAGCACAAAGGAAAACAGGAACTGGGGAAGCCTAAGGCAAAGCTACAAAGGGAATGAAAACAGGAAGAAGTCACGAGGAAAGGAGCTTTCAGCTCAGCAGAAGGTAACCGTATCACAAGAAGCAAGAGATAGGAGAAAACAGATTACTGTGAAACAGGCTACTGATCTGACAGTGTGGAGCTGATATAGCCACTTTACTCATTTGTCCTTTACCATCATATTCCTTAAGAGATGTTAGTGCCTTTCCTCTTCTTTCTCCCGTACCCACCACTGCTTCCTGCAGTGGTCAGGTCCTTGACCTCTGCTGTGCGTGCAGCTCCTGGGAACAATTTCCCTCTCCCCAGTTTCAGGCTGACGAGATGAGTACTTCAGAGGAAGTATCTTGGACCTCATGGGTCTGTAGGCTTTGTGGAAAATTCGACTGTGAGGTGGATGAAGATCATCCAGGACAAGTTCAACCTCACAGCGTTCACTGAACAGGTGCCCCGATACAGGAAGGCACGAGACATGATCCTTAACTTGGAAACCGATGAGGAGTCAGACTCTGATAACCCCAATTGGAGTGACTTGGTTGCGTAGGCAGCACAGATGCTATATGTACTGATCCATGCCCACTATCTCCTCACATGTGGCACTGCCTAGATGTTGGAAAAATACTAGCAGGGAGACTTCAACTGTCCCTGTGTATAATGTGAAAACCAGCCCTTGTTGCCCACTGGACTATCAGACATCTGCCCCAAGTACACAGATGTTTACACATTCAAGTTATTCAGGCACTACCACACAGATGGTGCCTTACTTTGGCACTCACTTTCCCCATATGTTGCATCCTGGTACAGGTCCAAGTGGCCTGCCAACTAGTTTGGATCTAGGCTATATGCTCTAAGATCCACTCTATAGTTTATCCATGGTAGCTTTAGATAACCAGAAAGTTTAAGAGCTCCATAAAGACCATCTACTAACTTATTTCCTCCCTCTTCCCACCCAACACATCAGGCTGTGTGATACCATTTCCCTCTCCACGTTCCCCTTCTTCCCCATACACACAACTTTCTAAAACCTCTAATGGTTTTTTACTTAAATTAAGAACTCTTTTTGGTGGTGTGGTAAAAGCATGAAGTAGAGGAAAAATCCAACAAAAAAAGAAGTGTTAGTGCCAATGATCACATAAAGGAGGTCTCTAGTTCTGGGTGGCATGCAGTCACTTCCACCATCCCTCTCTGCCACAAGTCTACTAAGTGTTCAAGTTTATGAACAAGATAATTTCCAATACAGTGGTATTACACATCTTGGAGTACATCTACATCATTTGTGATGATAAAGTACACTCCAAACCTGCACTCCCCTCCTCTGACTGGCTGATTCCTCCAAGAACCATCATTTTAAAAGAAAACATTCAGGTCTGTAATCATGTCATCATACCTCTCTGAAGCTCTACACCACTCTCCAAATTTTGTCTACCATGTCCTAGAGCACAGAATATTTTCTCTCCTTGTAGCCCCTTTTTACTCCCTTTTATATGTTATCTTCCCTCATTAGAATTCAAGTTCCTTGTGGGCAGAGATTTTCTTCTTGTGTTTGTATTCCCCAAGTTTAACACAAAGCTTGGTACAAGGTAAACACTTAATAAATGCTTGCTGTTGATCTAACTTAATGACGGATGGATGGCACTTTATCATATTACAATGTCAGATAGCAAGTGACAAGAGGTGGCAACTTTAAAATTCATGTATCTATGGTAAACTTAGTTCACTAAAATTATTTATCTCCTATTTCAAAATCCTTTCTCATTTCTCCCCATGCTCATTCTCATCTTGGGAATTTTGGAAGTGACAGAAATATGCAAAAAGAATGTTATTGCTGTAGAACCCCCTTTAACCATCAGGTGGTTTATTTCTTTGCTGTTTGGTATGATTTCACTCAAAAATAATGCTCACTACAATCCAAAAATTCACTCATATGTGAGATCCAGCTCCCCCAGTGCTGGGAAAGTGAGAAGTTCAAACAGGAAATCAATATGAAGAACCAGTCTTCTCTGTGATTTCCCCAGTAGGGTAATACAATGCCAACAAATTCTGCGAACTACAGAAAGGAAAGGAATATAACAAAGATTGGGGATAGAATCTTAATGGAAGGAAAGGTGGGTCATATGTAAGGAACTGAGATATTGCACAGAGCAAAGCCGGGGCCTTAGAACTTGGATATGGAAGGCACAAATATGTCAGAAGCCAGAGAAAGAGATCGTGTTAAAAAGGCATACAATTTTGCATTGTGCAAACCAGATGAGGCCCTAAAACATCTGACAAAATATCAAAACATGAACCTTCTGAAGCTGAATGATCCTGCTTGTACCACATAATAAATTCCTTTAACCTTTCTATCAGATAAATAAGCTAAAAAAAGAGAACAGATACTCTACCATGAGTTTGTAAGACTTTGAATCACAGATTGACACTCACACCCGGGCACCAGCCAACTGCAGCACAAGTGCCAGACAGAGTAGAGATTATTGTTCTTGCATTCCATCCACCAGCAGGACTCCAAGTTTTTGCTGGCAAGGTCTTTCTTGGTCTATCCCATTTTCCCTTCCTGTCTTCCCATCTCTATCTCCTTACTCACACTCTTAAGTTCCAGTGTAACCAATGGGCTACACCCTTCCAAGATACAAATCCCATTCTCAAAATCCCCAGGCACTAAAGTGTCTCATTTAAGTATTAATCTAATTATAGCAACTGGCAAACTGGTACTACACTGTGAATGACTAATAATACACTTAACGGTGGAACAAGGGAGGGTATTGGCACCCCAAATGATTTTAATTACCAGACTACAGAGTCTTTAAATAAATTCCACATTGGTAAAAAGTTCAGGGCAGATCTTTTTTAATAAGGGATCTGGCCAACAGCACTTTCCCTCATCTAGTCCCTGGTCCAACAAGGGGATAAAACACATCATTATTTAATTGAACAGGCAGGAGGAACCCAAAACTAGACATCATTGCAACCTCTACTTTTTTCAGGTTGCTTTTCTTTATACTCACAATGTTTGCTAAAGCTAGCTACTTAGAATCATCCATTTAAAGCTGGGAATGACCTTATAACTAGAGTTCACATAGTCCAACTTCCTCATTTTGTAGATGAGAAAACAGGGGCTGAAAGTAATTAAATTACTTGTCTAAAGGCACATACAAGTAGTAGTAAGGGGCAGGGCCATGATTCAAACTCAGGTCCTCTAATTCCAATAAGAGAGGCAAAGAGACAGACAAACTGACACAGAAAGAGGACCTGAGAAGAGGTAGGAAATTGTGAGTGCCAAATTCAAGAAAATGGGGCAGGGCTCATCTGGGGAGAGGAAGGAGAAAGAGAAGAAAGCCTACAGGGCTTTAGTAAGAAACTACCTAACATGTCTTCAAGGAATTCTCTTTAAAAGCAATATATTTCACTAAATCTGGTTTGACACTGGATTCAATTTAGCTATAAAGCTATATTCTTATGTTGGCATGTAAGTGGTTGTGTCTGGTTTCCTCTGAATGAATTCTTACTGATGCAGCACATTACCACAAAGCACAAAACGCAACTTACTCTTAGCAAGTCCTTCCCCTAGACAGTGAGTGACACAACCACATTTTAATAAGAGATCTTCTTTCTCATCCCAGGGTGGGAGGGGTGGGAAGGAGAAAAGGAGGATTTTTGCTAAATAACAATCATTTTAAAATCTATCTTCATATTACACAGTATGTTTGATGGGGAAGGAGTAGAGGAGAGAATTTAGGTTCCTCCCTTGCTCAACTTATCCTGTACTCTGGCTCATTTCTGTTTTCCCCCATTTATTTCTTATTTTTTGATAGTATTTTGTTTTTTTCCCAACTATATGTAAGGACAATTTTTGGCATTCATTTTTACAAGATTTTGAATTACACATTTTTTTCCTTCCCTCTCCTCTTCCTAAAATGGTAAGCAATTTGATATAGATTATATATGTGCAATCATGTAAAGTATATTTCCATATTAGTCACAACTGTGAAAGAAGAAACAGACTAAAAGAAAACAACATAAAAAAAGTAAATTTTTTTAAAAAGTATGCTTCGACCTGCAATTAGAGTTCAGTTTTTTATCTGAATGTGGGTAGCATTTTCCATCATGAGTCCCTTGTAATTGCCTTGGATCATTCTATTTCTGAAAAGAGCTAAGTTATTCATAATTGATCATCACACAATGTTGCTGATACTGTGTGCAATGTTTTTCCAATTCTGCTCATTTTGGTCAGCATCAGTTCATATAAGTCTTTGCAGGTTTTTCAGAAGTCTGCCTGTTTATCATTTCTTATTGCACAATAATATTCTATTACATTCATATACCATGACTTAAGTCAGTCATTCCCTACTTGAGGAGCATCCTACTTCAATTTCTAATATTTTGCCACCAAAAAAAGGGCTGCTTAAATATTTTTGCACACGAGGGTCCTTTTCCCTTTTTTATGATCTCTTTGGGATACAGACCTAGTAGTGTTATTTCTGGATCAAAGGATATACAGTTTGGTTGCCCTTTGGGTATAGTTCCAAATTGCTCTCCAGAATGGTTAAATCAGTTCACAACTCCACCAACAAAGTATTAATGTCCCAATTTTCCCACCTCCTCTCCAACATTTATCATTTTCCTTTTCTGTCACATTAACTGTGGTTCACTTCTTACTTTCATCCTTTTATTCGCACAACTCCTGGTACTACACACAGAGATCAGAAAGGTGATGTACTTACTAAAAGGGGTTGCACTGATTAAAACTGAAGGACAAAAAGCAGACTCTATTTTAACAATGAGAGGTACTATAGTATACTGGATTAGATTTGAGAAAGCATGAGTCCTACCTCTAACACGTGTTTGGGGAAAACATATCGCATACACAAACCCACACCCATATACACACCCACTATAATAAAAACCTTCATGAGGCTCCACAGTATGTAGAGTCAATAGGGGGTGCCTTTGGAATCAGGTTAATCTGGGTATTGTCTTGGCTTCAAGTACCACCTGACACATACAGTCTGCAGAAAGGCATGGTTGGGAGATGGAGTGCCGTGGAAAAGGAATAACAAATAGGCCAATGCTGGTAGATTTTTAGAGTACTTGGGAGTACAATTTAAGAAGACTGAAAAGGTAGAAAAGGGTTAGTTTGCAATGGGCTTTAAAAAAGGTAGGGGATTTTATATTTGATCCTTGGTAGTAGGGATCCACTGGAGCTTATTGAGGGGGGGAATGAGACATGATCAGACCAGTACTTTAGGAAATACATTTTGATAGGTGAGTGCAAGATGGAGTAGAATGGGGAGAGAACTGAAGAAGGGGGACCACCCATAAGGTTACTGCAATAATCCAAACAGGAGGTGAAGAAATCCTGCACCAACTAGGGTGGAGAAAAGGAGATGCATATGAAAGATTGAACCTTTCAGTGTAGCAGGAAACTGCAGAAAACTGTAAGCTGCAGAATGACTGCTGATTTGTACCGATAAGAGAGTCTCCTAACCAGGAGCTTCTTAGACTGATGAAATCCCAAATCCAGTCCAAATATATATCACTCCTCAACTTGGAACATATAAAAGATGTATACTAGTACACTAGGTCTGTGAACTTCTTATGTGACAACTGGGATTTAGAGAAACTGTGTAGTAAATCCATCCTGAGACCTACAAGCAAACTTTTCAATTATTAATATAAGTCTCCTCATAATCAATTTGTATTTTCCACATAGATTTCTGTGAGATACCCATGCCCTCCTTCAATTACTTACATTAGTCAAATCAAAAAGCATTATATGATTTGTATCATAAAAAATTCAATTTTTTGTTGTCTTAAAAACATAACCTGGGACAATTGCCAAGGAGATTTGTCAACTGACAGTGTAAATCTTGGGAAAACAAACCATCTCCTAGTGCATTAAATTCCACACTACAGTGAAAATTCTCTCTAGTGATATACAGTAGTGAGAGGAGTCAAGATACATGCAAGCTTTCTAAGTCTCTCATTTTAAATGCTCCCAGAGGGATGAAACATGAATAAGGACAATTATTTCACAATCGGTTATAAAATATAATTTCAATTTTAATGCAGTCTTAAGCTAACAAAACACTACTACCAAGTATTTCAGAAGTGTTATTGAGGTTTCACAGATCCTACTAATCCTCAAGACCTCCTGGAACCCTTTCTTACTCCAGGAAGAGTTGACCTACAAGCGAGTTTGCCCTCTTGTTGTCATAAATCAAAGACTCCAAAGATAAGCACAATTCTACAGCCAGCATGCAAGCAGTACTGAACTTCCAGCAGTTGTGACAATGTAATGAAAGATGGTACTCCTGCAGTTCTCCTGGAGGTTACGACAGCAGGAAATAGCAAAGAGCTGCTTACAGTTCACCACAGATAAAACCTTTCATGAGCTCCCTCCTCATCTGTTATCACTTCCATAGAAACTCACCTTACTCCTCCATCTATTGGACATCAATTTGTGAACTCATATGTTGTACAAACCTTTGGGCAAAGAAAAGTAAATCACTTCACTGACGCAATGTTAAAAGACAAGAAGTAAAATGATTCTCTCTGAATAATTCATATATAGATATGTTCATTTTTTTTTGTGGTGCCCTGTGGAATCCTGTGTGCTGTTTAAAGGCATCTACTCAGTAATCTCTCAGATCATGAAGGATTCATTTACATGTTTCCACCTTGTTCAACCCTAAGCCACTCTATCACACACTCACACTGACTGCCACCATGATGGTGAGAAGGAAAATCCTTTCACACCAGAGTGCTAAAAGATTTGTCCTAGGAGTAAGTAGGTAGCACAGTGGATAGAACACCAACCCTGGGGGGCAAGGAGGACCTGAGTTCAAATGTGACCTGTGTGACTCTAGGCAAATCACTTAACCCCAACTACCTGCAAGGGGGAAAAAAAAGGCTGGTCATAAGGAAGAATTTAAATTGCAATTAAGAATTTAAAATCTTCCATTTCCTGCATCCAGGATAATCACACGGAAGCTTTCTAATTAGACCAGCGGTTCTCAACCTGTGGGTCGCAACCCCTTTGGGGGTCAAATGATCCTTTCACAGGGGTCGCCTAAGATCATTGGAAAACACATATTTCCAATGGTCTTAGGAACCAAGACACTGCTCCTCTATACGTCTCCAGGCAGGTCCCCCACATGCAGATACACCCAAATACGCCCACATATGAGTATTAAAGGGTCGCAGCATTAAGAAGGTTGAGAACCACTGGATTAGACTAAAGGAATTCCTAGCATATAAATATTCTTCTTTCTTTTTTTAAATAGATAAGAAAATGAATCTATAAAATCATTGCTCTGTTCAATAGTAAAAAATTTTAAACGTGTGCTCAAATGATAGGAACGGCTATGTGGCACAATGGACAGAGCATTGGGCTTGGAGTAGACTATTTTCCTGAGTTCAAATCAAGCCTCAGACACTTACTACCTGTGTGACTGTGGACAAGTCCCTTATCCTGTTCCTCATATGTAAAACGAGCTGAAGAAGGAAATGGCAAACCATTCCAATATCTTCGCCAAGGAAACCTCAACCGGAGTCAAGAAGAGTTGAACATGGCTTAAAAAATGACAAAACAAGTACTACAAGTACTACTAATGATAGTGTGAATGTCTACCTAATACCTGCATAACTAATTGCAAAGTAAAAAACCTAATAAACCAAGTGAAAGACCGTGAATGTTCTTACCCTAAGTGCCCACCCTTTTAAAGGTCAAACAAAGAAGAAAAGGTTTTTCAAAGATCCAATTACTGTCTCCTAAGATGACTCCTCTTTAACTGGGAGTTTCCATGAACTATATTTTAAAAGATAGCAGTGAAACATAATTACTTTGTGAATTATAAGCTGTTCATGCACTAGAGCATAACTTGAAAATTCCCCTAACATGTTATAAATATGCTGACCAAACCAAATTAACTTTCCAAAATATAAGCATGATACATACCATGCAAAGCAAAGTGTTTCAATGGTTACCATCTGCCAACTCAAGAACTTGGGTTTGCAATTCACATAAAATTTACTCGACTCTATAAATCACTCATGGCCTATACACATGTACAATATTTTAGTGACATTCTGAGCCCAAATCCAGCCACCTTGTAATGGTCTAAGTCTCATCTACAAGTCACTTAATCTGAATGTATAAAGAGTTCCCAAAAATGTGAACTTTAACCAGGCTATCATTCTTCTTCAGACAAGATTTTCCCCTCCATTCCACATAACTTGCCAAGTTAAAAATGTTTTATATTTTAATACTGTTCTGTCTTTAAATACTTTAAGCTGTGACAACAGAAAAACAGTTGCACTCTCTAACAAAAAACAAAAACAAAAAAATCCTACTAACCTACTAACATTCTACTAACTTTTAAAATGTGCCTAAAATTAGAGGAAAATTCTGAGGTGAATGGGGGATGGGAAGGGAGGTTAGGTTAGTATAAAGAACACAGGTTGTGGAACTAGAGGATCTAGGTTCAAATTCCATTTCTTACACTTAGTATCTATGTAACCTCAATTCCTCCTGCAAAATGAGAGGACTGTATTGGGATATCCTCTGGGTATCCTCAGGTAGGTATACCCTTCCAGCATTCAGAAGTTTCCTAAATATATTTCCAACTCAGATGTGTTCTGTGGCTAAGTGAATCTGCTTCTCTAAAGAGCTCTGAAACCTTGACAAAGACAATCTTATTAAGGGATCCCCTGAATACACTTGCTGTATATCCCTCTGGACTGCAGATTTCCACACCCAATCTCTATGAAACATTTTCTGCCTGCATGTGAATTCTCTGAAAACAATTAATTTGAGACATCCCTTAGATTTGCAATACTGGTTAAGGCATGCAAAGACAGTATTTCAGCACTCCACAGTAGTAGACTCGCCAATTTCTTACATTCAAAGCCAGTACATAATGTGCTGCTGTTTATTAACAGATCTGATTTGCCAAGAGCACATATGGTTTCTTCAAACTGTCTTTTTAATGGGAAAAACTCCATGAGGACTTATCTTCCTTGAAATGAAAACACCTGAAAAAGACAGTTGTTGGAATGTAGACTTAGAAACAGAGCCCAGTTCAGCAAAGAGTACTTCCACCTCAGAACAGTTCAACTCTCCTTTAACGTGCTGTTTCTTCTGTACTCAACAGATGCAACATAATGCTACGAACACATTCACACATTTTAAGTCACTTTTTCCTTACTATACCTAAGCTGATCCATTAGTCAACAAAAACAAATTTGTTGCTAAACCCTATTCAAGAAAGGCTTTGAATAAGATTATTTACTATACTACATACTACACAACTGACAGACCCTAACAACAAAAACTGACAAAGCCCCTCCTCCCTTTTTATTTAGTTCATCCTGAAATACTATTTTATTTTGAGGATAACAATCTTTTCCCTCACTTGACCTTGGAACCTCCTCTTCCAGACTGTTAGAGTTTTCTAAATCTGCCCTTGGAACAGTTTCATTGTTCTCAGTTAAAGAGAAAAGGGAGTGGACATCTCCCATCCCTGTGACCAGTAAGGTCTCACTGCAATCAGAGAAGTCTCCCTGAAACCAAAATCTCCCCTGTGGCAGCATCAACAGCTACCACTGTGCCAAACTAACAAGTTTTCTAATACAATACTTCCAATTCATAGCACCACTGTATTGCTCATGACTCTTATGGGCCAATTATACCCTTCTCTTTGACATACATTACAGAACTAGAAAGTTCACTTTCTAAGGTCTGCAAACCAAAGAACCCAGAATTTTATCTTATAAATGACACTCTTTCAAATACATTTTATGGTTCATGGAAATAAAAGGGCACCATGTGATTTTCTTCTGTTTCCCTCATGAGAAAATAGCCTAGGCTATCAGAATGTCTAACTAAGAAGAAACTTAACTCTTGATTTACAAAGACAGTCATTTACATAGCAAGGTACAAGTCCATCACCCATAATCTCATCATACGTGTCAGATCACTGACAACGAAGTAATCAAGGCTAAAAGATGGTAATGAGTTAAAGTTGTTTGTTAACCAAGGCAAAACAAATACAAGTTTCTTTGTACAAATCTGAAGAAGGAGAAAAAACAAAATGATTGTGGATCCTATTTCTTATTACATATGTTTTATATTTACTGTAAGGATAGTACAGAGTCAGAGAAGTCAAGAGAATCAAGATATTCAAAAAAGAAAAGGATGAATTATGTCAAATACTATATATATTTTTATATATGTATAGAGAGAGAGACAGAGGGGGGGAAGGTTCAGGAGAATGAAAACTGAGAAAAAGGCGTTGAACTTGGCAATTAAAAGGTCATTAGTGACCTCAGAGATTATAGCCTTCCTGTAAGGCTTACTCTGAAAGAAAGGATTTATGCCTGGGTTCCTGATTAACTTAGGTTGATCTGTGTTTTGTAGAACTGGTGTGCTATGAATAGAGAGCTCCACGGAAAAGTTTGTCAAATCAAACTGGACGTGTATCAAAGGTATACATTGCATGTAGCTCTTTGGGAGTATGAAAATGAACCAAATTTTCTTTATTCTACTCCAAAATTACCCCCCAACACACATACTTATTGTCCCTTTGGGATTTCCTCACTTGAGGACCCGGGATCAACATTTGGGGGTACAATGATATATTTAAAACTCAGCTAAGTGAGTTTTTTGCTTTCAAGTGATATGACACCTTTAAGATACAAAGACAACCTTACAAAGGGATCTTTTGAATTACGATAGTTGTGAGACCTAATCTTTGTTACACTAAAAACCAACAATATATTGACAAACTAAAATCTTTGAATGTAATTATTATGGAAAAGAATGAGGGTTTCTTAATTTGACTCTTTTAGAGTCTAACTACAGTGAAGAAAACAGAAAAATGTAAAAATATACTTATGTAACATGTAATATTTACTTTATTCCTTACCTTTGCTTTTTTAACTTAGTGTTAAAAAAAAGAAACTTACATTTTTCTACTCTTATTGATAAAATGAGAATTTTGTTCCTGAAGACACTGATTAATCAATTCACTTGAAGCTGGAAGAAAGATGGAGCATGCCTATATTCTTAAAAGCTTGAATATCACTTTAAGCTATTTGGGGCCCAGAATGTATATATCCACTTCTGCTTATACAGAAGTAACTCTAAAAATAGCATGTTTAACCATTTAATGACTTGTATGCTTAAATCACAAGTGTGAAATCAAAACAAGAGTATGACCAACCTAGTTAGATATGGGGATAAAATTCTACTCTTAAACCTGTAATGATATTTGAAAAGCAAAAAGAAAATTCTATTTGAAAACTTTTCTACTTTAAACTTCCTTTGAATTTGAAACCAACTATTTTTATAATCATCTAACTTGATAAGCCAAATTAAAACAGAAGTACAAAGAACACTGAGTAAGAAATGATTTATGAACTGTATGAACTCTGGGAATAATTACAAAAATGTTTTTTCAAAATGCTTTAAAAATATAGCCTCATCTTTTCCATAGCTTCTTGAAAACTAAAAAGACATTTTTACAGTAGAAGATAAATTATATTTCTCTCCAAAAGACAAGCCAATTCAGGTTTAATAGCCAGTAATAATTTTAAAATCAAGTGAGGGAATAAGTGACTCACTAACCTCAGGATCCACTGCTAATAAATAGAAATCCAACCTAGATCTTACATTTATGATACTGATTCAATTACGTAATAATTATTTTGAAAAGCAACCTAAAGACAAGAAAATCCTTTAATCAACTTGCTTCTACTGAATTAAGGAAGCAACTATTTCTTCATGACATGTTATAAAAAGCATCTAGGTAGAGCACCGAGCCTACAGTCAGGAAGACTCATCTCCGTAAGTTCAAAACTGGCCTCAGACACTTACTAGCTGTGTGACTCTGGACAAGTCATCTAACACAATTTCCCTCAGTCTTCTCATCTGTAAAATGAGCTGGAGAAGGAAATGGCAAACCGCTCCAGTATCTCTGCCAAGAAAATCCCAAATGGGGTCATGAAGAGTCAGACACCATTGAAAACAACTAAAAAACAAAATATAACCTCTCATGTAATGCAGGTATTCAATAAAGGCTTGGTTTTTTTTTTTTTACATAATGACCTCATCCCAACTAAGCTTTTCAAAAGAAAGTCTGATTGCTCAAGCAAGGCTCTGAAATAAATCTTAACTCAGATTAAAAAGGTGATTATTTTTAGGGTAGCTTTGGCTGGGTATGCCTACCCAAGTCATACCTCAGATCTGACCACATGGCACAATGAAATCTTAAAAAAAAAAAAAAGTTCTTCCTTTAACCACCCAAAGCTCCAAATGAGTAAGCATTCTATTTTTAGTCATCCTGAGGTATGGTTTCCAGACAGATTTTTCCCTACAACATACCACCTCCTCAATATTGAGTTTCAGCCTCTAGCAGTTTAGGCTTTTTCCATTAGTTTAGTTTTAGAGGATCTTCTGAACTATGGGCACGCTTTCTGGCTTCTTTTCAAAAGAACGCCAGAGAGCAGAGAATTTTTCTTCATTTGAAGAGAGACTCTTTCTTTCCCTCTATTTTACTTCAGTGAGCATACCCCCTTTGCCTCACATACAAACTTTTAGTTTTATTCCTTGGTAGTCTTTTTTCAACCTCATGAGCCTGAGTATCCTAAGTGACAGAAACTTTCATTTCTAGTTTAGGATGCTACCAACTTTGTTTGCTTGAACTTAAAATTAAGAAGGACAAAAAACCCACAGTGTAAAACAAAGCACTGTGCATAGGAAGCTCTCCTTACTCAGTCGTCTCCTCTGCTGGTCCAGTAACATTAAAATCACTCATTTGATGAAAAGCCATTGGACAAATTCGGCTCCACGGCCATAATGGAGAAAGGGTAGATCAATTCAGGAGTCATCAACTAAACCTCTTGTATAGATCCAGATTTAGTATATAATTGTGCAATGTTCAATTTACAGTGGCTGTAAAACATACGGATGAAAAATAATCACTGGATTGATTTGCATAGTAAGAAGGCTCTTACGCTAAAGAAAGATGATGCTACAACATGTCAGCACAAAGACTGTTAACAACAGATAGTCACAGATTACAGAGCCAAGAGCTAGGACTAGCAGATCTCAACTTTAAAGCAAAGCTGGAAACACAGAAAAAAAGTGTTCTTAGACCAAAAGTTCAACCCAAAGCAAGGTTCTGATGGTTGTTAAAACAGGGGAATCTACAATTGGGGACAAATGCACTGACAAGAGGTTAAGAGCAGGCTCTTGAGCAAATTCAGTCAAGTCAGAATTGGAACATCAAAAAGGTAATGAGGTAGCCCAGAGAAAGCTGGGTGATAAAAGGTACAGGGTGAAAAAAAAACCAGGTACCAGCAAAGCTGCAGGATAAAGGCACAGGGAGCAAAGAAAGAGAAAACCAAATCATTGAATCACAGGATTTAGAGTATGAAAGGACCACAGCTACTCTTGACCTGCTTGTTTTCCAAGGACCAGATAGAGAGATGATACAGGTAGTAAAACAGCCGAGTCATGACTGATCTGAGGTGTCAGCAACTTGCTAAAAGATGAAGTTAAGGAGGCAGAGGGGACAGAGGGCTGAATTTGAAGTCAGAAAGTTCTGAATTCAAATCTTGTGTGAGATACTTACTGGATCACTAGTATGATCCTGGGCAAATCATTTAACCTTCTCCCATCTCAGTTTCCTCATCTGTCCAATGGGGACAGCTTACAGGGTTATTGTAAGGAACGAGTGAGATAATATTTATAAAGTGCTTTACAAACCTTAAAGCATTATATAAATGCCAGTTATTGTTATTATTAGCAAAAAACTTTTTACATGTCTCCCTTTTAGGTAAAAAACAAAACAGTCCCAGTGAAGTTTTTTTGGATAGTGTAAAGTTTAAAACGGGATTAAATGGGAACACAACTGCAATGCATGAGTAGCAGCAGTTTCTGCCTGACTTTTAAAGGATGGGAAGATTTCCAACCCTTCTTCTTTCTCCTCTCTCATCTTCATTATCTAATGATCTTTTTATTCATAAACCAAGGTTCTTACTTTGATTTTGACCCAATATGTACACAGGAAGAGCAATGTAGTCTTCATTTTAACTTACATTTTCATAAATTAAACAGCCATGCACTGTAAGGCACGAGTATAATGCTCATGATAGTATGTATCATCTATGGTATCAATGGCTTATCTGAACTTCAGGCACACTGCCAGAATGAAGATAGTGCCAGTGAGTCTAAACTCGGGTCCTTGAAGCCACAACAACCTTTGGGGAACCACATGATGGCTATTTCAACAGCATTTATCAAAGCAGAATTCTGACCTAAGCAGCTGGTGCCAACACGAAGTGACATGGGGATGGCTAGTCTGCTTATCAGTCTGACTTACAAGAATTATGTTAATCACCCACATAGCAGAAGAGACAATGGGATGGATCAAGATCTGATTAACATCCCCATTTATGATCAACCAAGCCACAGAGTCTGAACTGTTTCTACACCATAGTACTATGACAAGACTACTAGGCTGGACTAACCCTGCTATTACTGGTGCTCATGCAGGGGCCTCAGTCTAAGCCATCAGACAACACTGTCTCCTCCCTATCTAACCCAAGACACCCTTCAAATCCCTTTCATCCATCTACCATGTCACCAGGGTCTACTCATTATGACATCTTGCCATCTGTCCTATATCCCCTGTGGCTTGCCCTGCCACC
Organism: Pseudochirops corinnae; assembly: GCA_028646515.1. Lineage (NCBI taxonomy): Eukaryota > Metazoa > Chordata > Mammalia > Diprotodontia > Pseudocheiridae > Pseudochirops > Pseudochirops corinnae. The sequence goes on from CM053587.1 coordinate 115,105,178, forward strand.
CACACATGCCAGCAAATCCAACAAGTACAAGCTGGTAGTGCCAAAGACAGGGTGAATCTGAAACTCTCTTTTCCATATGGTCTACATGAGGAACACTGTAACAGAGATCAACTATTTCTGACACTGGTGTCCAGTGAATGCAAGGTCACAATTTTGAAACCTTTAAAGCACTGTATAAAATATCAGTTGTTCTGCACAGCACTTTTAATTCAATATATGTATATGTGTGTGTATATATATATATATATATATATATATATATATATATATATACACATACACATACACATACATACATATATATAAAATTTTTCTGCTATGCCTATTTTCTCTTTTGTTTTCACAGAATTTCTACTCAAATGTTGAGTTCCTAAAGCAAAATTTCTGCTAATTAAAGTAGTCCTGGACACCACTCCCACAGTTTAGTTTATTAACCAAGATAATATCTTTTGAGATGCTTATACTGTGAATAAGCTAGGTAAATAAAGTCAGTTATTGAATAAGCTATTTGGGATATGAACTTGCACATGGATAAAAGAATTAGGAACTGCTTCAGAAAAGGGTCTGAATATCTCCTATAAACAGGGATTCTCAACTTTTTGTCTTCTAGATCCCCTTGGAAGTCTGAAGAAGCCTAAGGACCCCTTCTCAGAATAATGTTTTTAAATGCATAAAACAAAATACATAGAATTACAAAGAAACCAATTATATTAAAATATAATTATTAAAATCAAACTCTTCTAATTCCAGTTTTCCCTGCTAACCAAAGGCTTGTTGGAACTACTGAGTCACTGCCAAATGTTATCCTTTTTATGAGTTGGCTTCTAAGATGTGAAAATAATTCACTACTCTCTCACCATTAATAAAGACTAAAGAATGCTCAGTGAAAGCTGGTTATTGATAAAAGATGTTGTTCTAACTGGTGTAAAGTACCGGTTGCTAAGATCCCTCGGGAAAGCCAATGACAATTATCTGAAGACTGGTGCCTAGGCCAAAACATTCCTGATGCCCACAGGTAGATAATGTTGTCAGTTGAGTGACCTTGTTCTGGCTCTATGTCAGCTGAGTTTCACCAGCTTCTCCCTAGGAGATTCATTTCATTTTACACAGGAATCTTCTTGGGAGTCAAATATATGACTGATAAAAACACCTAGAAAAATGCTGCAGCAATGATACTGTCTCATTTGACCCCTGTCCTAGACCAAGTAAATGTTTTCATATGGATCCGTTCAATTCAACAAGCATTTCTCAAATACTATATGCCCTCAAGAACAATAATAATTGCTAACATTTATATAGAGCTTTCAGGTTTATAAAGCAAAAGCACTTTTTAGTTTATTAAATCCTTACAACAATTCTGGGAGGTAGGTGCAATCATCATCCTGAAGGCTGAAAGAGCTTAGGTGACTTGCCCAGGGCTACATAGTTAATAAAGTGTCTGAGGCAGAAACTAAATTCCGGACTTACTAAGTCTAGAGCAGACCTGCAAAACTTGGCAGTAGTAACGGTCAAAATTAAAATAGGCTAAACTTCTCTGGCCTCAGTAAAGTTGTGATTATAGATTAACTATTTTGCAAATAAACCATATTTTTAAAAGGAAAATTTCAATTAATATCAATTAATTACATGTACTGCTTAAGATTTCTATCATGAAATCACATTAATGTTTTAAAAAATTACCTTGCTAAGTGGTACAGGTTTTAATACATTTTTCGGGTTTTCTTACTGTTTTACAATTAATTAATGGAATGCATTTCTGGCTAGCAATCATTTTATTGTACTCCAGAATCATGTTTGAAATCAATTTCTTTAGAAATCTGAAAACTAACCTTAGTAAGCTGCCTCATTTTCTGAATCCACTTTCTTGAAAAACTGTTGTTCCCCAGTGAGATTTTTCAACAATTTGGATACTTAAATTTGTTTTTCATTGGTATCCAATTTGCTTAAGTCAGGATGTCTTGATTTGAAATGATGATGAAGATTATATTCCTTCAGAACGGCTATTACTTCTTGGCAAAGAAGGCGCAATATTTTGTCTCTCGTGTAAGTAAACAAGTATCTATTTGTCCACTCTGGATTAACACTCTATGTTCTATTTTGACCTTTGATTTCTTCTTGTCACCCATTTTACAGTCACCCCAAAAACTTTAATGTTAGAACCAAAAAGTCTCTGCTGCAACTGTTCACATACAAGAAATACCCAACTGAGCGGGTTTTACTCATTTAACTCATTTAACATTTACTCGTGTAATTCAGAGGGCAGCCGTGCAGCGAAGGAGAAGCCCTCGAGTTGCTGCCGCTCCTCCCCTAGTGGGCAGTCAGCTGCGTTGATACGTGGCTGCACTCAATTTGTCTTTGTTCAATGCCAGTAATGACTGAAAACACGGAGAAAAGTTATAACTCTAACTCCTCTCAGACTAGACAGACTGACTGTGGTTGGGAGTGCACGGTGCCAACCCACCTGCCAAGTTACATTATGGACACAATAGTGACTAGTGGAAGACAGGCTAAGCAGGGCCCGGCAAAGCACTTGTTACATCTTTACTTTCTTTTAGATCCTCTACATTTTCTGCAGACTGCCCAAAATCCTTTGGTGGGCTGCAGGTCGAACGTTGTGGGAGCCTGGTCTGGAGCTTAATCTACTCACTGTAACCACCTTCCTGCTTAACACGTCCCAGAAGCACAAAATGTGAGAAAGGGGCCTCAGCAGTCAACTAATCCAACTCTTCTACCAAAAGAATCCTCACTATAACACACCCAAACAATGGCACTCACTGCCTTTTTACTCTGAAACTTTGGTGAGACACTGAAGAGATAACCTATACTCAGTTCTTTTACTGTAACCCAATCAAGTTGTTAATATCTCTTAATTTCTGCCCTGACAACAGAGCAACTTGCCAGGGGCAAATTATAAAAAAAAAAAGAAACCTGGATTTACTCATCAAAATGGAGGGGAGGAGGAGAGGGAAATATGAAGACTGAAGGTAGGAAGTAGATACACGTAGCAATATTTCACTTTCTTGTTTTAAGAAGGATGTATCCCAAATTTTCAGTCATCAATATCTGAATTTTGTATACTGACTAGAACAGCCAAAAGAGTACTAACAAACAGTATAACTACACAAAAAGTCTTAATGTAGACTTCCTTTCATCAGTCTTGTCTCATAAAGAGAAACTGTCTTCTATTGTAACTTGACTAAGTTTGTCCTGTTCTCTATGTCTTTGCCCCCTTTGATAAGTAATGTCCACAGCTGAAGGAAGAAAATCTCTCATCTCTTCTATACAATTAGTTGCCAAGTCTTGATTCTATTTCCACAATCTCTTCTATCTCCTCTCCACTTATGCAATTACCAGCCTAGTTCAGTCCATCACCATGTCTTTCCCGGACCACTGCAATCACTTCCTAACCAGTTCTTGTATCAAATCATCTCTAGTTCATCCTCCACACAATTACAAAATTCTTATTCCCAAAGCACAGTTGTGCCTATCCTCAAGAAGCTTGCCGTTGACTCTGAGATAAAATACAAATCCCCCATCTGGCATTTAAAGACCTTCAGTGTGGTTCCTGCTTACTTCCCCAGGCTAATTTCACATTACTTCCCCATAGCAGGACCACTCTAAACATACACCAGCAACCAAGGTTCCTCATTTAGAGAAAAGCAATTCACTCCAGCAAAAACATGGTGATGGCCAGAATTCTTTACTTGTTAGCAAGAAGTCCTTCTCTAATTTAAAAAAAAAAGTGACTGCTAACTCCTTGATCAACATCCTTATACTACCATAGTGACAGCCATGATGTCCCATACATCAGGAAAACCTTCTTTGTTGGAGAGGACCACATTATTCCAAGTCCTACAGAATCTATTATCACTTAAGACCTAGTTATGGCAGAGAAGATGAAGAAGAATCAGCATGAGCTAGTGAACATCATCACCTAAACAAAATCTGCTGTTTAAAAATTCACTTTGAAAAATATCTCCTTAGAAATTCCACAAGTACAACTGGGGGAATTTCTAAAATGACTTCCCATACATTTTATCACCATGCCATATGTATACATAAGAATACACACAGTCAAACAGCAGGGAAAAATGAATAAACTCATCTCTGGATCCATCAGAATTTATTACTAGGGGTGGCTAGGTGGTGCAGTGAATAGAGCACTGGCTCTGGAGTCAGGAGGACTTGAGTACAAATCTGACCTCAGATGCTTTAACACTTAGTAGCTGTGTGACTAGCAAGTCACTTAACCCCACTTGCCCAGCCTGCCCTCCTCGGGGAAAAAAAAAAAAAGAATTTATTACTAGGCAGATAAACACATTTGCCTTGACAGGTGACAAACACTACTCAGAAAGCAAGGAAAATTCTCAAAACAAACAACTTTTTTATTCACCAAAATTCAAATAAGATCAGCTCATGGAAGTCTGGAATTGAGTAACAGGCCTGACAATGACTTATAAAAGTCAATAAAACTTACTTGGGGCATTCAAATGTGACCCTTGCATTCTACAAGAATACTCTTAGCACTAAAATTTGATTTAATATTGTTTGAATCTCAAGTATTCCTCAAGTAGGAATTCTACTACCTTTGCAGTTTAGAAAAATAAAAGCAACCCTGAAAGGTAATTTTGTTTATTAGTACTGTAACTAAGTCCCGGAAATTTCACATAGTGGGTCTATAGATTTAGTTTTTTGATTAAAGGAAAGCTTCCAATCTTTGCCCCAGTAAAACTACCACTATCTCTTAAGTTTCCATCAGTTTTTGCTTTGTTTTTCTGTAAGAGTATAGAGAGGTGCAACATGTTTTAGGGTAAAGTGTGCTGGACTTGGAATCAGCAAGAACATGGATTGTGAGCCTGCAGGCTTGGGAGGATGGAACCCTCCTTTATAGGAAAAGGAAATTTGGGGAGAGAAAGTTTAGGGAGAAAAATAATGAATCGCAATTTGGATATGCCGACTTTAAGATGTCTACTGGACATCCAGCTTGAGATGTATGAATTGACAGGCATGTGAGTTTGGAGGTTAGCTGAGGTTAGAGCAGAACAGGCAAACAGAATTAAGAAAGTAATACACTGTTATTAATATACTACATATGAAAAGGACTCTAAATGGAAACTGGACTCCGATAGCAGTACTGACCAAACTTAGTCCCAGAAAACCTATTAAAACATATCTACATTCTCTCAAGAAAAAAGGGGGGATGTGTTCATACAGTGCCTGATATCATCACTATAAGTTGTTTAATAGCATTTTGAAACCCTATAAGTGAGGATTCAATGAGGAGATAATTTAGAAACAACTGTGATATAAAAATAAAAAGCTAAAATTAATTTAATCACTTTAAACTACAGAGTCTGAATGCATATTGAAGCAAACTACTTGTTCTCTCTCTTTTTTTTGTTTTGTTTTGTTTCTTCTTTCTCACTGTTCACTCTATTGGTTATAATCCTTCTTTACAACCTGACTAATGTTTAATGTGAAGGTATTTGTAGATCCTATATTTGAATGCATGCCACAATAGGGGCAAGGGGCAGAAAATTTGAAATTCAAGGGATTGTGGAACTGAATGTTGTAAGCTAAAAGTAAACAAATAATTTTTTAAATCACCTTAATTTTTTTTTAAATGAACTTCATAAAAAGATGTGTGAAGCCTGGTTAGACAGATGATCTAGCTAAGGAACAGTGGAAACATTCCTAACAGAACTGTCTGGCAATGGGATGAGGTATCTCAGAGGTAGTAGATTCCTCCTCACTGGTGGCCTTCCATCATAGACTGGATAATCACTTGTTAAATGTACTGTAGATTAGAATATTCTTTTCCAGGTGTAAGTTCAACTACATGCCCACTGATGTCCAGAAATGCATACAGGTGGGTGCTAGCTTTGGAGCCACAAGTCTTGAGCTCAGATTTTGCCTTAGAAACTTGCCAGACTCAAAAAAGAGGGTATTGGACATGATGACCTCCAAAGTTCCTTCAGCCCCTACATCTTATGATTTTGGGCTCTAATTTTACCTTCCACAGCTTGAATTTGACCATGTCTTCAAAAATGATTTTTTAAAAAAACACACCCTAAAATGGATTAAGGTTTAGACATACAAAAAAAATGAGTTAGATGGCTATGTCATGCCACATTTTGAATGAGCCAAGAATTAATCAATAATCACTTATTAAGTGCCTACTATATGCCAGGAAGTATGCTGGAATCCAGCATTCATCAAGGTTTTTCAATAAAAACCACTCTATCTTAAATTCTGAATTCTGGCCTCATTTCTCTCCTTTAACAAATAATGACTCACCTGGGTAAGGGTATATTCAGACTACAAAAAGTTACTTACAAGATACTCTTTGGTGATAAGATGACATAGGTTCTAAACTATGCTGTGATATTAAAATAGGATGATAAGAATATGCCATCCATCTTTTTTCCTTCACCAAGTTCTTAGTAATAGATATTGGGGCTCAAACAGAGCAAATCCCTACAAAAATCAGCAATTATTCTTAAGAGATATCACTAATCACAGACTTTTCACTTTTTCATATCTAAGACTATATATTCCTTCACTAAAGTCTTACTTTGATGTCTCATCACGGTCTAAGGGCAAACCTAGGTTCCTGAAGGTCATTCAGTGGGTTCATAAGCTCTGGCCAGTTCTATCAAGTTGGAAAGACATGGTATATATGGTTCTGGTAAGAGACTAAATAGCTAAATTTTGAGAGGCTTATTACCAACTTATGTACAGTGATTTTTTTTGGCCACAATGATTCATGAAAACCATCTACAAGATGTTTACAATCTGCAACTTTGGATGCGGTATCCACAGCCAACGAAATTATAATACTTTATGTATTTGCATGTAGACACATCCTAATTTATAACACTGAGCTCTTACCTTCACTCTGGAACCTATAAATAGACAACAGCCAAAATTATTTAAGGAGAACTTAAAGGCACTTTAATTTTTTGTGAACCAAATACCAAAAGAACCTCAGTTTTATTCCTGGCTCCATCACTGATATATACCATATGATTTCAATAGCGTCACAACTTACTACATAGTTGTATCACAAAGAGAATAACCGGATGAAGAAGCTTACTTTGTGATTGTGTTTCAGGCCCAATAGTACTCTTTTGAAGAAAGGTGTCAAACTGAGAAATATATTTTCACGATGCCACATACCACACATCTGAGATCAGAACCTGGCTCTTGTGCAGCACAGAAAACATTTCCATTCCTCTCTCCTGCCCTCAGCAGAACTGTTCACTCATCTGTTTTAACTTTTCATGGTAAAATGCTGGAAAATAATACCTATCATGAAAAGACAGCTGCACAAATTGTCCTTTGCAACATATGCAAAGAGCGCTTGACTTGTTTATTCTTCAAAATGGACTATTTAATATTGTATGGCAGAATCTGGCTCTCATAGTTGTATAACAAAGAGCTCACTTCATCAGATTTTCTTCTGGTATACACTTTGAAAAGCAACAGGAAATGCCAACTTTTAAATCTTTTATGGAAAAACCACACTGGGCCTTTTCTGGAAGAAGCCTGAATATACATGGCTTCAGTACTTAAAAGATAGTAAACTGAATTCCATGATGTTCATAAGAAGATAAGTAAATTGCTAAAGGTTCCAGATCATCCTACAGCAATTTAAACTTTAATACTTAAAAATACACTTAACATTTTAAGAAAGCTCAAAAAACCTTCAATAGTTTTAAGAAACTAAAAAATAAGAATCAGAATTTAATTTATCTTATGCTGACCAGAACTTCATTCTTTAAAATTCTGGGTTTGTCTACTTTGAAAAGTTTCTAGGATCCAAGTGAGCAGTCCTTTCCCTACCATCATGCCACCGAGGATCACAAGAGTGACCCAGATGGTCACTCATAGTACGCCAGAAGGCTGGATATCCATAGGATTCCAAATATAAATATATAGATGTGTCCCCAAACCCCCCAAGCATTTATCAAACTCAAGGTGATGCAGTGGATAAAGTGCAGGGCCTGGACATAGGAAGACTTTGTCTTCCTAAGTTTAAATCTGGCCTCAGATACAGACCAGTTGAGTGACCCTTGACAAATAACTTAACCAAATTTGCTTCAATTTCCTCATCTGTAAAATAAGCTGGAGAAGGAAATAGCAAATCACTCCAGTATCTCAGAAAACCCCAAACGCGGTTACGAAGAACTGGACATGACTGAAAACAACTGAACAACAAATAGTAAACCTAGGCACAACTTCACTCTCCAAGTACCAGGTCCTGTGACATGACAGGGAGACAGCATGACACAGCTGCCAAGGCACTAGTTCTGAAGTCAGAAGACTTCTGTTCAAAACCTATCTTTGTGATTCATGGGCAAGTCACCTAACTTACCCAGGTCTCAGTTTCCTTAATTGCAAAATGAGGGAAAAAGAGATGATCTCTGACATCTCTTCCAGCTCTAAGTCTTTAATTTAAAACCTAAGCTACTTAATATCTCCCTGAACCTCCGTTTCTCCTGTGTAAAATAAGAGGGATTATTACCAAAGATGACCTCTAAAGTCACTTTTGGATCTAAATTTAGGATCCTAAAACCAAATCTTTACACACACCACTCATACTTCTAATCTGGCTTTCACATCATGACTCCTGGCCTTTGGATGAGTACTTTGTATTTTCTCCTACAACCATGGCTCTGAACAACCAACCCAACACTTCTGGCCTAATACTCAGAAAGAACTTTCTGGCTCCTGCCTCCAACAGGGAGTTCAGGAAACCTCAGTGACCAACACATCACCTCATAGTGAAAATTTGTCTGAATTACATTAAATATTAATAAGGCAGTGGTATATTTACCCCCAGCTTACTAATTCAGTCACAAACTTAATGAAAAGTAAGCCTATATTTACATTAAATGCCTCAGGTCTATTTCTGTCCACATGCATGCTAACAGAAGATGAAACTTGTTTAAAGAAATTCACATACTAACTTGGAGCCAGAATCCATAGATAGACTATCTTTTGCCTTTCTTTTGTATTCCTAGTGCTTAGCACCATGCCTGGCTCATAGTAGGTGCTTTAAATATGGTCAATTACTTGGGTTAAAACAGCACTCACAAGAGCCGTATAAAGAAATATCAAGAGCTATGACTATCACCTCCTGAGCCAAGTCAGAACTCCTCCTGTAAAGTTGGGTTTTTTCAAAGGCTAGTTTAGACAGACTTTTCATCTATTTTATGTGGAACAAGTGACAAGTCTGTTTTCTGCAGAAAGTAGGTTCATATAGTTATTTCATAAAATATATAGAAGGGAAGGATTGAAAAGAAAATCAATCCTATAAAGTAAGTTGTATGGTCTGAAAATGTTCATAAGAAGAAATATTTAACCTATGTATAAAAACAAAACTAAGATGATTTTCATCAAAGGAAAAGGATAGAGCCTTTGGTCTCACATGATTTGGAACAGACCCTTAGCATGGATTTTGTTACAGAAAGGCAGGGTTGAAACACAAGCAAAGAAAGAGCTGGGGAGTTAAGACAAAGGGAATGTGTGCATTTGGGGCAGCAGCTTAGTAACAGTTCAGTCTCTACTGGTGGTCAAGACAGTGCTGTTGTGAGAGTTCTGGGTGCCTCCCCCCAGGTGCCAGCTAGCTTAGCTGAGGAGGTGACAATTATGACAATGAGACTGAAGAAGAACAAGAGAGATCTGGCAGTATCACAACTGATGAGCCTGCACTGGTATGACAAACATGCCATCTTTGGCACTGGGACTTAGAGGATTAGGTTTGGAATTAGGTATATAGGGGTTCAAAAATGCCCTCTTTCACACTTATACCTGACTCTCTTAGCTTCAGTTTTCTTATCTGTGAAATGGTGATAATCACACGGGTACCATCTATCCATGGGAAGCTCAAAGGTTCAAATGAGCCAGGCATAATGGCACATGTCTATGATCCCTGAGCCTGGGGAGGCTGAGCCTGGCAAATCACTTGAGCTCAGGAGTTCTGAGCTGCAGCAGGGCTAAAAGTGATCAGATGTCAGCACTAAGACCAGCACCAAGGTAGTAAGCCTCCAGAAAAAAGAGGAGGAGGGGAACAGCAAAGGTGCCTATGGAGAGGCAAACCATCCCAAGTCAAAAGTGCCATTCAGCAGTGGAATTAGGCCTCAAGTGGCTGCTGCACTTCCAGCCTGGGTGAGATAGGAAAACCCAGAAGAGAAGAGGGAAGCAACAGAAAAGAAAGGGTAGGGGGAGGGATGCAAGGGAGAGGATCTGTCTCCCTCAATAGCATACAAGTCCCTTAAGAGCAGGTCCCCTGTACCATGCACAGTGCCTGGAACACATGAGGAATTTAATAAATGCTTGCTGATTGACTGAGTACTTTTAATAAATGTTTGAAAAACTTTTTCTCCCCCAACCTTCTTCTTTATTTCCCTCCCATTAGTATTCTCTGCTGTTGGATGAAACTGTGCAAGTTAACATAAAAGCAGGTCAGTTGTTTTTTCCCCCCTTCTTGTTTCTAAGGAGTAATGAGGCCGGGGTCAGAAAGTTAACTTTCTGCTTCTTTTCTTACATTTGTAAAAAGAGGCGGGTGGGTATATTAGGACAGAATGAAACTTTTCAAAATGGATTCTTAAAAAAGAAGCATCATATACCATCGTTATTTCCGAGAACAGCAACTTCTGAATCAGCATACTGCAAACTCGATGACTCAATCAATGAGCCAGACAATGTGATGACAGCAGCCATCAAAAAAGCTATTCTTGTCCAATGTCCCATGAAGTCCTTCCAAAGTGGCAACTGTTTATTCAATTTACACATTTAATATATGATATGAACTTATAAAACATTAAGGATGCATTCACATAGGTTAGAGAAATTCATTCACAGAATATACACTTATTTATATGCAAAAGCCTAAAGACACAAAATTCATTTCCTACAATGTTGTTTCACCTGTAGAGGTCAAAGAAATTCTTATAATCTGTGCAATTAGTAATACCATTTGAATTGTGGAAGGTCTAACCAATCTACCTAACACAGTCAAGTGAACAAGAGTACAACCTTGAAATCAAAATTATTCTAGTCAATATTAAGAGAAGACTAGCAAAAAGCAATCACAGTCCCTGCATCTAAGGACATATAATTACTAAGAAAAACAGAAACTAGGAAACATTTCTATAAGAAAATTCTGAAACAGTATATTATCAAAATCATTACTAGCCCTAGGATAACAGACAGATACTAATAACAAATGACAGTAGAAAGCAAACTATGACAAATAAAATATAAAGCTCTCGAGGGCAGGGCCCATTTTTCATTCTGTCTTTGTATTCTCAGGCACTGGGTACAGTACAGAGCACAGAGGAAGCTTAATAAATGCTGGTTAAATTATATGGGATGTAGTAAACAGGACTTCCCTTAAAGTCTCACATGACATATTCTCCGGAAAATTAGCAAACTGTGTAACTGTGTAAAGTATAAATAAGATAGGGATGAAACAAAGATGGAGAGATGTACCTAACACAATAGCCGGAGCTGGGAAGCACCAAATGAACTAACCCAGGCTATTGTTTCCAAACGAGCCTCATTCCTTGACAAATTCCTCCGAGGAGGAAATGAAACATGTGCTGATAGACTCCAAATGAACAGAAAAGGAACCAAATCCTAAATGTACTGTTTTAAATCAAGTAGTGTCTACTTGAAAAAAATATTATTTAATTCAACAAACATTTATTAGGTACCTACTAAGTGCCAGGTATACAGTAGGCTAGGAAAACCAAATGGCTATCATTAAGAAGAAAGATGTCGGAGCAAAAGCAAAAAATGAAAACAAGTAACTGGAAACACTTAGCCTGTGGTCAACATGAGTCAACCATGGAGCAGCATTGCAAAACAGACTGCCTAAATGTGAATAGGAGTTCTACATGTGAGCTGTATACTCACAGGCTTATCTCCTTATAGTGGAGTTCAATCAGATAAATAAGGTATGTTCAGCTTGGGGTAACATATTTTAAAGATGTTGCATAGTTTCTGAAGGCACAAAAAAAGAGCCACAGAAAAAATCATGGATCAAGTAAATAGGGCACATGAGGAAAAGTTTAGAATTCACTCTACTGGACCTAAAAAACTGATGGAAGAGGGAAATAATAGCAATTTAGGCATAGTTTATCAGACAGGTATGTGAAAAATAATGGTTTGCTTAGGAGATATTAGGGCAAATGACAGAAAACTAAAAATCTAAGTACCTAAAGAAGTTAAGCCCTAAATATTAGAGAATTGGCACTTACAGGTTAATAAACCATCTCCATCAAAGTTTCTAGAAATTGGATCTGAAGTTCTTGTGTCACTGATTCTTTTGTGGAGTATGATAAAGCTTATGAGCCCCTTTTCAGAATAATATTTTTAAATGTATAAAGTAGAAAACATAAGATTATAAAGGAAACTAATTATACTGAAATATATTTATGAAAAAAATTTATTTTTACAAGTTCATTGGGCTAGAGAGGTGGCACAGTGAATAGAGAGCACTGGCCCTGGAGTCAGGAGGACCCGAGTTCAAATCAGGTCTCAGACACTTAAACATTTACTAGTTGTGTGACCTTGGGCAAGTCACTTAACCCCAATTGCCCTGCCTTCCCCCTTCCAAAAAGC
>CM053587.1:115118310-115139214 GCA_028646515.1 Pseudochirops corinnae
AGAGAGATACAGAATACTAGCTAGCTGGGATGGTAGGATCTAATTAGGGTTTTTAAGGATGGAGGAGACTAGAGACTGTAGATGATCAGGAAGGAGCCATTAGGAGGGAGAGATTGAAGATCAGAGCACATTTGATAGTGAAGACAACATGCAGATGGCTTTGACAGGGAGAGAGGCCACTTCATCAGACACTGGAGTTTAAGGAGGAAATAGCAGAGAAATTGTTGGAAGGATATGAGATGGGGGAAAGAGGATGTTCTTTCTTCACTGGAGATCTAACTAATGCTTAATACCTTGTTTTGGGTCATTTATCTGCCTAACAATATCTACCAGAACAACATTCAGACTGGGTATCTGTTACCCTTCATTCTTACACCATGACCACAATATTTGTGTGTCCTTTCCTCATCATGCATTTCATGGATCTTTTCTAGACAACTTTCTGTGCCCATCACAGTTGGCTACTCTCTACCATGAATATCTACATTACTCTTGGGGTCATCTGTAGTTTTGGTTCTTCAGAAACTATAATGTATCATTATTTGTAGCTTCATAGGAACACTGGAAGAAAATCAACACATAAATAACATGATATGTTATTTCAGGAAGAAGTTTGGGGTCTTTGAAAGAAGTGAGCTCTTCTCCATATGCAAATTAGTTCACTGTCTTCCATATTTTTAGATCTAAGAATGGCTCATTGTCTATCTGGAATACTTCTTCAAAATATATGCATTGAAGGGTTAACTCAATGGACTTCCTGTATATGGCATAGCATGATTTCTAAGGTAAATGATCCTCATCCATGTGATTTTTCCCACTTGGATATTTGGAGAGATTTCTTGTAAGTGGTTTGAGGAAGTCCTGTAGTATTCGAAGGTTTGATATAATCAGCACAAGTAATACTTGTATGTTTTATACATGAACATGCTGAAGTCCTTGTTATATTTAGAGAAACATTCTTCCATTTGGATAATAATTGTACAAGACATCCACCATAAAAGTGGCAAATACCTTTGCTGGGCCTGAGCCTATCATGTGCATCATTTGATATTACTAATTAGAGGATAAGCAAACAAAGTTGTTTCTGGGGTTGTGTCTATCGAGGGAATTTACATGATCTTAACACTTGCTAATTCCACTTTGGTGGAATTTTGTTCTATGCAGTTATATGTCTTTAAAAATAATAATCAATAATAAAACCAGAAGAATCTTATACACTATGCATTTTTTAAGTCAGTTGTATGAGTGACCTGATAAATAAAATCATTTTCAAAAGCCTTCAACTTTCCTTTTTTGTTTTTGGTCTTTTTTTAATTGATGCTTTTTATTGATGCCAAATGTTTTGGTTTTTTCTACATCAAAGTCATTTCCTGTTGTGCCACCATCCAAGCCTCCTTTGGAACAAGGAAAAAATAGGAAAAACAGTAAAGGAACCATATTTGTCAGCATATGTGATATTTTGCTTACTCTCTTTTCATACATTCATCAAGTACACCCTTGATATATCTGGAGGAAGAATATTTCCATAAAGATTTTAGAAAAATGTGAGAGTAAACATCTGAATTGGTAGTTATTTTTGTCATCTTGGTCATAATTTTTTTTTTTTGGTAATAATATCATCCAAGATTTATTTCCCAATCATTTGAAATCTTCCTGTTGTTCAGGTAGCCTGAAAATCATTCCTTCAGTACCTTCAAAGGATGCAGCCTCCAGCACCAACTTCTTCAGCGTGCACTTGCTCTAGCCCAGAAACTCAAACCATCTTCATCTTTTTTTAGCGCTATTTCCACTTTCTCAGGTAGTATATTGGGGACGGAGGTGTCAGAGTCCCAATGTGGCAATTCCACTGTAACCGCTGATGAAAATAGCTTATTATAGTAATGGTGTCACATTTGTTTTTTTTCTCCTCTCCCCCCCATCCCACCCCTTCTTGATGCCCTCATTCTAATTATGTGTATAAATGCTTCTGAAATGAGCTGGCTTAACTGGTTCTCACATCAGGTTCTCTGCAGAATTGTTTGTTCTTGCTCACAATCTTCTACCATCTTCCTCATAACAACTTATGATTCAATTTAAAAAGCATATTTAAGTGCCTATGTTCAAGGCAAGGGGGTTACAAAGACCAACATAAGTAGGTCCAGCCTTCAAGAAGCTTACATTCTACTGGAATGATATGCCATGAACACAGAGAAGAAAATATGAGCTAATTTGAGGATGGAGACAGAAAGGCGACAAACATTGAAGTGTTTGCTATGTGCCAGACACTGTGCTAAGTGCTTTACAAATTATTTCATTTGATCTTCCAACAACCCTGGGAGGCAGGTATGATTATTATCCTCATTTTAAAGTTGAAGAAAATGAGGTGGAGAGAGGTTAAGTGACTCTCCCATAACTCTAGGACCAGTACTCTATCCACTGCACCACCTAGCTACCTCTAAAACAGATGTGTCTAAAGTGAGAAAGCACTAACAGCTGGGGGATCAGGAAAGACATAAGGCACAGCCCCTTAACGTTGAGGAAAACTAAAGGATTCCAGGAGGGACTGTGTCACAGGTATAAAAAATTGCTTTTGCAAAGGGTTGGAGATAGGAAATGGGTTGAAGAGTTTTAGTTTGGCTCACACAGAAAGTGAATTATTAGTAGGAAATCAATGGTGTGGCCTCCAGCACTGGTTTCTTCTGTGTGCACTTGATCTGAATCCAAATGAATTTATATTCTAAACTGGTTTTGCCTTTGCCACATGTCTCCACCTGCCAAGATCAAGGGTTGTTGTCCGAGACAATTTTTCATATCCTTTGGTCTCTTTACTTTGGTAATTACTTTAGTTGAACTAAATTTATATAAGAAATGGTATTCATATAAATCAGTATCTTTCCTTTTATTCATCTTTTTTTGCATCAAAATCAATTTGTTTCCCACATCAGAATAATTTATTTTTCCTGTCATTTTCACTTTTGTAATGTTATTTGTCTTTTTGCATCTTCAAAGTCCTCTAATTCCTTGAAGAAGAGATTCACATAATGTGAGCATGAGATTTAATCATCTTTTAGCCATCAGTTTCTTCTGTTCCTCAAACCTAAGCTGAAGCTTCTGAGTAATCTGTAAGCATTTGGCTGCTTTCATTTTTGAATCCTAAACAATATGTTCTAATATCTTTTTTTAACCATTCTCCTCTATATCTACCTTCACATTGAAACTACTAAATATCAGTTTTGGAGGTTCTAATTTAATTCATTGAGTTTCTCTTATGTCTTCGTAACCCTAATATTACTGAACAGACTGTAATTATCTTCGTGGTGGATTGGTTTTTTGTTTGGGGGTTTGTTTGTTTGGCTTACATTCATCATGTATACTACAGGATGAGATGATTCAGTATCCCAAGAAACAATGTTTTTTGTTGCCTTTTGTGATAAAAATCATCTTTAAAAATAACAGTTTAAAAACAACATCGATAAGTTGGAGAAAAGGCCTTGCATTCTTGGCATATGAGCATAAGCCGGAAGAACTGGAGATACACTCTCTGTGTGTGTCTCTCTACTTCTCTGTTTCTTTGTCTCTCCTTCTCTCCTTCCTTCTTTCTGTCTGTCTGTCTCTGTTTCTCTCTATCCCTCTGTTTATCCATTGCCCTTTTCCCCCTTCCCCAACATCCTCCTCAGCAGCACAAGTGCTGGTATAAAGATGGCCAACCTTCCCACTCACAATCACTTACACACATAAGACAGAAATGGTACCAAAACAGCCCAGCAGCCAGCACATAAGTCTCTGAAAAGAGTTGGCACCACGTTTTCTGAGAAACAGAATACGCTTTATTAAGAAGCGTAACAAGGAGGAATTGAAGAAGATTCAGGTCAACAATGCCAAAACTATCAGTGACTGAGCAGAGGTCATTACTTAAGGCCAAGGTCTCCAAGTCCAACCTCATCTACATCTTATTCTACAACCTTATTCTGCATCTGTGTCTACCAAAGGCTGCATATAACTCCTAGGATACATGGAACACAAGTTCATCCTCATTTTGCTGTGTCTTCTCAAGATTTTGTGAAAGAAATCTGTGTTAGAACATAGTGAGGAATCTGCATCTCTTTTTTTTTTTCTTTTTGGAGGGGGGAAGGCAGGGCAACTGGGGTTAAGTGACTTGCCCAAGGTCACATGGCTAGTAAGTGTTAAAGTGTCCAAGGGCACTTTTGAACTCAGATCCTCCTGACTCCAGGGTCATGCTCTATTCAGTGCACCACCTAGCCGCCTCCTCTGCATCTCTTTTTAGGAACACAGGACTGAGGATACAAACTGGTCCTGGTACGGAGAGTTTAGAAATCCCCTCCAGGCATTTAATGCTCCCCACCCAGGACTACCACTGGCTCAAAAGACATCTTGAAATCCCTATCTGCCTCCTTACATAGCAAATACTTTATACATTCATATACAGCATTTCTGGATTGCAGATGTTTCTAATTAGGGAAGGATCTGCTTGAGTAGGGGAATTTCTTGCTATTTCGCCAAGTAAAGATCCTTCTTTTAAGTTTACAAGGGATACATAACTCTTGTTCTGGAGTTACCTACTGACCACTCTCTGTACAGGCCAGTGAGTCTTTATTAATTTCCTGTTTCATCAGACTGATATTTTTGTGTTCGTAAATTAAACCATCTTTTGTCTCAATGCTTACCTAACTTTAATCATTGAGTCAGACAAACTGAGACCTGGGAAATTCCTTAATTTAGAAAAGCCAAGATCATTTGCTGCATCCCTGGCTGTCACCAGTCATCTTGGCTTTTGTCTCGCCATTGAACTTGGATGACTCTGGAGGAATGAGACTTTTCACAGCTCTGCCTCACTTGAATCCAATTCACTCACAAGTCAAGATATCAACCTCCTAAAGTCATTGGTCTTCTTCCAGAACAAAGGACAAACAAACACAGCTTGTATATTAGGCTCTTATCCCCAGTCAATCAAGAGCCTTGAGGGTGGGGAGTGGGGAGGGGGACCGATGTTTAGAACTATTTCTCTAAATCAAGAGAAGACAATAGTAAACAAGTCCCATTGCCTTCAAGGCCTTTACCATCTAGTCTGGAATTCAAGATAGTAATAAGTAGGAAGAAATTTTTAAAAATTCCTTTTTTTTTTCATTTTGAATTTAATGAATGCAGACCCACTTGCATCATGCACAATGCTTTCACACGCATTCAACAAAATATTTCCATATACAAAGGAGACAGAAAAATAATGTTAAGTTACTAAAGCTTAAAAACTTCCCTAAGACATGGGGCACCCTGATTTTAAACTGCAAATCTCCATAGAGTATAGCTTGCTTTTTAACAAGTTATGTAATAAATTCCACATATTACTTTC
The DNA here is from genome assembly GCA_028646515.1 of Pseudochirops corinnae. NCBI lineage: Eukaryota > Metazoa > Chordata > Mammalia > Diprotodontia > Pseudocheiridae > Pseudochirops > Pseudochirops corinnae. Next base: position 115,123,658 of record CM053587.1, read on the forward strand.
AAAGCCCTCCCACTTGTCTGTGTTTGCTTCTGAATTTCATAGGAAATAATTAGATAAAAATCAAATGCTAAACTTGGCATTACTGACTAGAAATTCAATACAGTTTGTGAAAAATAGAATGAATGTGTTAGAGAAGTGTTTAGGGAGATGGATCTTGAGGGGTAGGTAAGTAGGATTTAAAAACTGGAAGAGAAGAGGGAACGCATCCTAGGGTATAGTAAAGACAGGAGAAGAGACTTGGAAGAGGCAATGGGCATGAAGTGCATTTGGACATGCTTAATGACGAAAGAAACCTGACTAGAGCAGAGTTCTATGTTAGCGAGTTATTCAAAAAACTTAGGCATAGTGGGGATTCTCTATGACAAGCCTTAAAATTTAGTCAGAGGGCTTTATACTTTATATGATAATAGGGAGCTATGGAAGATTCTTAAAGAAGAAAGTAAAAAGTTGAAAATAGCATTTCAGGAAGATTTGTCATAGCTCTTCTTCCTTGCTACTTTTACAAACTTAAATTTGTACATCCTTCAAAAGAGGGGACATGTATGTTGGGAAGATGAGTCAGCCACATAGCAAGAATGAATATAGATGGATGACCTGAGGGGGGTGCTGGTATTACCAGATAGTAAGAGCAAAAAACAATAGAAGGCCCCTTCACCAATATCACTGCAGAAGTGGAAGGGAAGGCATCTGCAATGAACTGAGAGCAATTCTGTATTTTTTTTTTTTTATTTCAGGACTTATAATGATAAAGAAAAAAGATCCTCACCAAATGGCCAATTTTTCTGATCCAGATCTGGCTCAGGTAGATCAGGCTTGCAATTACAACTAAATGAGAGTCCAGCTAACCATTTTATGACTGACAAAAGGTAACATAGAACACAGTAACAAAAACATCGAAAGGCTATTTAACAAGAGTTCCCTCTTGGTTTAGGTGGCAGCTCCCTTGCCCTCCTTCTGGTCAGGGGGGGTATACTGATTCACAGGGCAACAGGAAGTGAGTCAAAGCTGAGCTCAGATTCTTTGTGAACTTGACTTGTGATACCTCAGGCTACTGAGAAGTTGTTTAAGTAAAAGCCTTAGCTCCTCTAGACAAATGGAGTCTTGTAGACAGTTTCATTATTTTCTTAGGGAAAAACTAGCCTGCCTACATGGCAAGGACCTTAGTACATGTTGCTCCTATCACATCATCCGACTGGGGGTAAATGCTTTACTAGGCTGGTCCTTGAACAGTAGGTACAGTTCATAGGAACATAGATTTAAAGTTAGAAAGGAATTCAAGGTCATCTAGTCCTTCATATTACAGATGAAGATACTGAGGCCCAGAGAGATGAAGTTGCTTTGCCCAAGAGCATAAAAGTGGGGGCGGTTAGGTGGCACAGTGAATAGAGCACTGGCCCTGGAGTCAGGAGGACCCGAGTTCAAATTTGACCTCAGACACTTAACACAAAAACCTAGCCGTGTAACCTTGGGCAAGTCACTTAACCCCAACTGCTCTCCAAAAAAGCAACAAAAAAAAAAAGAAGAAGAAGAAGAAGAAGAAAAAAAGACCATAAAAGTGACAGATAAGCCAGTATTTCAACACTGGTCTTCTAACTCCTAAATCAGTGCTTTTCCCTTGGTCACCAGGACCCTATTTAAAGCTTTTCCAATTTGGCAGAACCTGCTACTTCATAAACTCTGGAAGCACAGGATTTGGGAATTCAAGGTCATGTCCATATGACAATGAGATATTTGAGTAAAAATTACTTTGAACTAGTCAACAATAACTCAGACTTTAAATGCCTACTGTGTGCCAAGTACTGGGGATTCAAAGAAAGGTAAAAGACAGCCCCTACTTTTAAGAAACTCATATTCTAATGGGGGAGATAGGATGAAAACAATTATGTACATGAAAGTTATATGGCCACTTAAGCAATGAACATTTATTTATTAAGTCCCTACTATGCACCAGGCTTTGTGCAACACTGGGGGTAGGAATAAAGTAAGTGACAGTCTCTGATCTAAAGGAGCTCCCAGTCTAATTAGGGAGGCAATAGGCAAACAGGACAGCAAGGAGGAAACTTCCCTAGAGTGACTTGGTAATTCTGATGCAAAGATCTTTCACAAATCAGACCTGTATAAGCAGCAAACTTTTCAGGTCCTCAGATGAATGTGATTTCATCGACGTGGTTACTTCATTTGTGATACTGATCACCCCACCACCATCCCCTCAGCCTTTGCAATTCTTGTCCACATCTTTTCTCAAATCCTCTGTGAAGGCTCCCCTCACTTGGAGGTCTTCTTCTGGTCCTTTTAATACCTTGGGGATATCAATGTGCTGCTTGGACTGTCCATCTCATTCTCCCTTCCTAACTGGGCAGTCACACATGCTCTTAATAATGTCTTTCACATCATTTCTCTCACACAAGTCATTGTTTTTGTTTGTTTTTTTTTTTTATTTTTGGAGGGGGTGGAAGGCAGGACAATTGGGGTTAAGTGACTTGCCCAAGGTCACATGGCTCATAAGTGTTAAGTGTCTGAGGCCATATTTGAACTCAGGTCCTCCTGATTCCAGGGCCGGTGTTCTATTCACTGTGCCACCTAGCCACCCCCACACAAGTCATTGTTAACAAGCTTCAGTCTACTTACACCCACTGTGTGTCTTTACATTGTTTTTTAGTTACGTTCAATTTTGATTCTTCTGAGATCTTGATATTCTATGAATCAAGAGTCCTATAGTGTCAACAAGCAAATATTGGTATTAGAGAGATAGGCATTTGAAGCAACAATCAGCTTGGGATAATTGAATGAACTGCACAGTGACCCAAATGAAATCTATATCAGTTTCTTCCTTCTATTCAATTCTGGGCCCAGAATTCATCCTAATTTAGTCTTACAGTCTCCTCCATTTTGTTTTTCCCATGTGAATTGTGCATTGTTTTTCCCCTTAGCACAAAAAGGACCTTTAAAACTTTCAATAGAAGGAATATAAATTAAAGGCTCTGGAAAATCTTTCTTCCTGTTAGGTTATAATCTTAAATAGTCTGATGCTGATTAAAAAAAGGAAGCCTCAGAGCTTCCCCCAACACCCCTACCCCCACAAACTTCTAACTCTGTAAACGAGAGCTGTCTTGTACCCCAACGGAAAGCATCTACTAGAATGTCTATAAGTTGTTCTCAGCATTGTTCTTGGAAACCAGTGTTTACATTTGGCTATATGAATTGCTCACTCTTATCTGTCCATAAATTTCCACTGAGTTATCATGCCACCTCATCAGACAACTATGATTTTAAGTCTGCCTTAATTCTTAGTCACGAAACAGTGTTTTGGAATGCTGGTGAAATCCAGACACCAACTATGGCTGAGAAGGTAATGAATAATTGTCAGCAGAATCTACAAGGATGCCTTTTATTGTGTTTTGTTTTGTTTTGTTAAGCCTTTAAATCCTCATGCATCTCACTCCTATAATATTTTTCTCTGGTTCAACCTAGCTTTTCATAGTCAGATGAACTTAACAAGAAAAAGCAGCCATTTATGAAAGGATAAGACAAATTTAAACTTATCTTAGGACATATTTTGTATTTCAACCACTATCCCTACTTATTCATTGGCTAGTGGGACTTTTGAGTTGTAAGTTATTTTTGAGATTAAGAAACTAAGGTTTACACTATGATAGGATAATCTTTCTTTGACATTGTCATGCTTATTTATTGGTACATAGGAGAAAAACCAAGCTAAATAAACCAGAAAGGAATGACAGTGTGATTCAGAAGGCTAAAAATTATATTAGTTTACATGCACATAATGCTTTAAGGTTTTACAGAATTACACACACACACACACACACACACACACACAGAGGCACATTATCTTCTTTGATCCTCATAACAACCTTGTATAACAGGTGCTATTATTGTTCCCATTTTACAGATAAGAAAACTGAGACTAATGACACAATGCAGGGCCCTAAACCCACAGATAATTCAATCCATGTGTTAACTCAGTAAGGAAGCATTAGGCTTCATAAAATCACAGAGCTGGAACTGCAAGGCACCTTAACGGCCATCCAGCCCCCATATTGTACTGATAAGGAAACCAGACCCCAGGGAGGTTAAAGGATTTTCCAAAGGCTGCTAAAGTTGTAGCGTTTAAGGCTTTTACTCCAACTTCCCGTTGGTCTTCTGGCTAATGAGAAGAAGCAGAACAATGGCTATACAAAATGAAGACACCTGAGAGATCATCTGTTTCAAGTCTCTAACTGTACAGAGAAGGAATTCGGCTCAGAGAGGTCTAGTGACTCGTCGAAACACAGTAAATGACAAAGCCAGCACCAGATCCCACGTCTTCTAAATGTTGTTATAGAACACTCTCTTCTTTTGTCTCTAAGATCCTTCCCACCAGAGGCCTAAACAAGCCAATCCCAGGCTGCTTGTAGCTCACAACACTCCCAAGGGCAGCCTGAACCAGATTAAAATGTGATTGGGGAATATTTAACAAAGTAAATAAAAATGCAATAAAATGTAGATGACATTACATTTTAAAACTAAGTTAACATGTGACCTACAGGGATATTTGTGTAGGGTTTTGTAGACCCATGTTTCTATCTGAGTGTGACACCACTGCTTTACACTCTACAGTCAGGTTGGAGAAAGCAATTATGATGAAAGCTTGGTTTGGTCAAACCACAGCCGTAGTGAAAAAAGATTGAATTTGGACTCAAGAGTGCCTGAGGTCCAAGGCTAGCCCAATCACTTACTAACTGCAGTGATTTGGGGCAAGGAACTCTTTGAGCCTCAGTTTCTTCATTTGTAAAAAATAATACTTGCACCGCATATCTCCAGGGTTATTGTGAAGATCAGTATTTCCATAGAAGTTTATACTGTTGAACAATGTTTCCATTTTGTTACTCTCTCCTTCCTTGGGTTCCATAACACTGTTTTCCCATAGTTTTCCTACTCATCTAATTACTCATTTACTGATTAAATGTCCCCCTTCCTCACTTAAAAGTATAGTTATCTTCCAAGGGGTGATCATGGTTCCCTCTTCTTTCTTTGACCTCATCTTAGTGACTACTTAGTGACTCTCTTAGTGACTACAATCACTCCTCTGGCTTTTAGTATTGCCTGCATACAGAAGATTCACATATAGACACATATATGTCCATAGGTATCGAGGTGAGACATTTGGAGTTGGGACAGGTTTCAGGGCGAACATGAAGAATTCAGTTTGGGAGTATTTTGATCTTGAGATATTGGCAGGATGTTCAGGTAGAAAGAGATTTAGAAATAGAGATAAGAATGATAGAGCTGGTGATAAAAAGTCCTGATTTCTTCTCTGAGCTCCAGTTGCCCTCTGGACATTCCCAATTAAATATCCTGTTACCATCTCAAACTCAGCATGTCCAAAGCTGGCACATCCAAAGTGCACCTCTCAGTCTTTCCATCCTCTGGGGGTTCTGCTCCTGACTCTCCTGATTTCACCATGCCCCTCTACAGGCAGGTACCTTCCCCCATCCTATCCCTCCACTTAACAGTTCTGTATTTGTTACCGACACTCATTAGAACAAAAGTAAAGAAATGTCCTTCTTTTCCCTTATATTTACATTCCCAGGCATTATGTGCCTGGCATATAGTATATATGTAGTAAGTACTTGATGACTTAATTTGATTCACTCAGTTTATGTGCCTTGCTCAGACTACTATCCTACTGGAATGATCTCCCTCCTTTAGGTGTGACCACCCCCACTACCAAGTAAAAGTGATCTTCCTTCCCATTTTCTTTGAGCTCTTTATATTTGAGGCTCTCCTTTGCCCCATCCCATCCTGCCCCATGCCATAATTACTTGTATAAGTACTATAACCCTCCATTAAACTGCAGTGTCCTCAATGTCAATTACTATCGGGGCTGATTTTCACCTTTGCCTCAGTGGTACCTCCTACCTTGAGCACAGAAGGGGTTTATAAAATATTTGTGAATTGAATCAAATGAGATATATGAAAAACACTCAGGGAACTGTGACATGCTAAATTAATATGAGCCATTCATTGTTATCATCATCTGTTTAGTTACTAAAGCCCAAAAAGAACTTCATTCACTGCAAGGCAGTCTCACAGCAGAACCTGGAGAATAGTGTCACAAGAAGCTTCCAGTGAGCCTCCAGGGGAAGTTAGGTGGCTTAGAGGATAGAGTGCTAGGACCTGGAGTCAAGAAGACTCATCTTCCTGAGTTCAAATCCAGTCTCAGACACTTACAAAATGTGTGGCCCTGGGCAAGTCACTTAACCTTGTTTGACTCAATTTCCTCATCTATAAAATGAGCTAGAGAAAGATATGACAAACCACTCCAGTATCTTTGTCAAGAAAACCTCAAATGGGATCATGAAGAGTCTGCCACAACTGAAATAGCTGAATGACAATATGGTCACACTCAGGTATAATGCATATCATGTGGAATCACAAAATCCAAGAGTTTATAGGAACCTAAGTAGCCATCTAGTCAGGGGTGTGCTGGAGCCAGCTCAAACCAGTTCAAGAGAACTGAACATTCAGTTTTCAACGTGAGCATTTATGACTCAGAAATCAGTAAATTCTACAAATCAGGATTTGATTGATTGTTAGTGATTGTCTAGATTTAAGGAAATTACGGAGAAAATATTAACAATGCAGATTAAATTGATATGTGTCATGCATTTTTTTTTTCAAAGAGCCAGATGACCAACATTTATCAGCACAGCTCTGAGCAAGAGATCCTTTGACCATACCTCCAATAGGTGGACATCCAGTGAAAACATCTAATCTCTGCTTGAAGATCTCCAATAAGAGAGAATGCACGGCCTTCCAAAGGAGCCCATTGTACTTTGGGCTAGTTCAGACTGTAGGAAGGGTCTCCTGATATCAAACCTAAACTTGCCTCTCTTCTCTTGGCTCTGTCCTCTGGGACCAAGCACAGCAAATCTAATCCCTCCTAACCCTTAAAGAAAGTTATCAATCCCTTCAAAGTATTCCTTTCTCTAAGCTAAGCATCCCCAGTTTCACTTTCAATCAATCCTCAAACACCATGTTGTATGGTATTCTATGGGTCTTTCACCAAGCTGGCTGCTGACTTTCAAACACACTCCAGTTTGATTATTTGGGTGATTGGGGAATATCTTCTATAAAATGTGGACATAGTACATGATAAAAACCCTGTGATTTTTTTTTTTTTTACTATCTGTTGAGTGTGATTACTCAAAACCTAGACTTTCCAAAGCCCTCACTTAGGTCTAGAAATGGTTAAAGTTATTGCAAAATCCTTTAGAGAGCGGCTGCTGCCTTTGGCACGTTAGAAGTTAGATGCTCAGCTTTATCAAGCCATGGGTGGAGGAGTATATAGATATATACATTCTTTAGGCATTTCTGCTGGCTAGCCCACAGGATCATTTGGGAGATATTTGGAAAGGCAGCTGTCTCCTCCTTCCAGACTAAATTCAAGGTTGACAATGACAAGTGGAATGTTAATGGTCTGGCCTAAGAATGCTGACTTCTGAGCTCCCAAAGGCCAAATCAAAGACGAGGACTTACTGTAGACCTGCCAGATGTTAATCTGGTTATAGTTCCTGTAAAATTTTTCAAAGTACATATTGAAAGGGAGTTGAAATTGGGAAACAAATGGATACTCCCAATTGGACTGTCCCCACTAAAAATTAAGTGCATAGTTTTCATTTTCTGTGTCACCAGCCCCTACATATATAATGCACATCACTCTACCAAATTATGAAATTAGTTACTTGCCTTGGAATCCCTTCAGATTGTAAACTCACTAGGGAGGAATTGTATCATCTTTATGTTTGAGATAGACTATTAAAAGGTGGAGGAAAAAGGGGGCAAGCAAATACATCCACAGAATAAGCCTCAACCAACAGCTTACTTAAAGTTGTACTTATGAATTTAAGCAGAATAAAATCTATTCATATATGTATGGTGCTTTAGGATTCCAACATTTTTACATTTGATCTTCACATTAAACTTGGGAGATAGAGTAAGTATTACTGTCCTTCCAATTAATGGGGAACCTTTTCCACAAAACTTCCCCAAAGTGAAAGTGGGATCTCCTAAATGCACATCAGAACACCTCTGAGGTCTTACTTCATACCCAGCAAACTAGCAAAGATGGCAGAAGACAGAGATGATCAACGTTAGAGGAGCTGTGGAAAATTAAGCACACTAATACGCTGTTGGTGGAGCAGTCAATTGGTGTAATCACTCTGGAAAGCAATTCAGAATAAAGTCACAAAAAGTGATTAAAATGTCCACACCTTTTGACCCAGAGATCCCAGTGTTTGGCATATATCCCAAGGAGAGCAAAGGCAAAAGAAAGGTCTGATTTTCACCAAAATATTCATGGCTTCACTTTTTATGGTAACAAAGAACATTAAACTAAATGGACATTCATCAATTAGGAAATGGCTGGGCAAATTGTGGTACATAAATATAATGGAATATTACTGTGCCATAAGAACTGATGAATATGAAAAATTCAGAGGCATGTGAGAAGACTTATAAAAATTGATGAGTAAGCAGAAGACTTATATGAGCCAAAAAAGTAAATAGATCAAGGGAAAAATTAAGTGAAAAGAATAAAAAAAAACCCAACAACCTTGAATTAAGAGCAATCATACTGACCAAGTTTGTCCCCAAGAAAAGAGTAAATGTATCTACCTCCCTTCTTTGTCGTGGGGTGGGGCAGGGGGGAAGGCAGATTTAGCTATGGAGCATTGAATATATATTGTCATACTCAATTGATGCATTAGTTTTAAGGAGCTGCTTTTTTCCTCCCACCTCTCTTTTTTGTTATTGTTACAAGGGATGGTTAACTGGGTAGGGGAAGGATGATGCATAGATTAAAAATAAAGACAATGGAAAAACAAAAAAGTCAATCTTTTTTTATGCATTTTTTCAGATTTTTGCATTTTTTCAGATTTCTTAGAAATTTTTAGTCTTCTTTTTTTTGTTTTTATCCTCTTCTTCCTCATGTAATGGAGCCCATTCCTATTCCCTCTTCTAACCGGAGCATGCACAAATATTCTCTGCCTATTTTTGGTCGGCAAAGTGGGAGCTCAGGGGGACTAGTTTTTAGTTATGTGTGGCTAATCCTCTGAGAGTCTTCTAATAGGCTATTGAGTTAGAATAATTGATGGCAGAAGATGCTACACCCTGTTCAAGAGGATTCTATTTCCATCTGGCAGCCCTTTTAAAACCTTTGGGTTATGAGGTATGATTTCAGTGAGGGAATGAAAAAGACGATTATTTTCTACCCTAAAATAGTGGCAATGGGGGCCATCATTTCCTATATGAAGAGTGGATTCAGTTAACCAGGCCCTCTGGTTGTCTTTGTCTCTGGTTTCCTTCCTTTAATATCAACCTTGTGAATAATAACAAGCCTAGAGAGATTACAATAGTGGCAGCTGGAACCTTTCCCTTCACCAGCACCCAAGCATCTGGAGAGGGAGGTGGGGCCTAAATAGCAGAAGCAGTAGGCCTATACCAAGGGAAGTCACTATCAGAGAGAGGCCACTAAAAAGATGAAACTTGGCTTTTTGATCAGGTAAGACCAGCAATGTTAAAACGGCTCCTTAGTGGTTGTGTAAAAAACTGTTTTACGTCTCAACGAAGCTTGAATATTAGCATCCCAACTGACTGTACTAGTAGAAATAAGTTAAGTTACTGAATTCTGTTTATATCATTCTGTCACTCGATGTTGTGATTTTTCTAGGTTAGCATTGCTCTTTGTATAAAAGTAAATTATGTGTTCCATGCCCAATTCATTTGGTGCATTGGTTATTCTTTCTCATCTTTTACCTCTCCCCTTTGGGGGAAGCCTTAGACTAGGGCCAAAGGTAGATTGACTGGGTTGGGGTTGATGAGCCAAGGAATGTGAGAAAAGGGGAAGTCAGGATCCCCTCAGAACTGAACCCAGGAAAACAGCAATAGCTAGGCAAAGGCTAGACACCAGTGCAAATCACCAGCCCTGTAGCTTCTAGCCTATATACTAAAACTGAATTCTAGCCTATATACTAGATTCATATTACAAGTTATGAATGTAGTGCATATTTATGAGGAGTGATAGGACAAGAAGCTAGAGCAAGAGAAACCTTATTGAGTGTCCTCAATTCATTGTAAGAAAATAGTTCAGCTTATTTGCCTTCCCTCTGGAGGTATTTCCTCATGATCAGAGGGTTAAGCCATAAAGGGGCAGTCTTGATTATCTTTTTTATCTCCATTACTGCTTTCCCTCTTCTCTTTGGATGGCAGAGATGGGCAAACATCAGCCACCTCCACTAACAAGGCTACCACTTTACACACTTCCTTCTCTGCATACCTTCCCCATCCTCCTCCCCCTCCAGACTCCTTTCCATGCAGACCAGTTCGGCATCTCCCCAGGTTTGCATCATCCTTCCCTGGAAGTTTCACGATACCTGGGCTGACAAGACTGCTCTTTAAGACATGAGAATACAAGTCCAAGTGTTCATACAGTCCCTGGAGATTTGTTTTGTCTTCAAAGGGCACTAGATTCACTTATCCCGATTATAAACAGGCCTCAGGGCCAGGAAAACCTGAATTCAAGTACCACCTCTAACACACTGGCTGTGTGACCTCTGGGTTAGTCACTTAACTCTAGATAACTCTCCCAGGCTGTAACTTGCGGAAAACACACCAACCTTTTTTGGAAGAAGAATTTCCTTCTATCAATGAAATTCCAGGTCAGGCCTTTATCCCTATCTCTGATCTATATAAGAAGTAACAAAGAACCTAAAGTATTTCAATTCATTGTTGCCTTCATCTCATTTCCAAAGGCTATTGGTCTGGGCCTTGAGTTAACCAGGCAAAAGAAAATTAGACAGGGTGAGTAACATTCCAAGATATGGTATTACTGCTGGAAGTTCCATGTGTAATTCAGCTGGAACTCTCCTCCATCTATACTTATGTTTAACCAGAATATTAGTGGGGTTTTGCTAACAACACTATTTTTGATTCTTAAATATTCAAATAGAGTTTTGATTTCATCACCAAGGTGACTTTTCCCAATGATACAGATCACAAGCTATTCATGCAATTTTCATTCATGTTCTCCCATAAGTTTACCACAAGGGATTCCTCTCATGTATGGGAAGTCTTTCTTCACTTTTTCCTTACCTTATGAGGATGCCAGTGTAGCACTTATACTGTTCTCCTGTCATTATTTGGTCATCTTCTCTTTCTATTATACATAACCTATTCTTTCTTTCAAGTTCCCCATTGGTTACATGTTGAAGCCTGTCCCTACCCACAGTGCCCCTCTTCATTTCCTTCTCAGGGATACTAATTTTTCATTCCTCAGAGACTGTTGTGTTTCATGTCTCAAAGCTATGTGACACCATTAGAATGTTGTTATTAAAGAGATAAGCCTCTGTTTATGGGAGAAGCGTGGAGTCACTTAAGGAATTTTTCAATTTCTTGAAGGCAAGTCCACTCCTCCTCTTTAATTCTGGACCCATATCATTGTTTATTTGTGCTGGCTATACAAGATATACCTAGTGATAGATAAGATATGTGGGTTGTCCAGCAAACTGCATGTCATAATTTGGGCTGTTTATAATATTTTAAAAAAATGGAAATCCTTAAAAAAAAAACTTTTGTGTCCTTATTATTCAGTGCCAGCAGGATGTCAGATCCACATGTGCAAATCTTTCTTTTGTACCCTATTTTAAATTAATGGTGTCCTGGTGGAATCAACACCTTTAGTATTTCATCTTTCACATTTGAAAACTGTAGAAAACATCATGATAGGTGCTATGGAAATCTAGCTAGCTGTTGCATCAAGCTGAAGGACAAGTGATTTCTATATAAATTTGGAATTGTCTCTGGCATGAAAACTATATAAAATATAGGATTAGAGATTTAGAGTGGCAAGAGAGCTCAGAGACCATCCAGTCTACCCCTTCATTTCACATTGTGACCTAGAGAAATTGTGACTGGTCCAAAGTCACACAGGTAATTAATGGCAGAGATAGGATTTAAATTCAGGTCCTCTGGCTCCAAAGCCCATCCACTTTCTAATATGCTGCATTGCCCCCTCCCACCCCCCCATATTTAAATGTGTGTGTGTGTGTTGTTGTTGTTGTTGTTGCTCAGTCATTTCAATCGTGTCTGACTTTCTATGCCCATTTTGTTGGGGGGCCGGGTTTGGCAGAGATACTGGAATGGTTTGCCATTTCCTTCTTCAACTCATTTTACAGATGAGGAAACTGAGACAAACAGGGTTAAGTGACTTGCCCAGGGTCACACAGTTAGTAAGTGTCTGAGGCCAGATTTGAACTCAGGAAGATGAATCTTCAAATGAACTCAGGAAGATGAATCTAAGCCTAGTGCTCTATCCTCTCTATCATCTAACTGTCCTTGTGTGTGTATACATACGTACATACATAGGTATATATATATATATATATATATGTATATATATGTACATATACATATACATATGCATATACACCTATGTATGTCTATATTCTTAAGAAAAAGCATTGAGTATTCATATTTTAATATTCTTTTGTTTGCCTTTCCTCAGATCATCTCTTATTCTAAATTAAAAGAAAAGAAAACACTCAGAGTAAGTGGCATCCTTAAGGACAATAATTCCATCTAGAGTGAATTAAGACAAAAGCAACCTGGGTAATCTTTTGTTGTTGCATTTTCAGAAGCCTTTTCGGGTCAGTAGAGTTGAACACATGAACCTTTCCACTCTCTTTAAGAAACTAAAAGATATAGCACCCTGAAGATATTTGTTGACATTTGTCATATTTCTAATGAACAATTAAGTTGAAAACGTCCTAACAGGAAATTCCATTCATGAGATAAGCAGCTGTTGGCTCAGAAGGCTTCAGCCAGATCATGGGACCCCAAATCTTCTTTACGCAACTACTGTTTGCTGAATAGTCAACATTCCTGACTCTCCCAAGAGGAAATGCTTTGAAAATAACTTTTATGGATAAACTTGACTCTCATGTGCTTGTGAAATGACAGGAGTTTACTGGGTTTTTTGGGAAACAGGATAATGTTTATTGAGGTCTTCTATTACCATGTAAATTTTAAGTAATAGACATTAATGCAAAACTACCTCCCCCAAATTTCAAGTTTTTTTCTTAAGAGCATTACCATCTTTCCGCTCACTGGAGGTTACAATCTTGGAGTCCAGTCTGACTTACCTTTCCCTCATTCACTATATCCAATGATTGTCAAGTCTTGCTTCTGTTTTTTTGTTTTGTTTTGTTTTTGGCTCTAATATATCATTTATTTATTTATTTATTTTTAATTGTTTATTTACTTTTGGTTTACAAGATTCATTTCCACAATCCCTTGAGTTTCAAATTTTCTCCCCCTCCTTCTCCACCTCCCTTCCCCCACGGCAGCATACAATGAAGTATAGGATCTGCAAATACTTTCACATTGTACAATAGTCTGGTTGTATAGAAGGGTTGTAACCAATGGAGGGAACAATGGGAAAGAAGAAAGAAAACCCAACATGAAAAAGAACAATAGCATGTAGTTTGCTTCAGTCTCTTTTAAACTCTGGTCTTTCTAGATCTTTCTCTGAATGTAGATATCTCCTTCCATCCTGAGACTTGCAGAGTTGTCTTATACCTGTGCGTTGCTGAGAAGAGTCCAGTTTATCAAAGTTGGTCATCACACATACGATGTGTCTGTGATTGTGTACAAATTATTCCTGGTTCTACTCTTCTCACTTAGCATCAGCTTGCATAAACCTCTCCAAGTGAATATGAAGTCCATCTCCTCCCCATTTCTTATAGCACAGTAGTATTCCATTACATTCATATACCACAACTTGTTTAGCCATTCCCCAAATGATAGGCATCCCCTTAATTTCCAGTTAAGTCTTGCTTCTTTACTGGTACAACAGAGAATCATAGTTTTAGGGTAGGAAAGACCCTGAGAGATCATCTTGTCTAATCCCTTCATTTTACAGATGAAGAAGTTAGGCCAAGAAAAGTTAAGCTAGTGTCTGAAGCAAGATTAGAACCCAGATCTTCCTGACTCCCACATGGAGCACTTCATACAGTACACAATGAAGCCTTGATCCCTTTCCTTCCATTTGATCATCTTCTCTCATGTGTTGCCTGGGCTGTTACAATATCCTTCTGCTTGATCTTCCTGCTTCCAGTCCCTCCCCTCTCTAATCCATCCTCTATATAGCTGCCAAATTGATATTCCTGAACACTGGTCTGACCATGTCACTTCCCTTCTCAAAACTCATCAGCACTTCTTAGACCAGCATTGTGATTCTAGCCTTTAATACCCTTCACAATCTGGCTGTCACATGCCTTTCCATCCTTATTTCATATTAATCTTCTTGAGACACTCTTCATTCTAGTCACATTGTCCTGGTAGCTCTTCTCCACATACAATATTCCATCTAAGTGCCTTTGTATACCAGAGCTCTGTCTGGTGAATTGATAACACATGGCCATCTCTGTGACTTCTAGCTTCTTTCACCGCACAGTCAAAGTGCATCATTCTGTGGGAGGCCTCTCCTGATCCCCAGGTCTGCTTTTGTTTGTTTGTTTGTTTTGAGGGAGGAAGGCAAGGCAATTGGAGTTAAATGACTTACCCAAGGTCACACAGCAGGCAAATGAGTCAAATGTCTGAGGTCGGATTTGAATTCAGGTCCTCCTGATTCCAAGCCCAGTGCTCTATTCACTGCACCACCTAGCTGTCCCTTATTTGTTTGTTTTCGACATGTCCCTCTCTTCCAGGTCGCAAGTGCAGTGGTCACTCAGGAACTGATCCCATTGCTGACAAGCATAGAAGTTTTTACCTACTTTGTTGTTTCACCGCTCCTTAGGTAGCCTAGTGTGCTCCTATTCTTACCTCTGGACACTCCCCATATTGGTGCCTGACTTTGAGTGAATACCCATCAGTTTTAATGGTATTGCAACTCAATGCTGAGTTCCAGCCTCAGCCTCCCGTTGCAGCAAGGATTACAGGTTTGTGCCATCATGCTAAACCTGACACCACTACCCCCCCTTTTTTTAAAATTAATTTTTGTTTATTTTTAGTTTACATCATTGATTTGCACAAGATTTTGAATTACAATTTTTCTCCCTGTCTTTCCCCTACCCACCTCCCCAAAACAGCAATCCCACTGTATACCTCCTTCCCCAATCTGCTCTCTCCTGTATCCTCCCCCATCACCCCTCTGACTTTCTGATAGAACAAGATGGATCTCCCTGTCCCAGTGCCTGTATATCTTATTTCCCAGTTGCATGTAAATAATAATAATTATTATTATTATTATATACATACATATATATTTTTAACATATGCTTTTAGAACTTTAAATTCTAGATTCTTTCCCTTCCTCCCTTGTCACCCACCCCCACTGGAAAGACAAGCAATTCAATACAGGCCATACATGTGTAGTTATGCAGAACATCTCCACAATGGACATATTGTGTAGCATTGACAATATTTCCCTCTTTTCTATCCTGCCCTCCCCTTGTTCTATTCTCTGCTTTGTCCCTGTCCCTTTGCTTCTAACAACCCTC
>CM053587.1:115139714-115170013 GCA_028646515.1 Pseudochirops corinnae
GATCTATTTTCTAGGTCAGTAGTTTTTTCAAGGAGATATTTCACATTGCCTTCTATTTTTTCATTTGTTTGGATCTGTTTAATAGTATGCTGATTTCTCATAAAGTCATTTGCTTCCATTTGCTCCACTCTACTTCTGAAGGAATTATTCTCTTCAGTGAGCTTTTGAGATTCTTTTTCCATCTGGAAAATTTGACTTTTTAAGGCATTCTTCTCCTTATTGGCTTTTTGGACCTCTTTTACCATTTGAATTAGTCTATTTTTTAAGGTGTTATTTTCTTCAGTCAGGTTGTTGACTCTCTTATCATGATTTTCTTGCATCATTCTCATTTCTCTCTCCAATTTTTCCTACATTTCTCTTATTTGGTTTTCAAAATCCTTCTTAAGCTGCTCTATGGCTCGTAACTAGTCTACATTTTTCTTGGAAGCTTTTGGTGCAGGAGTTCTGACTGTGTTGTCTTTCTCCCGTTCCATGCTTTTTGTCCCCAAAAAAGGAATCTAAAGTTGCATTGCTGGGTTTGCTTTCCTTTCTTTGCCTGCTCATGTTGCCAGTCAGTTACTTGACTTTTGGGCTCAGTAGAACTCTGCTTTCAGAAGGGAGAGCTCTGTCCCAAATCACTGGGGTTTTCGCAGCTGCTGGTGCTATTAGAAGGCTTCAGTCTCTGCAGCCCCTGCCCCCAGCTTTAGCTCACTGAAAACATACCTCAGGACCACCACCCAAGACCTCCATCTCAATCCAGGCAGCTCAGGACAAGAGCACTTAGCCTCTGAATGATCCCTTGGCCCCCCTGCAATCTGCAGGTTGGGAGCTTATGAAGCAGCCATGTGGAGGTGGCTGCAGGGATGCTGCTTCAGACTGCTTCTAGCTCTGGGGCAGCCCTCTCCCTGAAATTTAGCAGAGTTCCACTGACCTTTTCCCTTTGTCCTTAGGTCTTATGGGTTGGCAATTCTGGAAACTGCCACAGCTGCCGGTGATCCACACTCCTGAAGGCTCCAGCCCCAACTTCTCCTGGATGGCCTGGGGCTAAAACCGCATGGGGCTGGGCTTTGCTCCCAGCGTGCTGTGATGAGCCCTTTCCATCCATCTGCTGGGCTGCCCCCAGCGAGAGATGTGTTTTTCTGTAATTTTGTGGGTTCTGGAGCTCTAAAATTTGTTTAGAGTCATATTTTATAGGTATTTGAGGTGGTTATGGTGGGAGCCATGGAGTTCTCCTATTTCTATGCTGTCATCTTGACTCCGCCCCCACCTCCCCCTTTTTTTTAGTGCTTCCTTCTTCTTGAAAGCATTTTGTGTTTACTTACTTGAGTGCAGGTCATATTCATCAACACACACACACATATACACACCCTCCTTCCCAGGTGCATATGTCCCTCAAGGCAAGAACCAATTCATTCTTATCTTTGTATCACTAGCCTAGTCCAATGCCTGGCACATAATAGGTTTTTAATAAATAGTTGTTGAACTGAATTAAATTGTTTAAGATAAAGCCCAAAAAACTCTCTCCTGCAAATCTCCATGCAGTTCCTCAAACTTAACCTGGACAAATCCTATGACTTGTAACATGCTATTATTAATTAGGCCATTTGGCAAGCATGAGGTTGTTAAGGTTTATCATAGTCAGCCACTGATCTTAGAGTATTAAAATAGATTGTATTTTCATTTTCCTTTCAGAAACATGATATGTCTGAACTTTGAAGCAAGTATATTAGAGTATTATTGTTATTCATACACACATATACAAAATAATAATCAATTATTCTGTTCATTGTACTATATTAAGCTCTAAGGTGGTAAGGGAAAGAAAGTAGAGAATCAGGCCTGCCCTCTAGAAGTTTACAATCCAAGTGGGGAGACAATCTAGAGGCAGGATTCTAAAGCTGGGGTTCATAAACATTTCCATAATAACTGTATTTAGATATAAGTTGGTTTTCTCTGTAATCTTGTATATGTTGTTTTATTCATTTAAGAACTTTATTCTGGAAAAGGGATCCATAGGTTTCACCAGATTTCCAAAATGATACCAAAAAGGCAAAGAATTTCTGAGCTACAGAATAACTCTGATCTGTGTGTGTGTGTGTGTGTGTGTGTGTGTGTGTGTGTGTGTGTGTGTGTGTGTGTGTGTAATGTAGCATGGTACAGATATAGATTTATAGGTGTTAAAGTAGTAAGGGAATTCCTTACAAACTAAGGGAAAGATGCTTGTGGTATGGGGTTGATTGGGGAAGATTTTCTGGAGAAGGTAAATTATAACCTGGTTTTAAAGAAAGTGATACATTTTGATATGAAGAGAAGAAGAGAGACCATTCCAAAGAATGTAGGTAGGTGAAAACAAGCAGATTGTCTACAGAGAATTGTCAGGAAACTGTCCTGGCTGGAATGAAGGGATCACTTTGGGGAGATAAATGAGGTGCTATAAGCTGGCTGAAGAGATTCCAGTGCCAGGCCATGAAATTTGGATTTGTCTAAGAGGTAACAGGGAGCTGATTGAACAAGGAATAATGTGATCAAAATGGTATTTTAAGAAGGTTAATCTGGCCAGGCTGTACCAGAGCAGAAAGAAATGAGAATCAGGGAAACCACCAGGGATTTTACTGCAGAAATCCAGGCATGGAGAACACATGGGCGACTGGAAATGGAGATGAAGGATTGGATCCAGGAAACACTGATTCTCATTGCAAATGCATTCTTTATTTAGCTAAAGGACTCATTAAACAAAGTAGTCCCTGACTATTCTTCAGTTTTTTCCTCTCTAACATCAAGAAGGTGGACCAGATGACGGCCAAGGACCCTCTAGTTCCGAAGTCTGTGATCTGATCCAAAGGTGTCTTTTTCACAGAGAGCACAACCAGTGGATTTAACACGATTTGATTTACAAAAGTCTGACTTAATACCCAACATTTCCAAAAGATTAAGAAATAACATGCTCACAGTCATTTGAGATACTGAAGTAAAAGACAGCAATAGAGTGAAACCCTGTCAGAACAGCTCACTGTGGAGCAGATATAAATACTCCAGAAGTTGGAGCATGTCCCTTGAAACATAACAACTGGAAAACATATAAGCCAAATAAAGCATAGTGCTGCCATAACTCTAGGGTTAGTCGTGTCCCTCAGCACTCCCATTAAAAAATGGTTCCACTGTGTAAGTACCAATTATTATTGTTATTAACATAGTCAGTTCATGACTCTCAATGAAGGTTCCATTAATCACAGGGCTCTGTTCTTTCCTGTACCTAAGTCACTGCCTCTCAGTTATATAGAGAAGGGAGCATATTAACTCATTTAGCTCATTGGCATTTAGGACATCATTGCTGGGGTACATTATCCACAACAGTTGCAGGGCCCTAGTGACCTAAAGGAGTTAATCTATATCCTTGACTGTCTAGCACACTATAAGGAAATAATTTTCTCTCTGGGGAAAATGTTCCTCAGTGGATCATGGGCTCAGGAGGTCAAAATGATACTCTAACTGGTTTTCAAAAAAGATTAAAGAAATCATAGAACATAAGAGTTAGAAGAAACCTCTGAGATCCTAGTCCAGTTGCTCCCCTACTTATTGACAAGTCATTGTCTGGCCTCTGCCTGAACATTTCCAATAGTGGTGTGATGTACCCTACAAGGCAATCACTTCTGAGTAGTTTTAATTATTAGGAAGCTCCTTTTTTATATTAATCTGAAAACTATCTCCCCATAACTTCCATATGGGGCCTATTTCTGCACTGTGGAGCCAGAGAGACTAAGGCTCATATTTCTCCAATCAGACAGTCCTTCAAATATTTAGTGATGGTTATCAGGCCCTCCCCAAACCTTTTTCATATTAACATATTACTAGAGGAACTGAGCCATAGCCACAGAAACTTTTCCAGTATGAATAAAAACCAAAGACATAAATTGCAACTAAATGGAAGGATGAGACACAGGTCTTCCTTGGATACTCTATAATAGCAACAAAACACTTGGTCATTTCACCTTGCAGGGCTCTTCATTAGCATTTTTTTTTTAAAAGATCAACAAGAATGCACTATTCTTTTGTAGAAGTTGATTAGTCATTCTCTGAGTCTCAGCTGCTTCATCCACAAACTTAAGGGATTGGGCAAGATGGTCTCTAAAGTCTCATTTGAAAGACCCTCCAAACTAAACCAATTACAACCCTTGACATCTGGCAATTTCATTGCAAAGACAGGCCCTAGGGGAGGATTAGGAAGGAGTGCTGGGAAGAAGAGAAAATGACATTTTAAAATGTAATTTAGGGAATATTTTGAAAGAAGAGATACAAGACATTCCTGCCCTACTCCTTTGCAGAGGTGGGGGGTCCACAAGTGTTGTATATCACATACATTTTCAGGCTTCTATGTATTGAGCAGTTATGTTGATTTCTCATTCTTCTTTATCTTTCTTTATCTTTTTTTTTTGGAGGGGGAAGTCAGGGCAATTGGGGTTAAGTGACTTGCCCAAGGTCACACAGCTAGTAGGTGTTAAGTGTCTAAGGCCAGATTTGAATTCAGGTCCTCCTGACTCCAGTGCCAGTGCTCTCTTTACTGCATCACCTAGCCACCCCTCTCTTTCTTTATCTTAAAAATACTATTTTCTATATGGAATGGCTCTCTGGGATGGAGAAGGAAAAGGATACTAAAGAAAACTATGGTGATTTAAAAAACAAAAGTTATCAATAAACACCTATTTTAAAAAAACATGGCTTAGGGAAAACATTCTTAAATATTTTTCTTTCATGGTGGCCTGGCATATCTTCATCTTTTGGCAATCTATTAAAGCCTATGGACCTCTTTTCAGAATGTTTTTATAAATAACGTATAATAAAATGTATTACATTTTATTATTACAAAGGAATTACAAAGGTATTACAAAGGAAACCAAAGGTTAATGAATATAAGAAGTCATTTTTTTTTTCCCATCCAAGTTCACAGATCCCTAGAAATATATCTAGCATAGCAGTTCTCAACCTGTGGATTATGTTCAATTTGTAACAATGAAAATAGATCCTGCATATCAGATGTTTACATTATGATTCATAACAGTAGCAAAATTACAGTTATGAAGTAGCAACGAAAATAATTTTATGATTGGGGGGTCACCACAACATGAGGAACTGTATTAAAGGGTCACAGCATTAGGAAGGTTGAGAACCAATGATCTAGCATTAAGAACCCCTGGTTCAAGCTGTAGATAATAGACATTTGTAATTTCACATATAATCCTTTTACTTTATTCTTGGTATGTGAAAATGTTTGAGTTTTTTGGTGTTTGTCAACTTAATAACATTATTATCAAAAAGAAAAAAATATTAAAAGGACCTCTGGCTTAGGATATAAAAATAAAAGAGACCAAAACCTGCTAGACTACTTAAAAGTCCTGCATTTATACAAATAGACACTTTCTTCAAAAAGATATTTGAGAAGCATGGGATATGGAAAGTGCCAAACACCATCCACAAAAAAATGAAATAGACTTTCTCTTACTCAATGGGAAATGACTAATTATAGAAGCAGGCATCATTTCAAATTCAGCTACTTGTATGCCATTAGATTATATATTGATTTAAAGTTAAAGGGAAATGCTATGGGCAGTTACATGGCACAGTGAATAGAGTACGGGCCCTGGAGTCAGGAGGACCTGAATTCAATTCCAGCCTCAGACACTTGACACATTTATTAGCTGTGTGACCTTGGGCAAGTCATTTAACCCCAATTGCCTTGCCTTCCCTCCCAAAAATTTTTTTTCAAGTAAATGCTAAATTAAAATAAGATATAAAAATGAGAAAACATTGCATTTAATTACATTTGTTCCCAACTAGCTGGTAAAAAAAATTATTATTATTAATTATAATTTACATATAAAATATATGTAACACATTATTTATACATATTATAATTATAATATAAATACTATTATAATTTGTAACTATTAATTATTTAAAAGGGGGAGAGAAATGGACAAAAGATATCTATTCTTTCCATTCTTTTTTTTTTTTTGTCTTTTTGGAAGGGGGAAGGCAGCGCAATTGGGGTTAGGTGATTTGCCCAAGGTCACACAACTAGTAAGTATTAAGTGTCTGAAGACTGATTTGAACTCAGATCCTCTTGACTCCAGGGCCAGTGCTCTATTCACTGTGCCACCTAGCTGCCCCTTACCATTATTTTTTAGAAAAGTTTAACCAATAAAAATAATCACTATAACAATATGACTGAAAGAAACTTCTCCCCAAAAACACCTCAGTCAGAAAACATTGCCAGTGCTCTAAACCCGTTTCCTGTTTCCCCTGCAATGTCCTTTTTAAAAAAGTAGTATTATTCTTTTCAATTAGCAAAAAATTTATTTCTTTTCTTCCTATATTTCCCAATGGGAAAAAAATTAAACCTGGTAACAAACATACATGGCCAAGTAAAACAAATTTCTTCATTGGCCATGTTCAAAGAATATACATCTCAGTCTGCTCCCTACGTCCATCACCTTTCTGTCAGGAGATGGACAGCATGTTTTATCACTGAACCTTTGAAACAAGATTAGTCCTTGCATTGATTAGAACTCAAGTCTTTCAAAGTTGATTGTTTTCACGATACTGTTGTTTTTGTTTAATAGTTATCTTAGTTCTACCTACTATATTCTGCACTGTTTCATCCCAGATCTCTTTAAAACAGTCTCTTTCATCATTTCTTACAGCATAGTAGTATCCCATTACATTCATATCCCACAATTTATTGAGCCGTTCCTCGATTAGTGGGCACCCCCTTAGTTTCTAGTTCTTTGCTACCATAGAAAAGCTACTATAAATATTTTTGTGCATAGAGGTCATTTTCCTCTTTCTCTGAGCTCTTTGGTGTAGAGACCTAGCAGTAGTACTGCTGAGTCAAAGGATATGCACAGTTTAGTAGCTTTGGGACATAATGCCAAATAGCTTCGCAGAATGACTGGACCAATTCACAGCCCTATCTTTGTACTTGTTTTCCTAGTGCAATTTCCTTTCAAGGCAGAAAACCACGGAGAAGTTCTACTCTCCACAATTCAGATAAGTTGTATGAAATGAGATCTTATCTTTCCATTTCCAACAGTGATGATGATAATGATGCTAGATTAATAAATATCACATATTTATGTAATGATTTAAATTTTAGCAAGTTCTTTATTTATTTTTGCCTTTTTTTTTTTTTACCAAGTTCTTTAAAGACATTATCTCATTTGGCCTTGACAAAAGCCCTATATGGTACTCAATATATTATTATCCCCATTGCACAGATGAGGAAACTGAAACTTATAGAGCACAAGAAACTTTCCCACATTTACACGTAAGTGTCAGAAGTGGAATTCAGACACTCTCTACTGTCATATACTGCCCACAAGGAAATAGCAAACAGGCTACAGATCCTGGATTCATACTGTGTTGTCCATGAACAAGAAAGAGTTTCATGAGAGATTCTGAAATACACCAGAGGTCCCAGGCTGTGTATCTACACATTTTTCTTTTCATTCATTATGTAACTCTTAGACATACTCTGAGGGTTCCCTGAAACTTCACTGAAGTTGTTTTTTTTTTTACCAAGCTCTTCACTGAAACTTCTAAGTTCATCAGTGGTCTTTTTATTGCTAAATCCAAAGGTCTTTTGAAATTTCTTATACTATCTAACCTATTTGCAGCATTTGATACTTGACCACCCCTTCCTTCTGAATATTCTCTCCTCTGTGTTTTCTCAAGACACTGCTTTCTCCTGTTTCTCCCATCCATATGACTCACCATTCTCAGTATCCTTTGCAAGAATATCACTAACATCCTACTTGTTCTATCTACACTAAAACATTTATAGCAGTACTTTTTGAAGGGGCAAAGAACTAGAAGGAAAACACATGCCCATCAATTGGGGAATTGCTAAACAAGTCACGGTGCATGGTACATAAATGTGATGTGATATTGCTATGCTATTAGTAATGATAAACACAATGAAATCAGAGAAGCATGAGAAGACACATGAAGTGATGCAAAGTAAAGTAAGAAGAACCAAGACAAAACAATATGTGGAATGATTGCGATATTGTAAATGAAAAGAACAGCATAAGAATAAAAACAGAATTCTGTGAAATTATAATGACCAAGCTTGGTTACAAATAAGAGATATGAAAACATATCTCCCTTCCTTCTGTGGAAGTATGTTAAAAAAAAAAAAGATGGTCATTGAACTGACCAAAATTCTAAAGTCTTTCAAAGTTGTTTACCGTTACTGTGTTGCTATTATTGTAAAAATTATTGTTCTGCTTTTGCTCACTTTACTCTTCAACCGTTCATAAAAGTATTCCCAGGTTTCTCTGAAACCATACTTTCCCCATTTCTTATAGCACCATAATTTGTTCATCCATTTCCCAATTGATGGGCATCCCCTTGGGTTCAATTCTTTGCTACCATAAGAGAGCTGTTATAAATACTTTTTGTACATTAAAAGGGCTTTTCCTCTTTCTTTGATCTCTTCTGGATGTGGACCTACTGGTGGTATTGTTGAGTCAAAGGGAATGTACATTTTAGTAGCTGTAGGGGAGTAGTACTAAACTGCTTTCCAGAATGTCTGGACCAATTCACAGCTCCACCAGTAGTGCATTAATGTGCCTGATTTCCTTTAAACCATTTTATGAAAATAGTCATATATCCAATTCTTTAAAAACTTTGGATAGAACAAAATTCTGAACCATGAGGACAATAAAAACAAAGATTACCCTGATGTAAATGAAAATGACAACATAATTCATACCAAAATCAATGACTAAATTTCATTTGGGATGACTGTTAGGGAGTGTGCTTTTTTCCTTGTTATAGAAACAGCAGGCTATTGTCTACATACTCTATGAGTTACCCATTGGCACTTACAACAAAGAGTTCTGTTTGTGTACTGCACACTCTGAAAGCCCATGGATGGTATTATGGTGAGGGGTTATTGGCAATTAGCTTTGTAAAAGACAAACCGCATCAATAAATCACTTCAAAAATTCCTTAGAGACAATGATTCCATGATCCAGTAGCTGGAACCTGTCCCACCCTCCTTTTTTTAAAATGACAATTAAATTTTTACTCGAGAAATCTGCCTTATAGGTCTAATGAAGCCATGAAGCCGTTTTACATACCAAAAACAAAATGGGACCCAGAAGGAAGATTTCAGTGTAGACATTCACAGAATTTGCCCCTCCTCTATTTCACATAAATATACACTAAATTATCATAAATTCATTATGTTCTATTTGTAGTGGCAAAAGGAAACATAAGAAGCCTGAATTCTTTAGGAGGGAAAATCCTATAAGAGTACTGGCATTCACAGACTCTTATTATATCCAAACTGTAATTAGAAAGGACTCCATGGTAAAAAGTAAAGAGTGATTATTTTAAACTAAATAGTCCTAAATCCAGATAAAGGAATGCAGTTGGAGGATAGCCATAGTTCTTGGTATTTTTTTTTTAAGACAATTCCTATGTTTTTAATCTTCAGAACTACAATAGCAAAAGAAAAGTCTTTATGGCTTAATGTATGTTACAAAGAATGTTAATACATTTATATTTTATGAAAAATATATACATCAATATAGACATGCATATGTATGTATATACATACATGCATTAAAAAAAAACCCTTTGGGGATACAAAGAAAATGATGAAGCATGTGGAATATTCATCAAATGTAAGCCAGGTGTAAATTCTCTTGCGCCCTTTACCAGAAAAAGTTCAGACTTATAGGCCCCGGTTCAGCAACTATTCATTTAATTGAATTCCAAGGTCAAGGTCAGGAGAACAATTCCAGCTAACTAAAAAGAAAAATCAAACTAAAATGGGGAGAAAAATACAGCCATTCATCATCGTCTTTTTATTCCTTTTCATATTTTTCCTGTAATTGATTCATTTTTAAAGACTTAATCAAATACCCACAGTGTAACATTAATATATTTTCTTTTTCATGTTTCATCAAAACAGCATCATATTTTTTTAAAAATAAAAATATGAGATCCTCTGCATTTCAAATAGGCAATGTTTTTCTAATTTAGACATCTTATGAAGAGTCAGGAAGTATATTTTACTCCTAGCAAATAGAAATTCATAAATGTCAACTACTATTGAAAATAATTACTTACAAAATCAGAGCATCTCGGAGTTGGAAGGGATCTAAGAGGCCACACAGTCCAACTTTTGGCTTACAGTGGTAGATGTCTCTACAGCAACCTCAGCAAATGGTTGTCCAACCTTCAATTAAAGTACTCCATTCAGAAAGAACTCAATTCCTTCCCTTCCATACCACCATTCCACCCTGCCATGGGTAACCTATCCTAAATAATTCTAATTATTAGGAAATTTTTCCTTAGAATCTGCTTCTTTTCAAGGTCCACCTATAAATTGCTCCTACTTTTGCCCTCTGGAGTCAGCTAAAACAAATTGAGATACAGGGTAGAACTGTAGAAAGAATTTTAGTTCTGGCCACAGAGAACAAGGATCCAAATCCTGACTCTTCTACTTACCACATGTATGACTTTGATCAATACACCTGACCACTCTGAACTTTGTTTCTTCATCTGTAAAATGAGAAAGGTTGAACTAGATTTCTCTAAGATCTCTTCTGACTTTTCTAAACCTTTTTCTTTAGATTTTAAATATTTGAAGACAACTATCATCCTCCTCTCCAAATATTAGCTTCTTCTAGCTAAACCTCCCTCGTTCTCTTATCAATTCTTGTATGCCATAAACTGGTGACCCCTTCATCATCCAGGCCATACATTTCTGTAGACCTTCTAGTTTATCAATTTCTTCTCTAAAGTGTGCAACTCAGAATTGACCACAATACTCCAGGCATGATCTGACCAGCACAGAATACAGTGGGATTATCAGTCACCGTATTTCTAAACTAAATAAAAAACAAGGCATTGACCAAGCCAATTTGTATTTATTATAGAGCAACTGTATAGTGTCCCTAGTGAATTAAATACTTGGGAGTCTTTGCAAATTTGTTTCATGTTTATAAAATGTCAGAATGAATCCAATCTTTTACAGGAACCTCCTTTCAGAACTTTGAATACACAGGTCTCTGACAAAACAAAACAAAAACAACCAATAAGTGATCTTGACATTTAAAAACATGCAATTGACAATAAAGATTGGGATCAACCCTTTAAAGCATCGACAAACCATCTGCAGAGGGATTATAGATTTAGAATTGGAAGGTATCTCAGAGACCATCTAATCCAAACTCCTCATTTTAGAGATGAAAAAATTGAGGCTCAGAGGGTTTCAGTGACTTACCCAAGGTCATACAGCTTTACTAGCTTTACTAGTGTGAAGATCATTCCATTCACCATGGTTTACTGCCTCAGTGGCAGCACAAAATCTTTATCAGTGGTGCAAACCAAGACCCAGGACAACCTGCTCCCCTTTCCCTTCCTTCATGCTCCACAACATGAGGGACCGACTAGTGCAGAATATGCTGGAGTTAGATGAACCAGCTCAGGAGAACCAATTATTAAATTTTCATCGTGAGCTTTTATGCCTCAGAAATCAGCAAAGGTTACAAATTGGGATCTGATTCATTATTTTGTTCATTATATAGATTTAAGAACATGATGAAAATATTAATATGCAAATTAAACTTAAAAGTGTGTCAGCTATATGTTTTATGTTTCATTTTGTTTTGCAGAGCCAATTGTCAAACATTTACCAGTATGGACCTGTGAAGAATTGACGTCCAAACACCCTCAAAGGTGAGCAATGGGTGACTGGGAGACAACTTAGCAAGGCACACCATAAGAGTGAAATGCTTCACAGTTTCTTTGCAAATTTACTTTGCTATATTCAATAAGCCACTCAATCATAGAAAAGCCTTTAGCCTATACCACATAAATAGAGAGGGTTGTACAAAGTTAGGAAGTCACACAGATACATGGTTGAGGTAAAGTCAACAAATTTCCTAAAAATTTCCAGTAATTCAGAACCATTTTTTGCATAACCACTAAATGAATAATAAATCTGAGGCAATGAAGTTTTCCTTCTTGACCAGACAAATGGCAGATTCAGCAGCGTGGGAGCTAGTCTAGAGAAGCACATTAGAGAGCACCTTCTGCATAGATACACAGGGAAGGTCTTCCTCATTGGTTAATTAACTGATAAATGCCAACCTGCTTTTCTGTGAGTTTACAAGAAACAAAACATAAGCCAGGGACTGGACTAGACTACTAATGCATCATTTGTCACCCAGTACATTCCTAGTCAGTACTGCATTTGTCATAGAGATGAGATGGAGAAAGAAGGGAGGGAGACATATTCTGAAGGGCATTTGTTGAGGATTTTGTATTTTATTCAAAAGACAATAGGGAGTCATTAAAAATTTTTGGGTGGAGGAGTGCCTATATTTTAGGAATATCGATTTGGCAGCCACGGAAAAGGTGGATTGGAGAGGGAAGTGACTGTAGGCAAGGAGACTAATAAAGAGATTATTATATTTCAGGTGAGAGGTGACAAAGGAATGAACTGGGATAGAGACTGTATGAGTGGAGAGAAGGGGATGAATAGAAGTGATTTTGTGGTAGTAGAAAAAAAAAGCCTTGACAACTACTATGATATGGGGTTGACAGAGAGAGTAGGTCAAGAATCACTCTAAGGTTGTGAACCTAGGTGACAGGTTTGGATGCTTGTGCTACTGACTCAACTGGGAAAGTTTGGAGAAGGTATATTTTTTGGAGGAAACTATGTTTTAAACAAGTTGACTTCAGTTCGTTAAATAGAGATGCCTAACAGGCAGTTGATAATATAGAATTTTAGTTTGGGCAAAAAGTTTAACACTGGATAGAAAACATTGAAAATTATCTGCGTAGAGATGGTGATTGAATTCATAATTGTTAATGAGATGACTAAGGAAGAGGATTTAGAGAGAAAATATGAAAGGGCCCAAGGCAGATCCTTGGAGGAAAACCTACAGTTAGTAGACAAAAGGGGAACGATCCAGCAAAGGAGAGGGAGAATTGTACAGACAAAAAGGAGGAGAATTAAAAGAGGAAAGAGAGTAAAGGAGGAGGGGGTAGTCAACAATATCAAGAATTGCTGAAAGGTGGAAGGTGTTTGTTCTAAATTTTTTTTTTTTTGCTTTTTGAAGAGGAGGAGGTAGGGTAATTGGAGTTAAATGACTTGCCCAAGGCCACACGACTAGTTTAAGTGAGTGAGGTCACATTTGAACTCAGGTCATCCTGACTCCAGGGCTGGTGCTCTATTCACTGTGCCACCTAGCCACCCCTTATTGTACTTTTTTTTTAAAAATGAAAATGCTTCATGCTCTTAAATAATTAATGTTCCATAAAAGGTTTCTATCATTTGTCGTATTTTCCCAACTAAAATATGGAAACAAATTAAAGAAAAACCAACTCACATGAGGGCACAACAGATGCACCTTTCCCTAGAATGTTGGATTTAGACTTCACTTCCATCAAAGGTAAAATAGCAGTCTTCTGCTGTATCCCAGAAGATTGTTGGTTAATTCTTTAATTTGCAACATGAAAAGGATTCTAAAGATCAGCCAATATTTCGTTACCAGGGAAGATGTGCTGTGTAAAGACTTTTGAATTGGGTTGTTCCTCTGATTTTCAGTGACACTGAGCAGCAATTAAATTCTCTTAAAAGCCAGCCCAGCAAGAAAGCTAGAATGAAGAAAGACATGAGAGATGATGGGGCACCTGGAAGGAAAAGCCTTCTGGAGCCGATAGTCTGATGGTGCAATATTCAATCCCGAGGCTTGTGGGAAAATGCCATCATTCCAAGATTGGAGTGTTGGGTAGCTTTTGCTAAACCATTCAGAAAACTTAAAGATTTGTTTTTTTTATGGGGCTCAAGGTTCTATGAAGAACAATTTGCTGCCCCAGGAGTACTGAAAGTAGAGCCCAGGGACCTGGACTTTTTACTGGGTCCTCCATTTAATAGCTAAGTGATGTTGGATAAGTCAGTTACTCCCCCTACGTCTAAATTTCTTCATTTCTAAAATAAGGAAAATCAAGGTTGTAACACCTACATCACAGGGTGGTCTTAAAGATTCACTAAGATAATGTATATGAGTGCCCATTATAACTAAATGGTGCTACATACAAGTAAGCTGCTAGCTTACTGAGACTGGGCATGCTGAAGTGGGGCAGACTTCTGAAGAAGCACTGGACAGGATGTTGGAAGCATGGGCTCTAGTCCTGGCTCTGCTTCTGACCAACAAGCAGTGATGTGTAGGTAAATGTTTAACAACCAGCCCTTGGGGAGGGGTAATATGCACAACACATTTTTATGTTTAATCTTAATTATGAATATTTTTCTCCATCACTTTCTTAAGTCTAGACTATCAACCATATAATAAATCAAGTCCTGATTTATAGAGTTTACCATTTTCCAAGGTGTAAATGCTTACACTGAACATTTAATAATCAGCTCTTGCTATTAGAGCTTCAGCATACCCCCACCCACAAAGCATTCTTCCTAGATGCTATTTGGGATCCTATAAAATCTTTTTGATGAGATGATCTCTAAGGTCTATCTTGGCTTCAATTTTTTTTTGAGCGTTTCGCAATTTTACTTTTAAAAAAATTTAACAAAAATCCATTTCCCTTTCTTCACATCCTGGGCAGGAGGAGCAGAGGAGGAGGAAGAGCTAAACCTTTGAACAATATACATAATTAAACAAAACAAATTACTGCATTGATCACGTCTAATATATATATACACACACACACATATATATATAATACATATATAATATATAAATTATCTCTCTCTGTGTCATCTATCTATCTATCTATCCATCTATCTATCTATCTATCATTCTGTACCAAACCCATTCCCTCTCTGTCAGGAGGATGGTAGCAGGCTTTACCATCAGTCATTTAGAATTTGTGTTAATCATTGCATTGATCAAAGTTGTTAAATTTTCAAAGTGGTTTAAATATTCTTGGGGCAGCTAGGTGACATGGTGGATAAAGCACTATCCCTGGAGGGAGGAGGACCTGAGTTCAAATGCAATCCTTTGGCTTTAAAATGTCAACAAGTGGTAAATGTATAGTAATTTTTCGGGCTCAGGAACTGGATCCTCAGGTGACATTCTCCAATTTACAAGATCTTAAATTGGGGAGAAGAGAAAGGGACAGGAGAGTGGTTTGAGAATTTTTTTTTTCTTTTTCCAGAAAAAATAGCAGCTTCAGTTGAAAATGTTTGACCACTAGCAGTCTCAAATGCCAGGGAGTTTGTTCTACAATTTAAGAACAGGTTGTGGGATTGTGTTTCAAAGCCATCTTTAGAAGGCAGTTGTTTGTTTCCAAGCTGAACCTACAATTAACCCATTAGGGTTAGTAAATGAAACAGACCATAAACATTACTGTTTTGACTTCACTAAAACCTCCATGTATTACTGGGGGAAAGTGCCTTCTGAGTTCTTTTGAGATAAGTCAGATCAAGTGGATAGAGTTCTGTACTTGGGAATCATGAAGACCTGGGCTCACATCCAACCTCAAACACTGGTTGTGTGAGCCAGAGCAAGTCATAATCTCTTTGGGTCTCAGGCATTCACCTCTACAATGAAATGATTAGACTAGATCAAGGGTGGGGAACTTGCAGCCTCGAGGTCACATGTGGCCCTCTAGGTCCTCAAGTGTGGCCCTCATTCAGTCAAAGGGCCACACTTGAGAACCTGGAGAACCACATGTGACCTCAAGGCTGCAGGCTCCTCACCCCTAGGCTAGATAGACACTGAGGTCTCTGCTAGCTCCAAATAAATGATCCTGTGATCACTTTCCTTCCTTTGCCTCAGCTGAAGGACAGAGTAGGTTTCAGGGAGAAGGAAAGATGTCACTCTTGGGTAACTAGTAATTGATTAACTCTCAACATCTACACAAAAGTAGGCACCTCTCTACTAGACTTTCCGGGTCCTGTTTATTTAAGATTAACCCCAGGTGCTCTGAATTGAAAAACAATGGGAAGTTAACTCCATGAGTAATAGGAGAGATTCTAGACTAAAGACTCTTGCCACCCCTAACTTCTCAATTCAGATGCATTTGTTAATTTAGCTACTTTCCACAATGTAGCATTTAATTATATTACATTTTAGATTTATGAACCCACATGAAAATGAAAACTCTGTTCTTCTGTTATATAGAGCTAAAAAGATTTGATGGCCCGTACAAAGTTCTAGAAATGAATAATTGACTATCCAAGAATAAACGCAAAATTCCCGTTCGGTGGGGGTTGCCCACTTGATTCCTTGAGTTAATTTATAACAATAATGAGTAGGAAGAAAATAATGGTCAAGGAAAGGTTGGGATTTAGGTGTTAACTCATTCTCAGTCACCACAAAGGAATACTTCTCTGGCATTCTATACAAATCTATCTGATGAAATAAATGATCTCTAAGATCTGTTTCAGCACCAAAATTCCAACAAGTACTATGTAACCATTTTTGAGGACTCAGGAACTGGATCCTCTCTGATCTTCTATCCTGTTTAAACATTTAACAAGCACATTACTGTTTAATGAAGTGATTCGATTGACTGAGTCATTAAGATTGATTCTAACATTGCTTCACAGTGACCATATGAGGTCAATTATGGTTATTTCCATTCCTTTTCAGCAACTGGGAGACTTACTGTAATTCTGTCCTAGGCGGGGGTCCTGTCCTGTGGGCCTACCATGTCAACAATGAGGGTGTTTTTAAAAAATCTGTTAGGAGCTAAGCCTGTGTGGATCAGGATTCTAACACAAAAATGCTTAGAATCCCACTCTAAAGAACAGTATTATAAAGACAGATATCCATATATAAGGAAACTAAAGGAAAGAAAGATCTGTATAATATACAGAAAAAATGCCATACAGAGCTCAGCAAGGCTGAGCTTTCTTCCCAGATCTACTAAAACCCTTTGACCATAAGAACTTGTCTGGTATTTAAAGGTTCATAAAGCACTTTCTTCACAACAACCCTATGAGGTAGGTAAACTAAGGGTCAGGGAGATTGAACGACTTACCCAGAGTCACACAACTTGTAAACATCAGCACTGGGACTCTTAGAGAGGCCTCTGATTCTGAGTCCAGTGTTCTTTCCTCTACACAAAGGCACTTTACCTATCTGGGCCTCATTTATAAAAGAGGGGACAGTGACTAGTTTATCTCTAAGGTAGCTTTAATTCTGAAATTCTATAGGTTTAATTCATGGTCTTCATATGATGACGTGAAGGACTGTAGCACGGGCAGAGTATTGCAGCCCACTGTTCAGTTCAGTTGCTGGATGGTAGGTGCTTAGTGAATTGAATTGTCCTGAACATTGAATTTGAACAGATCCATAGTAGATTTCATTAATGAATTTTATTTATATTCTTGGAATTAGGCCATGATTGTGAACATTCTCAGATTATATCCTTTTAGATAAAATGTAAGCTCCTAGTCCTCTGATGGCAAATCTAGTACTCTTTGCATCAATGTCCTGCTTTCTCAACTGTATATCATGGTCTAGATGTTGGGTATTTCTAGCCTATTTAATTTTTCTTGTAGGCCAATCTCTTTTGAACTGAAAAGAAGCTATGATATTCAGAGTCTTGATGTAATCAAACCAGTGTCATCCCTAAGTAGGAATATCCGGAGAACCTTACCATCTATAAGGATCCCTCTTTCTTCTGAACTCTGTGCAGGATATCCTCTATGATAGTGATGAATATGTCCATCATTCATGCCACCCTATTCTGTGTTTACTTGACATCAATAATAAGAGAGTCATTGAATGGAGTTATCTTTGTGGTTGCATTCCTTTTTCATATTTAAATATCCATTGACATCTTCTGTTTTTACAGGCCCTATGTTTGCTCCTGGATTCATCCCTCTTTCCCCTCCAAGAAGGCTGTACTTCATAACGAAATTTGAAAAGAAAAAAGTGGAAGAAAAAAATCAACAAAACCAATCAACACAAGTTCCGATGTAGTATAAGAACATGATGGAATACTATACTGCTGTAAGAAACCAGTAAGGGCATGGTTTCAGAAAAACCTGGAAGACCTATATGAATAGATGCAAACTGAAATGAACAGAACTAGGTGAATAATCAGCATAGTAACAGTGATTTTGTAAAGATAATCAACTTTGAAAGACTTAAAAACACATTAACACAATAACCACCACAATTCCAAAGGATTCATGATGAAAAAATGCTATCTAATCTCAGAAAGGGAACTGATGAACTCAGAGTGAAAAACTGAAGCATTTTTTCTTTTCATTTCTTTTCCTTGCCTTTTTGGGAGACACCATGGCTAACGCAGAAATTTGTTTTGTATGATTATACATATTTGCAAAATATTTTGTTTATCTTGCCTATTCATTGAGTAGAGAAAGGGAAAAAGAGAGGAAGAAAATTTGGAACTAAAAAAAAAGTCTCTGCGCTTTAAAAAGTTAATTAATTTCAATTTTAAAAAAAAGATCTGATGTTAAAAGTAATGTTCCATACACATGAATGCAAAGGAATAGAGGGTGGTATCTTCTCATATCTCTTCTTTGGGGTGAAGCTTAGTCCTTATAGTTTCAAAACATTCATCTTTTTATTGTTCTGCTTCTTGTTCTTCCATTTACATGGTTGTATTCATTGTGTGTATTGTTTTCCTGAAACTTCTTACTTCACTTTTTAAAAAAGATAGTATTTTTCCCCAGTTACATGTCAAGAAAATATTTAGCATTCACTTTTACAAGATTTTGAATTCCAAATTTTTCTCCCTCCTTCCTTCCCTCTCTCCCCTCCCCTCTTTTGAAAATGGTAGGCAACTTGATATAGGTTATACACGTGCTGACATGTAAAAATGTTTCCATATTAGTCATAGTTGTGAAAAAAGAAACAGATCAAAAAGGAAAAAATCCACAAGAAAGAATATAATAAGTGAAAAAAATAAGCTTTTATCTTCATTGAGAATCCATTAGTTCTTTAACTAGATGTGGATAGCATTTTCCTTCATGAGTCCTTTGTACTTGTCTTGGATCATTGTGTTGCTGAAAAGAGCTGACTCATTTATCACTTCACTTTTTATCAGTCCAATAAGTCTGTATTCATCATGTTCATCATTTCCTATAACACAGTAATAATTCCATTACATTCATGTATCACAATTTATTTAGCCATTCCCCAATTGAGGGGCATCTACTTTGTTTCCAATTTTTCACTACCACAAAAAAATGTGTAGCTATAAATATTTTGTTGTATAGGGAAACTTTGTCAGTGACCTCCCTGGTATACATGCCTATTAGTGGAATCTCTGAATCAAAGAGTATGGATATTGTAACCTCTTCATTTGGATAATTCCAAATTATTTTCCTGAGTGACTGCCTCTGCTTATGAGATCAGAGAGATGAGGAACAAACACACAAAGTCCAGGGCAAGCCCCCAGTCCCAGGAGGGGAATCAGTCAAAGAAATGGGAACTCTAAGACATAGATAGGTTTCAGGCTACCAGCCTTTAGTTTCTACAAATCTTGGAAGGGAGGCATGGATATTGGGAGTTTTAGACCCTTATCCAGGGTTTATAAATTTAGAGTATACTGATATAGTGCCTGGGGTTGAGCGTGTCAAGGGTAAAACTCATGAGAGCTAAGGAAATAGCTGCAAGAACCAGACCAATGCTGCAAGAAATGTAGAGGTAGAAAACAAATAAAGCAAACAGGATGATTCTATCCATCTGATATGAAGGAGCTTGAGAAAAGACAGGACTCTGCTGGGTGACCGGGAATGGTTGTCCTCAGATAGATGGTGGTGTCAGAGATTTAGCCACAGAGAAGGACTTATATAATCACCAAACCAGAGTCAGGGAAGTCATTCTTTCCCAAGCTTTAATCAAAGGGTTACTCAAAGCCAAGACTGGTACCAAATCCACCAGACCAATGCAAGGGTAGTTCTTGGCCCCAGGCAATTTTTCATTTGATGATAAAGGTGCACAGGGCTTGCAGTCTGATATGCTCCAAGGTGGGAAAGGTGCCATCATGAAGAGATTGCACTGTTATGACCACTCTGTGGCCCAGAGCAGACAGGTCAAAGTTTACCATATCCACACATAATGCATGCACCTAACTCTCCATAACCCTTCCAATATTAACTGTTCCATCTCTTGCCATTTTTCCAAATTTGTTAAATCTGAGGTGAAATTTCAGTGTTGTTTTGATTTGTGTTTCTCTTTGTATTAGTGATTTGGAGTATTTTTTTTTTTGCATGGTTGGTAACAGTTTGCAATTTTTTTGAGAATTGTTTGTTCATATCCTTTGTCGTGGTTATATTTCTCATGGCATCTTATGATATTAATGTGTGCTTCAGAGATTTCTCATTGAAGGAGAACCTTTAAAGCTTTATTTTACCCTGCTAATTTGAATGTTTGGTTTTTTTTTAGTTTGCAGGATACTAATGATAAACCAGCAGGATCTTGTATAGTCTTTCACTTTTAGTCAGTCATGTACAGGTATATTGTGTCATAGAAAAGTGTTTGTGGAAAACCCGACTGTTCTCTTCTCATGTTTTCATCAAGAATACTTTCAGTATGTGTGGATCATTATAACAAAGAATTAAGAAGAGAAAGTAAAAAAATGGGTCTATTTTCATTGATGTCCTCTAGCCATGGTTTTTTTGGATAAAGATTATTTTTTTTCTTCTTTTGGTATATTCCCTTCCCAAAGATATTTTATTAAATGATACCTTAATATTGTCACAACTATATCTCCTCCAGCATGTATTTCTTAGTACGTATTTGGTCAACCAGTTCTTTAACCGTCTTCTCAACTGCCATCTCTACTGCCTTTTAGAAAACATTAAGGATTAAGCTTTTAGGATCCAAATGACATGGTTCCACTGACATTTATTATGAAAAGAGATCATTATAGCAATATGGGCATGTCTCTACTTATTCCAATTACTATGTGTTTGCCAGCTTGATTTGTCCATGAGTGCTCTTAGGATGGTATGGCTTTGTTGAGTCTCATTCCAGACTTTCCGTGAATTTTTTTCCTCCCCCTTGCTTTTGTTGTTTTAGCAGATGATGCTACTCATAATCTCCCAACCTATTCCATGATGTTTTATGTATTAGAAATTCTATAACAAAAGTTCAAAGTCACCTTGTCTACTACCTCTGTCTGATTTACAAGGAGATCAAGTGTTTGCTAGCTAAGAAGATTTGGGAGCACTTTTGATCTCCTTTTTTCAACTACTTTACTTATAGACTAGTGAGAAAACTTACCACCATAAATATCATGTACAGGCCTACCTAGGAGATATTACAGGTTTGGTTCCAGACCACCTCAATAAAGCGAATATCACAATAAAGTGATATAAATTTTTTTTTTCCTGCACACAGAAAAGTTATGTTTACCACTATAATGTAGTCTATTAAGTGTAAAATGGTATTATATCTTTAAAAATGTATATACCTTAATTTATTTTTTTTTAAATTTTATTTTAGGTTGCACCATTTATCTCCACAAGATTTTGAGTTACATATTTTCTCCCCATCTTTCCCCTACCTACCGCTCCAAAACAGACATCCCAGTGTATCCCCTCTCCCCCAGTCTATTCTCTCCTATGTCTTCCCCCCTCACCCCTCTGACTTTTCGTATATACCTTAATTTAAAAACACCTTGTTGCTAAAAAATGCTAACCATCATCTGAGCCTTCAGTAAGTCATAATCTTTTACTGATAGAAGGTCTTGCCTTGATGCTGATGGCCACTGACTGATCAAGGTGGTGCTTACTGAAGGTGGTAATTTCTTAAAATAAGACAAACAATGAAGTTTGCCACGTTGACTGACTCTTTCTTCCATGGAAGATTTCGTGCTACCGCACACAACGCTGCTTGAAAGCGTTTTACTCACAGTATAATTTTTTTCAGAATTAGAGTCAATCGTTTCAAACACTGACACTGCTTTATCAACTAAATTTATGTAATATTCTTCAATATTTTTGTGTCTCAGTGAATAGGGAGGCCCAGGGAGAGGGAGAAAGACAGGAGAACAACTGGTCAGTCAGCGGAGCAGTCAGAACACACACAGCATTTATCAATTAAGTTTGCTGTCTTATGTGGAAGCAGTTGGCTGCTCCCTAAAACAATTACAATGTAATATCAAAGATCACTGATTATAGATCGCCATAACAGATATGATAATGATGAAAAAGCTTGAAATATTGCAAGAATTACCAAAATGTAATACAAAGATGTGATGTGAACACAGGCTGTTAGAAAAAATGTCACTGATACATATGCTCCATGTAGGGCTGTCACAAGCCTTCAGTTTGTAAAAAATCAATTAATTAATTAATTTTTAAAAACATCTGCAAGGTACAATAAAATGAAGTTCAATAAAATGAGCTATGTTTATAAGACGAATATCATGAATATTTCAAGAAGACAATCAAAAGGTCCTAGACATGTAGAGCACCAAAAAAATCAGCGAAGTGAAAACGACTGCTTTTTAACAAAAAGACATTAAGAAAAGGACGCAGACAAGCAAATCAGCATTGGTACTACTATATTAAATTTAATATATACTATTACTACTATATTAAATTTAATATATACTATTAAAAATTTAATATATACTATTAAAAAATTGTACAACACTTAAGAGAGAGCCGTGGTTTCAAATAAGAGCCTCGTTTTCTGTTCTTTTTATATGAAAATGGTCATGTTTGTTGTAGTTCTTACTGCTAGCTCTTAGAATTCTTACCTTCCTTCAAGGTTCAACTCAAAGCTATGGCAAACCTTTCATATTAAAAATGAACAGTTTCAAAATATTCAAAAAATAAAATGTCTCTTGATAGGGAATGACTAGCAAATGACATTATAGTTACATCAGAATCAGGTCTTGACCATTTAGAATAAAGGTAAAAATCAATCACAAATTAGAAAAAAAAGATAATTATAAGAAAACACTGTACCATGATGATCACTTCAATCTGATCTAGTCAAACAATCTGCTACTAATGAAAATGGGGAAAAAAACCAAAGATATTCACCTTAGCTCTAATCATTTCCTACAGAAATCTACTAAGAATGAGAATTCAATACATATTTGAATTAAAAGCATATGCTATCTTTTAGGACTATTTTGAATCAACTGTCTATCATATGAATTCTCTCCTTCAGCAACTCATTAAACCTAGTTTCATTTTTCTCATCTGCAAAACAAGGGGGTTGGATCAAATTATCTCTAAGGTCCTTCCCAGTCCTAAAAATTCCATGATTCTATGTTAGGAATGTGGGGGGAGGGGAGGTATAGGTGTGCACATGTACATTTAGAGAAGACTGCAGTTCTCTTCCATGTATGTAGACTTCTAGGGATAGATGACATCACAGATGTCAGTTCATGTGATTTTATGGTTGCCTCCCCACCCCACCCCCAAAAAAGACTGAAATAGAAAAAGTAAAACCACAATGACCAAAAAGGAGAATATTGTCTTAATGATTCTCCTTAGTTGAAGTCCATCCTCGCCTCATTCTTCTACCAAAACGAAAGTCATTTGGTGACTGAAGGGGTCACAGGATCACAAAGTTGCTTCTGTCAGTGATGAGAAGATTCTTTGCGAAAAAACGTTCCAGAAGGAATAAGTGTGTAGGAAGCTCTTATTCCCCTGACAATTCATTCCAAAAGGAAAAAAAAAATCCTATCCAACACGGAAGCATTATTTGATTTTATGAGACTTCCGAAGGAGAACAAGCTACATATAATAAAGTTCCACTTAAATCTCCCCAATCTATTTCTGTTTTCTAAATATGGGCTCTTGAAGATACCAGGCTCTTAGGATTTTCTCTTATACTTAGAGTGAAATTAGTCATTCAGATTCATTAATTGCGGAGGAAACAGTTTAGAAAATACTCTGTAAGCACATTCAATATTTTTTTCTAGTCAGGTGAGTACACAGTCACAGTTATATCCATTCCATCATCTGCTTTTTTTTTTTTTAATATCCATGCTGGAGAAAATTTAAATTTAAAAGGTTATGGGATCACCATTATTTAGAATAAGTGATATTTTAAACATGCAGAACATTGGTGTTTGGCAGGAAGCCAACAGTCAAAGGGACAGAAAGATACACACGCTGAAAAAAATTCTTAATTTTTTTCATAATGATGTGTAATAGAAACCCTGTTCATCGCTCTTTGATTTTTTTTCTTCAGAAGTTATTTTACTCCCTGGGTGGCAATTAAAGAATCATTGAATCCTTAGGGTGTCATACTTATAGTTAAAAATCATTAATCATGTTTCACAAATCCAAACTAATACCCCAATGTGTAATAACTATCAGAAGAACATATACCTAGAGGAAAAAAATTTTCTAAGAGAAACAAAGCATTCATGACTTGGGCTGCTAACAAGAATACCTACGCTCTATGCGTAATTTACCATGAGAAAGTGCTGATTTCACAGAACTTAGGACTAGATAAGACCTTTGTTGTTGTTTAGTTATGTCCAGCTCCACATGATCCTACGGACATGGCCCATCGTGTTTTCTTGGCAAAGATACTGGAAGGATTTGCTATTTTCTTCTCCAGAGCATCCCCATTTTATAGATTAGGAAGTGAGGCAAATAGGGGTTAAGTGACTTGCCCAGGGTCACCCAGCTAGTAAGGATCTGAGGCTGGAGTTGAACTCAGATTTTCCTGACTCCAGGTTGGATGCTCTATCCACTGCACCACCTAGCTGCTCCTAGAAAGACCTTAGGAATCATCTATCCCAACCATTTCATCTTGCACAGGAAGAATCTGAGCCCTACCAACATTCTTCCAATCACTCAATTTCACGACCTCAGACCCCTACTGGATGCATTTCTCTTCCTCACCAACATATCCAATCACTCAAAAAGTCTTAACAATTCTGCCTTCCAAATATCTCATATCCCTTCCCTTCTTTCCACTCACACAGCCACTATCCTATGTCCGGCCGTAATCACTTCTCACTTGAACTATTTTAATGGCCTCCTCACTAATCACTCTGATTTCAGTGCCCCACCATTCCAATCTATCCTTTACATAGGGACCAACATACTCTTCCCCACGAACAGCTCTGACCATATCACTCCCTGCTCAAGTAACTTCAGTGGCTCCCTGATGCCTCTGGAATAAGATGCCAGTTCCTCAGGTTGGCATACAAGTTCCTTCACAGCATGGCTCCAGACAACTGAAGATTCATTCCTCATTTTTCCCTTCATGTGTTCTTCATTCCATCCAAACTCACCTCCTTGCTGTTCCCCAAAGTCAGCATTCCACCCCCCACCCCCCCCCACTACAGGCTATATCCCTCATACTTGTAACACTTCCTTCTCACTGCTACCTCTTAGAATCCTTACCTTCCTTCAAGGCTTAACTCAAGGCTATGGCAAGCCTTTCCTGATCCCCTTACTGCTATAACTGCTGCTACTATGACTATTGCTACTAGTAGCAATAATTATAATAGCAATAATGACTAACAGTTATGTAGAACTTTGTAGTTTCTAAAACCTTTGCATACATTACCTCATTTGATCCTCATAATAACTTTGTGAGAAAAGTTAAGTGACTTGTCTAAAGTCACACAGCTAGTGAGTGTCTGTATGAACTCCAAGTTCCACTTTGTGCATTAAACCATCCTAGAATTCTAGACCTCCTCAAATTAGAGATTTCCTTAATTGCATACATGTACATAATAAGCACTCCAAGGTCTAGGAATGGGTTTCTCTCCTCGCTGCCCCTCCCCGCCCCTTTCGTCTTCATATCCCCTGCACCTTGGAATGGTGCCTTACATATTGAACTGAATGAAATGAGATTGAATGACCTGCCCAAGGCCATACAGGTTGTAAACTTCAAAGTTAGGATTCTAACCTGAGGGGAAGTGTGCCCACTCCACCATGCCACCTACTGGAAGATAGGAAAACTAACTTTGTTAGTAGAACTACTTATGGAAAGATGATAGCTATGTGCAATACACAGATCGTATGTTTTTGTTGGGCCCACAAAAAAGATATGACCAAGCATAGGTTTTTCATGTGTGTTCCTTGTGAAACTGGTTTTTTTGCTTGGTATTTCATTTCATGTTATTTTATGATGGGGAGATTAGTGCTAAGTCTATGTGAAAATATTTTCTATATGGGAAAAAATCAGTTTTGTACTTCAAAAGAAAAGAGCTTAAATAGTTTTTATTTTTGCCTCTAGGTTTGATGAAAATAAAAAGCAGGCTTTACAAGCAGATAGTCCCCTTTCGTCAGTAAGGGGAAAATGCTTGGGCAATCAAAAAAAAAACCACTAAAAATGTTTTGTTTTGTTTTTTACTTTCTGGAATTTTACTATTTGTTATATGAGTTTCTCCAAAAATCAAATTTTCAAACACTCTTGATTTATTGGTTTGTTTGTTCCTGAGAAAACCCCATGCAAGCCATTGTGACTACCATTAACCGACAGTATGCCCTCTGCCCCAGCCTTATGAATCTGACCTTTGTCAAACCAGCTTCCAGAATCCCAAATCCTCATTCTTACGAAAGAAGTTAATTTAATCCACTAAATGATGCCTCTAGACTAGTTGTTAGGAGCAGATATTACCTGACCACATGCCACGCCCTTAGGCAGTGGGTAAAGAGAACCTGCCTTAGTTTACAGACTTTGTTTTTACTGTTGTCTTCCTTTGACTAAGTTTAGAACTAATGACTTCTCATTGGACTTGTACTTAGTTGAAAAAGAGCAAGGGACTTACCTTGAATTTTCAATCACTTTAACATTCTTCTAGGGCAACAAGTTTGAACAAGTCACAGATGAAGCACACCCAGTTAAGGGGTACATATTTCTCTTTTTCTTCTCTAGTCCTTTGAAACTTGGGGCTTTGAGCATTTCTAAGCATTTGAAGTTGATGTAGATTACAAGACATCAAGAGAAAACAGCTGGTGAACTAGAAGTTCAAGGACCTAGTAATTTTAAAGATTTGTTTTGCAGAATGCCTTTGTTCAGGCCTAGTTGATCTATACTTTTCTTTAAAGGAGATGTTTAACAGAATCCTGAGCTCTGAACAATGAGCTTGTCTTTTCACAACTAGCCCCAGATTTTATGAAGCATCAAAGTCATCTTTAAATATGAGCTTTTGTAGTTAAAAAGCTTAAAACATTAAACTGCTTTTAAATTAGTACAGGAGACTTTATTACAAAAGGAAATTAAATTATCTGTGTGTCACTGAATTACAAGAATTGCTATAATTAAGTGAATACCAAGCGATAAATTAAAGGTTAAAAAAAATCTAATGATTATCTTCTGGTTTTAATACATGGAAAGGACATTGTGATGGGACTTAATCAATCAATCAACAAGTATTTACTAAAGACCTATTATTTGTGCCAAGCATTGAGGATAAAAAGACAAAAGTGAAGCAATTCCTACCCATAAGGAGTTTACATTCTAATATGGAAATAACATATACTATATGTGTGCATAATATATACATTATATAATACATATTATATAGTATGATATTCTAGTATATATTCTTATATGGGATAACATACTATATAAGTGTATAATATATACATTATGTTATTAATATTATATAGCATATTATACATATGTAGTCTGTTATGCCCCATTAGAATTCTATCTAAATATATATGTACGTATATACATATATATTGTGTGTATATATGAATATATATGGAGAGAGAGAGATACACACACACACACACACACACACACACAATGAATTCAAGACTAATTGTTCCAATATATCTGTAAAGTCTGAAAATTTCAGTGGATTAATGAAAGAGGAAGGCAGAGGAACATGGTAGGTAGTAAAGAGGCTGTAACATATCCCCAATAAAAAAAAAAGTATAAGAGAAATACATTAAATTATGTCACCCAACATCAAATATGAGCAGGAAAAGAGGTGGACCAGTCACGTAGCCAAGAGTGAGAGATAAATAATAGGCCCCATGGTGTCAAACTCAAATAGAAACAGATCCCCGCCACCCCTTGTGGACCTAAAAAGCCACAAATTAGCATTATCTATGTTGTATTGTATTTTTGGAAGAAGTTTAATGTTTTAAGTTTTGTAACTACAAAGACCTACATCTAAAGATGACTTTGATGCTTCATGAAATCTGGGGCTAATTGTGAAAAGACTAGCTCGTTGTCCAGAGCTCAGGATTCTGCTAAACATCTCCCTAAAGAAAAGTATAGATCAACTACGCCTGAATAAAGGCATTCTGCAAAATCAATCTTTAACATCATCAGGTCCTTGAACATTCATCTCACCAGCTGTTTTCTCTTGATGTTTTATAGTCTACATCAACTTCAGATGGAGGTTTTGGAGGCAGCAGGTAAAGGGGTAATAAGGGGAGGGAGGACTCTTGAACTGAGTTTTGAAGGAAACTATGGATTCCAAGAGATCGAAGTGACGCGGAGAACAGCCAATACAAAGGCACAGAGGTGGAAGATGCAGAGTCATAAGTGAGGAAGAGTAAGTAAACCTGGATGGCTAGACCCTAGAGTAAGTGCATGGCAGTAATAGGTAAGAAGACTGGAAAGGTAGAAAGGGACCAGATTATGAAAAGCTTTTGTCCAGATGAGTCAGAAGCTTCAGAA
Organism: Pseudochirops corinnae; assembly: GCA_028646515.1. NCBI lineage: Eukaryota > Metazoa > Chordata > Mammalia > Diprotodontia > Pseudocheiridae > Pseudochirops > Pseudochirops corinnae. The sequence continues at coordinate 115,168,292 of CM053587.1, forward strand.
CAAATGAGTTGCTATGTTGTTATATGTCAATAATCAGATCAGCCCATCAGTGTTTAATTTACCTACATACAGAATGGAAGGACAGGGCAGCCCCTCTTTATTCTCCTATGTGTGCGTTTATGTTTATAGTAGTTATCTTTATTATGTAAAATGATGTGTCCTTTATGTAGACCGTTGTTATATGTTGGAGGCATCACTTGATATGGAATTTATTTTAATTTAGAAAATAATGAGCCAGTTTAGAAAAAGATCCTAGAATATTGGTTTAATTGAAAAGGCCCTGAATTCTAATCCTGACCCTGCCACTAATTAGTTGTGTGACCTTGGTCTTTTTGTCAAAAATTACTCCACACCTTTGTTTTTTGTTGTGGTTCAGTGATTTTTTCAGTCACTTTTCATGACCTCGTTTGGGGTTTTCTTGGCAAAGATACAGGAGTAGCTTGCCATTTCCTTCTCCAGTTCATTTTACAGATGAGGAAACTGGAGTTAAATGACTTGCCCAGGATCACACAGCTAATAAGTATCTGAGGCCAGATTTAAACTCAAGAAAATGAGTCTTCTTGACTCCAGACCTGGCATTCTATCCACTGAACCACCTAGCCACCCTCACTTCACCTCTATAACCAGTCATTTATTAAATGACATTGAACTAAATATCTAAGATCTCTCCCAAATCCCAGATTCTATGATCTATCTCTGATCTAGTCCAATCAAAGATTTGTAATTTCTTCCATGTATATACTTCCTCTACTGATGCAGATTGCACCAAGATGCAGGGCAGTAGGATGGATAGAGTGTTGAGGCTTGAGTCAGGAAGATTTGGGTTCAGATCCTACCTCTGACACTCAAAACATGCTCCCAAGGCAAGACATTTAACATCTGTGAGTCTCAGGGTCCTCTTCTGGAAAATGAGAGGGTTGGACTAGAACTCTGAGGACCCTTCCAATCTTAGTCTATGATTCTCTGGTAGCCCCTATAACTTAGAAGTCTTCAAAGATTGTTGTGGCTAAAAAAGTAAATAAATAAAAATCCACTATTCTATGAAAAATCTGGTGCTGAATGAGCCTCTTTGCATTTAGCTAAGTTAGTCCTCAGATAACAAACACACAGTATATTACCAAGCCCACATCCAAATTCTTTCTAGCTGAGCAATAGAATTTTCTGGAGCTCAGCTAGAAAGAATTCTAGAACAGGAAGAATTCTGCTCTTGCACAACTTTGAGAGCCCAAAGTCACATCTATATCATGATGATGCCTTGGAAGAGAATTTATGGGAGGATGACCTAGTAGATCTTGGAATCTTAGTTTTCTCTTCTGCAAAATGAGGGATTGATTGGATGCTCTAAAGTCTCTCCCGAATCACAAGTTCCTAGGATTCTGGCATTCATTTTTTTACACTTCATTGTAACATGTAGAATAATCAATAGTGAGCAAGTTGAGCAAAATAGATTTCTCATCAGCAGTTGAAGTAAAAGACTTTTAGTTCTTACTCCCTTCCTGAACTAGAATTGTGTTCCTTACACAGACCCCAACAGCATGTGGGTCAATGCAAAGGCATTATCTGGATGTGAAGGCCAAGGTCCTACCTGCAGCCCACCTTTCACATTTGTCCATGCCTTGAGAAAAAGACCTTGGAGGGGTAGAAAATGGAACTGGATAAAAGAAAGGTAGATGTTAGTGACTCCAAAGTCCAGGCCTGAGAGAAATGCATGAGAAATGTTTT
>CM053587.1:115170113-115213010 GCA_028646515.1 Pseudochirops corinnae
TATATATATATATATATATATATATATATATATATATATATATATATATATATATATATGAAGGAAATATACTCCAGCCATAGGGAGCAGTCTCTTCAAAGTCACGGAAATGTCCTATGGAAAAATATGTAACTCCAATGGCCAGCAAAACTATTTGGTTGAAACATAGATGCTTAAAAGAGAATAATGTACAGTAAGTCTGGGAAGGTAAATTGATGCCAGATTCTGAAGAATTTTAAAATACAAACAGAGAAGTTCCTATTTTTTCCTATAGGAATAAGGGAATCATTGGAGCAGAGAAGAGATGCAGTCAGTATTATGCAACTATGACCCCATTAGCAGTGGAAGAAAGGCAGCCCCAAGCCAAGAGGACATCACAATTTTCCTGTATAATAATTTATCTTGATTTTCACCATCAAAACCATAAGCCTGTTAATTTTATCACCCAGGGTTGTACTGTCTTTATTTTATGTGACATTCCTTAATGTAGCATATCTACTCATAAAAAATAATTTCTTAAACTATGAAGTTCATTCAAACATATTTCTTTTCCTTCTCTATCTACTTTTATAAAACATGGTCCAGTTATATCAAAATAAAAGAAATTCCTTTCTTTATTTTAGTCCAAGTCTTTTTACATTCATATATAACTATGATCATAGGCTTGAAAGTAGTTGAGTAAACGTCCATTCCTATTTTCAAGGAACAGAACAGAAAATTCTCATGCACAGAGAATGTAGTTCTAAAATTCTTCATAGGAAATTAATATTCAAACACTACATGTATAAACTATATCATATTGCTTACCATCCCAAGGAAGGTGGAAGGGGGATGGATAGGATTTGGAATTCAAAATTTTTTAGTTTAAAAATTGTTTTAATATGTAATTGGAGAAAAATGAAATACTAGATATATTTTTTAAAAAGCAAGGGGTGCTGGGAATCAGGGGACATCAGTTCAAATACTGGGCCTGCTAATTACTACCTATGTCACCATGAGCAAGTCTCTACACCTCTCTGGGCCTCGGTTTCCCATCTAAAATAAAAGGCTAGATGACCTTTAAGGTCCTTTCTCACTCCAGAGCTATGATCCTTTGAGCCTGTGACTACATGTGACAATAGATGATCCCGGAGACTGTCAGGCAACCCTTTGATCTGCAGTCCTAAAAATAACTACAGTAGAGAAATAAACAAATGTAACTTCAAGAATTTAGAGAATGAAGCAACAACATCATAGGAGATACTTCCAGTAGAGACAGGGGGCTGAAATCCTAGAGAGCCAGAACAGAGTAAAGGAGAAGATAAGCCTGGATTCCAAACTTCAAGGAGTTGATTCAAACATTTAAAGGCATCATGAAGCCAGGAAATCAAAACAGCAAGAGAAACAGAGCCAGGATATAAAAGAGCCTGATGAACAATTTAGATGATTTATCAAGAAATAATCAGATCAACAGATTATACCACCAAATGCTGTATTAGCTATTCCTAGAAGATTTTACCTGGTAGTTTTCTATAGTTTTCCAGATTCGTCAATAGGGCAAGGAGTCACAAGAAGAAGGTGAATGGGAGGAATTATGTTACAGAATCTTAGAGTAGGAAGGGTGCCCAGAGGCCAAATCTCCCAGTCCATGCCTCCCCCAGAAGCCCTTCTCCAATATCCATAAAAGTGTTCAGAGGGTAGAATGGCAAACCAAGCCCAACATGGTAAAACTGAATAGAAATAAATGTAAAGTCTTATACTTGGGTTTTAAAAAAATCTACTGTATAATACAGGATGAACAGAGTCGTGGCTAGGCAACATTATGTGTGGAAAAAGATTAGTAGTTTTTAGTGTACTACAAGTTCAAATTGAGTTAACAGTGTGACTGTGAAGCCAAAAGTATAAATGGGATTCTAGTCTGTATCCCTGGCAATATAGTGTCCACATTATAGGAAGTGATAGTCCTGCTACCATTTTCTTCCACGGTTAGAAAGGCAGAGTCAATGAGCTGTGAAAGTAGGAAGACAGCAATTGCTATTAGCAGTTCCAATGGGGACAACAGCTTCTCTCCCTCTCTGCTGCTTATAAAAGCAGAGAAACGTCAGTCTTCTGAACTGTGGCTCCCTAAATTGGTCCTTCTGTTATAGTTGTAGAGTGGAGAGTATGAGAAAGGGTAAGAGCGAGGGATCTTATATTTTTTTGAATCCTGATTCTTTCTCTATCATGTAATATCTTAGCTATTCCTCCTGCTTTATTTCACCTGAAAGTTTGATGCTATCTATATTTTCATCAATTTACTTTTTATAAATATTAATGGGATAAGGACAGATTTCGGGGAACCTCCACTAAACACTTTCAATCATGTTGACAGTGATCCATGAATAATTTTGGGATTTAGTTCAGGGGTGGGAGCCTGCAGTCTTGAGGCCACACATGGCCCTGTTCTGTGAAGATTTAATTCAGTCGAAGGGCCACACTTGAAGACTTAGAGGGCCACATGCGGCCTCCACAGGTTCCCCATCCCTGATCGCCATTCATCTAATATTGAATATCCCTAAATATTCTGCCATCTAGAACACATTTCCTCCTTGTCAACCCAGATGGCATGAGAAACTTTAAAAAATGCCTTTCTGAAATGCTGACACACTGCATTTGTCACACAGGGATACACAGTAATTCCCCTGATCTGCCATCTAGTGCTATATCAGAAAAGAAAATGAGGTTAGTTTGGCAAAATGTCAATAATCCCTGAGCTTATTTTTCAAAGGGCTCAAAAGTTGGCTACTATGTCTTGTCTACAATTTTGTTGGGAACCCGTGTCAAGTTCTGCGGTCTCTAATTTCCAGAATCTTCCATTTACTCTTTTTGAAAAAGTGGAACATTTACTAGTTTCCTGTCTTCTAGCGCTTCTGTTCCCCATGCTTCTTCAAACTCCACAGTCATGTCTGCAGGTTCTCTCCACATCCTCACATGTTATTTATGTCTTTATTCACAAAATATTTAATAAGCATCCATTTGGTGAATAATACCCTAAGCATATACATAGGGAAACTAAGGGAGGATACAAAGAGAAATAAAATCTCATTCCCTTCAGGGATTTTTAATCTAGTAAGGTGAGGGTCCTGAAATCACAATTTTTAAACTGTATGTAAAGGGTCAAGGCCAAGAGCAATGAAAGATGGCCAGACACAAGCAGGATTCATTCTGAAATGTTGGAAGGAATATTCAAACCAATGAGATCACAGATTAGAGTATTTAAGAGGAGCTAAAACATGTGGATCAATAACTATAATATAAAGCTCAGATACATGCATTTGTTGTATGGAATGATTTTCATTCTAAAACTTTCCCTCTTTTAGTGCTATAAGACCCTCATCCACCCCCCAAAAAAATCTACAGCTAGAAAGGAAATGGGAGATTATCTGATACAATCCTCTCATCATGCAAATGATTACTCTGTGTGAGGGAGGCAGGTGATTATCATCTTTTCTTCAAGGTATCAGATGCAAACTCTATCCATTTTCTTGGCAGTCAATTTCATTACTTGATCACCCTTATTATCAAGACCTTAAGTTCAATTGAAATCTCTCCTCTTTCATTGAATTCCATTTTCACCAATGTGGTTCTTAATGAAAATCAGGTCTTTTTCAATGACATCATAAAAACTAATCATGTACTTGAACATATTAGCAAACATCACTTAGCCTTCATTCAGACTAAACAATCCCTAGTCCTTCAGCCATATTTCTTGAGCCAATTTTCATTTCTTTGATCCTTCTTAGCCTTCTCTGTCTTCTCTCTAGGTTCTAAACATACTTTTAAAAAGTGAAATGAACAAAACAGAATGTAATATTTTAATAAAATATAATCAACACCTTGAACTATATTAGAAAGCAATAGTCATCAAAACCATATGGTATTGGTTAAAAAATAAAGAGACAGACCAATGAAACAGACTAGACGAGGGAAATTCAGAAACAATAGAACTCAATATCCCAAAGCTTGATAAAGTGGAAAATGTAAATTACCTAGGAAACATTTTCTTATTGATTAAAACTCCTGGGAAAACTGGAAAGCACTCTGGCAGAAATTAGGCATAGACCAACACCTTGCATTATGTTCCACAATATATTCTAAACGGATATGTAAACTTAATATTAAAAAACATACTATAATAAAAAATAGAAGTAAAGAGGATCATACACCTCTCACAGTTATCGGTAGGAAATGTATTCTTTACCAAAGAAGAGACAGAGGCAATTCCAAAAGATAAAATGCATAACTTTGGTTATATAAAACCAAAAAGCTTCTGCGCAGACAACATTAATGCATCTAGGATGCGGAGAGAAGTGTTCAAATTGGGGGAAAAAATCTTTACATTAAATTTCTCTGAGAAGGGTGTGGTATCCAATATATAGATATAGATATACATACAGGTATGTATTATATATGTATATATACATACATGTGTGTATATACACTCATGTACGCCCATATATGATTCCTTAATAGATAGCCAAAGAATATAAACAGTTCTCAAAAGAACTGAAAAGTATTCACAACTACATGAAAGAATGCTCCAATTCACCCATGATTAAGAGAAATTCTAATCAAAACAATCCAGAGTTTTACCTCAAATCCTGAAAATTGGTAAAAATGACAAAAATGTCATTAGTTGATGTTGGAGGGGTTGTGAAAGGATAGACACACTAATATATAGTTGGTGGAGCTGTGAAATGATACAAACATTTTGGAAAGCAATTTGGAATTATGAAAATAAATTAACTAAGATGTCCAAACCTTTTGAACAGAGGCTCCATTATTGGGTTTATGTCCCAAGGAAGTCATTGATAAGAAGAAAGTTCTCATATTCTCCAAAATATTTATAGCAGCATTTTTGTATGTGTGATAGCTAAGAATTAGAAACAAAATAAATGCCCAGCAATTAGGGAATGGCTACACCAATTTTGGTACATGAATGTAATGGACTATTAGTGTATTTCAAGAAATGATGCATGTGGTGAGCATAAAATCTATATGAATTAATGCAGAGTGAAGTAAGCATAGCCAAGAAAACAATATATAGTCACCACAACAATGTAAATGGAAAGAATGACACACTAAAAAATCAAGAGTAAACGTAACAAAATTATCAAGATGAAAAAAACAAAGATCAAAATTATAAAGGTCAAATGAAGAGATAGGAGACGATATCCTCAACTTTCCCCTTTATGGAGGTGGAAAGTCTGCAGGTGTTACACATCGCACACGTTTTTCAGACTTTTTCACTACATTGATTAGTTGTGCTGATTTATTTTCCTCCCTAAAAATACTATTTATTAAATGGGATGGCTCTCTGGGAGGGGGAGGGATATTTGGAGTAACTATGGTGATACAAAATATGAATAAAAACTTTTATTTAAATGTGACCAACACAGAATAAGGAGAAATACTTCTTAGATTTTTTATGTCACATTTCTTTCACTATATCTCATTATTATGTTGGCGTTTTTTCCATCCAGAAATAACACAGCATGATTGAATCATAGCTTGTGGTCAACTAACATAGCCTCCCTCTGCTCCTGCATCCTGTGTTTGTATATCTGATCTTTCTCCAGTCCGTGCTTGGATTGGATTTTGTTGCTGTGTGTGCCTTTCATATCCACTTCATAAAATTTCTCCTTTTAAAGTGGAATAGTTTCTCTCCAATTTATCAAGACCATTTTGAACTTCACTCAGACTTTCCAGATTATTTGCAACCTCACTTATTTTGTCATCAGCTACAATTTTGTTCAGCCTATTTTCAGTTCTTTCATTTAAAATATAGATGTTCAAAGGAGGTGCAGTTTTAAAATGATAAGAGTAACCATATGACTATGATCATTTTGGATACAAAATGAATTCTTCCGGTTTCTTATCACCAATTATTCTTCAAACAAATTACTATTTTGGATACAGGACTTTTTAAAAATTAAATTGAATAAAAATTGGCCTGGTGTAATGTAAAAACCTGGACTGGGAATCAGGAGATCTAGCTTCTATTCCAGTCTCAGCCCCTCACTGTGACATTGGGCAAATCAGTTGATTTCTAAAAATTTCTGTTGCTCACTTATGAAATTAAGAGGTTGGACAAGATCAGTAATTTTCTTTCTTTTATTAGTGTTTTTTTTTTCCCAATTAGATGTAAAGAAAGCTTTCAACATTCACTTCTGTAAGATTCTGAGTTCCAAACTTTTTCCTCCCTCTCTTTCCCCCCTCCCCAAGATGGCAAGCAATCTGATATAGGTTATACATGTACAATCATATTATACATATTTCCACATTAGTCATGTTGTGAAAGAAGAATCAGAACAAAAAGGAAAAACCATAAGAAAAGGGGAAAAAAAGGTGAAAATAGTATGTTTTTATCTGCATTCAGACTCCACAGTTCTTTCTCTGGATATGGATAGTATTTTCCATCATGAGTTTTTTGGAATTGTCGTAGATCATTGTATTGGAGATCAGCAACTTTCAAAGTTTGGTCCAGGCACTTCTGGGAGTCCTCAGAACTATTTTCACAATAATATTATAAGATTCTAATTTCTAGTATGATAAGTATCAATAGATATAACTCACAGAACCAAAAACTCTTTGAAGTCCCCAAAAATAGGAGTATGAAAAGATCATGAGACCAAAAAGTGTGAGGATGGCTCAACTCTATTATCTCCTGTCCAACTCTAAAACTTTGTGACTCAGAATCACAATCTGTGGCTTAGTGATAGAGCGCCGAACCTGGAGTTGGGAAGATCTGAGTTCAAATCTGGCCTCAGACACTTAGTAGCTATGTGACCTCGAGCAAGTCACTTAACCTTTCTTTGCTTCAGTTTGCTCAACTGTAAAATGGGAATAATAATAGCACTTACCTCTGGGGGCTGTCATAAGGATCAAAGGGGACATTATTAAAATGCTTAACCCAGTGCTTGGCACATAGTAAGCATCATATAAATGTAGTAGTAGTAGTAGTAGTAGTAGTAGTAGTAGTAGTAGTAGTAGTAGTAGTAGTAGTAGTGGTAGTAGTAGTAGTAATAGTAGTGGTCAGAGTTTAAAAAAACTTGGGTTCTAGTCCTGGTTCTACCAGTTAATATTTCTGCGACTTCGGGGAAGTCATTTGACCTTGTTGAGCCTCGTTCAGTTTCTGGTAAACAGAGGTATATCTGTCATACTGTCCCCGTCTTCCTTACAGTGGTATGAGGATCAAATGAGGTAATCTATGTAAAGTGTTTTGTAACCATAAACTGCTATATAACTGTGAACTAGAATTATTCCTACCATTGCCATTTTTAGTAGCAAGAGATTTTTTTGCACTAATAGTGAGCATAGTGAAATTCTTCCAAGCAAACAATGAATTTCATTGTTGAGATACAAAGAACTTTCTAGATTCATTGGTAAAGAATAGACAAGATCAAAATGACTTCAGAGAGTAACATTAAAAACCTTTTGCTATATAATAATAATTACATAGATTATAAATTGCATATAAATTAAGTTTTTAAATGAATATAATTAAGTTATATTAATTATATACTAATCAATTAAATTTTAAATTAAATAATTAAATTATATAAGATGGATATATAATTTTTTTTTCTTGCTTTTTAGAGGGGGAAAGGCAGGGCATTTGGGGTTAAGTGACTTACCCAAGGCCACACGGCTAGGAAGTGTTAAGTGTCTGAGGCTGGATTTAAAGTCAGGTCCTCCTGACTCCAGGGCCAGTGCTCTATTCACTGAGCCACCTAGCTGCCCTGATGTATATATAAATTATATAAATAGAATATCATTTAGCATTCACAGCAACCCTGGGAACAAAGTATATTATTATTCCCATTTTACAGTTGAGGAAACTGAGGAAGACAGATATTAAATGACTTTCCCAATGTCACACAACTAGTAAGTGTCTAAAGACTCTTTTGAACTTGTCTTCCTGACTCCAGGTCCAATGCTCTATCAATTGTACCACCTGTACATGTATATGGCCAACTGTGTTTAAAGAAAAGCATGTTCTATTGCAAATAATGTTTACTCTAAATAAGAGTAAAATCTATCTGCCTTGATCCCCAGAATCAAGTATTTCCAAGGCATATAATAAGTATCTCCAAGGCATATAATGAGAGGATAGCCAATTACGGTCAACTCCTTAACACATGCACAATATGTTCTAGCTGCTGATAATTTACATGGAGGTTTGCTGAGCCTGCTTTTAGAAATGCATGATGGAAGAGCTTTTTTTTTTGGTCTTCACTTCAGATAAAAAAAAACTTTTAAATTCACTGCTGGACTGGGTCAAGTAGGTCATTTCCTAGAGCTGCCTTCTCCCTCGTCTGCTACTGCTGTTAGTAGCTCTGGTGGCCGAGGGGACCTCTAATAGGTCTGACCTTCTGAAGGTCAAAAAAGATCATAACTTGGGGTGTTTACTCTCTGATATTCACCTAAGATCAAGAAAGAATGAAATAGAACAGAGATAAAAGGAACAGCTCTGCCATTCCTTCACAACCAAATGGCAGCCAGTTGAAGAGAAAAGGCAGCCATGACTATTTCTTTCCCAGCAGACCACAACATTTCTTCTTCCTCACTTGAGGAAAGAGGAAGTCTTTCAGGGAAGAGGGAATTCATCCATTCAAGCCTTTCATATTGAACATTCAATTCCAGCTCAGAAGTCAATTAAATAATGCCCCCAGCAGTAAGCTAAGTGGAAACATAAGAGAGAACTTTCACCCATGTGAAAGGGAAAGGCCCTCTTCATCATCCATTCTTCAAAACAGGGAGTCAAAGCAAGCAGAGAATATTACACACAAACTCAAGACTGAGTCCATCACCTCGTCACAGTAGTAGTATATGCTTTAGAAATTACTCCCTGACCAGTTGCCTTCTATTCTCATTGCTCTTTTTGGGGGGATTCCTTGGCATAGTTGTTAGACTACTGAACTTCATTCAGTTAGACCTAGATTCAAACTTTTCTTCTGACTCAATAACTGTACAACTATGGACCAATCACTTAATCTCTTTGATTCTCAGTTTCCTCATCTATAAAATGGGTATAATTGTATTTTACTCACAGGGTGCTTGTAAGGCTCAAATAAAATAATGTATGTAAAGAGTTATATAAATATCAGCTATTATTATCCAGTTCTTATTCTTAAGGATTTGTGTAATAAAGGAAATGGTCTCCTAGTATACTTCTAAGAGTTAATGGGAAGATTCAAACAGTGAGCTGAGACAATAGTATCTGCCTGGTCTTGTCTCCTCTTGAAACAAAGGTATATAACTTTCAAATCTGAATTGCAAAAAGAACAGAAATCCTAAATATAAAGATCACCTTCTAACCAAACTATATTCAGCCAATTTGTTTGGTACAAGTTGAAACAACCATTTAAAGCAGTCTTCGACTCTAATCAGCAAGAATTTGCTAAAGAGAAGAAAAATTTAGGCACTTTAAATTCCAGCTAATTTTGCCATTGATTACATCATAATTCTGGGTCCTTTAGAAATTGAGTGTAAGAATCTTACAGGTGAATGAAGGTTGCTGATTGTAGCATTGGCATGATACTCTTCTTACCCCAATTACAGAACAAAAATGGGACTCAAGAAAGGAGATTACAACTGTATAGCTAATATAATACTTCTTTTGTGTTTTTTAATTAAAAATAAAGCTTTTGAGTAAACTGTCTTTTTTGAGCATTACATTTGTGGTCTCTTGTGAAAAGATGTCTTTCATTTCTTATCAGGGTTGCCTAATGGTAAAACTTTAGTGGACAAAAATAAATTCAAAATAAAAAAATTAATCTTAATTATGTTAAAAATTAAATCCTGTCCCAATTACATGCCTCTAAATTGCAGGGGAACTATGATTTCCAAAGCTAAGTATTTTTCTGACCACAAGAGGGCTTCTTTTATTCTATAAATGAATATGAACAACATAATCTCTTATTGGGGATTTGCAAGAATTAACAGGTGAAATTTAACCACGTGTACTGTATTGACTGCATGTAACAGGATCTAAAAACATAAGCAACCTCACAAAACTACTGGATTATAGAATCTCCATAAGATGCATAATATTCAATATATAGCTCTCAATTTTACCATCTGGAATTGTACCTTATGGAAAACAGCCAGTTTATTCTAAAACATGTTCATAATTTAATTTCCCATTTGCCAAATGAAATACAGCAGAGCACCTACTATGTTTTTTGTCAGTTTTCATATTAACTTATATATCTAATAGATTGTGAAGGCTCAATTAGAAGTATACAGAGCCAATGATCCCTGATTCACCATTCAGATATATTTCTATCACAAAATAAAATTAATGACCATGAAGGATAAGTATCCTTTACTTTCCAAAATGGATGGGTTCTAGCAAGTGTTGTAAAATTCTAAATATATTTCAAGAGCTCTCCACTATTACCCTATTAGGTGTATCATGGCCTGACCATGATCTTAATCCTCTGGTCTTACTCTGGGTCTTCCTCCCTTTACCTACCCTTTCCAATAACATGGAAATTTCTTTTTTTTTGCCCTGAGATCCCCTGAATCTACATGGACAGCCCAAGTGCTTAGCTTCCATTATACTATTTTAGTTTGGTGTTTATGATGTCTAATACAACTAGGATTCTATTCCAAGAATCATTAGTAGATGCCACCATTTGAGGCCATGTAACATAGTGTAGTGTTGAAAGTAGAGTCACAGGAGCTGAGCAAACCACAAAACAACTAACATGACTAGGAACTTTCCCACATAATCATCATGCTAGCAGTGAAGCAGGATTCAATATTCCTACTAAAAAGTTCATATTGGTTATGACAAAAAGAAAAAAGTGGCTGATTACATCTCTATATCTTTTTGGGGGGGGGGGTAGGACAAGAGATTCGGACAATTGTAACAGCCAACTAGTAGATCTTTTCTCCTTCACCCTCCTTTCTTCAATCCAACGTTCATACTGTTGCCAGAATGCTCTTGTGCATGTTCATTGTTGTTCAGTTATTTTTCAATAATGTCTGACTCTCTGTAACCCTATTTGGAGTTTTCTTTTTTTTTTTAGCTTTTTTTTTTTTAAGGCAATTGGGATTAAGTGACTTGCCCAAGGTCACATGGCTAGTAAGTACCTATTTGGAGTTTTCTTGGCAAAGATACTAGAGTAGTTTGGCATTTTCTTCTCCAACTCATTTTACACATGAGGAAACTGAGGCAAACAAGGTTAAGTGAAATGGACAGTGTTACACAGCTAGCAAGTATCTGAGACTGGATATGAACTCAAGATGATGAGTCTTCCCCTCTCCAGATGTAGTGCTCTATTCACTTCACCACTTAGCTGTCCTAATCTTATGCATAGATTTGTTCATATCTTTCTTCTATCTCAAATTACAGAACCAGAATCATAGAACTTTTTATTTGGAAGGGGTCTCAGTGGTCATTAAATCCAACTCATACCTGAAAAGGAATTTCTACTCCAACATAGCCAACAAATGGTCATTCGGCTTTTGTTTGAAGACCTCCAGTGAACAGGCAACCCACTATAACCTGAAGATGGTGCCCATTCCACTTTAGGACACTTATAGTTTTTTAGAAAGACTGTCCTATTGTCAAGCCAAAATTTACATCTTCACAACTTCTACCTCTTGCCACCACTTCTACCAGAAAGGGTCAAACTGAATAAGCATTCCTCTTTCACATGGTAGCCTTCCAAATACTTGAAGACAATTAGTTTGATCTCCAAGCCTTCTCTTTTCCAACAAACAACCTTTAATGTCCTTTCTAAAAAGTGGTATCTTAAATAAATGGAGCAAAAACTATTAGGGAAGCAAGTAACACAGAGAAAAATTTGTAGCAAATTTCTCTGTCTCATTTCCAAGATCTATATGTAACTGATTCAAATTTATAAGAATGAAAGCCATTCTCCAATTGTTAATGTTCAAAGCATATGAGTAGGTAGTTTTCTAAGGAAGAATTCTAAGCTATCAATAGCCATTTGAAAAAATGCTCCAATTACAAAATGCAAAATGGATAATTTTGATTATATTAAATTGAAAAGCTTCTGTACAAACAAAGCCAATATTACCAAGATTAAAAGGAAAGTGGAAAATTGGGAAAGAATTTTTACAAGAAGCTTCTCTGATAAAGGCCATTTCTAAAATATACAAAGAATTGAGTCAAATTTATAAGAATACAAGCCATTCCCCAATTGATAAATGGTCAAAGGATATGAATAGGCAGTTTTTAGAAGATGAAATTAAAGACATCTATAAACATATGAAAAAATGTTCCAAATCACTAGTGATTAGAGAAATGTAAATCAAAACAACTCTGAGGTACCACATTTCACCAGCTAGACTTGCTAAGATGACAAAACAGCAAAATGATGAATGCTGGAGAGGATGTGGAAAAATCAGAACGCTAATGCATTGTTGGTGGAGCTACGAACTGATCCAGCCATTCTGGAGAACAAGCTGGAACTATGCCCAAAGGGATATAAATAAGTGCATACCCTTTGACCCAGCAATACCACTTCTAGGATTATACCCCAAAGAGATCAGAGAAGTAGGAAGAGGACCAATATGTACAAAAATATTTATAGCAGCTCTTTTCATAGTGGCAAAAAATTGGAAAACAAGGAGATGCCCATCAATTGGGGAATGGCTGAACAAGTTGTGGTATATGAATGTGATGGAATACTACTGTACTATAAGAAATGAGGAATGGTTGGACTTCATAACCTGGAGAGACTTATATAAACTGATGCTGAGCAAGAAGAGCAGAACCAGGAGCAATTTGTACACAAACACAGACACAATGTATGTGTGACAACTAACTTCAATAGACTGGGCTCATCTCAGCAACACAAGGTTATAAGACAACTCCAAAAGACTCATGATTGAAGGAGATATCCACATCCAAAGAAAGAGATGTGGAGTCTGAGTGCAGATTGAAACAAACTACTTGCTCTGTTTCTTTTTCTTGTTTTGTTTTGTTTCCTCTTTCCCACTGATCATTCCATCAGTTACAATTCTTCTTTACAATCTGACTAATGATTAATAGGAAGATATTTGTAGATCCTGTATCCAAGTGCATGCTGCCATGATATGGGGGGAGAAGGGAAGGGAAGAAAATCTGAAACTCAGGGCGACTGTGGAACTGAATGTTGTAAATTAAAAGTAAATAAACCAATTTAATTAATTTTTTAAAAAAAGGAAAAATGCTCCAAATCACTAATATTTAAATTAAAGCAACTAGGTAGAGCCAATTCACATCCATTAGGTAGGTAAAGATGATCCAAAAAAAAAAAAATAGAAAGAAAAGGAAGGAAGGAAGGAATAAAGAAGAAAGAAAATTACAAAACTGGAGAGATTGCCAGGAAACAGACATATTAATACCTGTTGGTGGAACTGTGATTTGGTCTTGTCATTCTGGAAAGCAATTTGGAACTGCATTCAAAAATTCAATAAATTATGTAGATTCTTAACCCCATAATACTACTACTAGGCATATTTTCAAAAAGATCAAGGAAAGAGGAAAAAGACTCATAGGAACAAAAATTTTGATAGTAGCTCTTTTTGTGGTTGCAAAGTACAAAAGTAAGATAATGCCCACCAATTAGGAGAATGGCTGTACAAATTATGACACATTAATGTAATGAAAGGCTATCATTCTAAAAGAAACTATTAAAGGGATATATTCAAAGAAACTTGGGAAGATTTTTATGAACTGATGCATAGGGGATTATCCAAACCAGGAGAGTAATTTATTTCATAACAAGAATATTACGAGAATGAATAACTTTGAAAGACTTAAGAATTCTGTTTAGTTCAATGACCAACCATGATTCCAGAGCACCAGTGATGAAACATGCTGTCCTCCTCCTTATAGAAAGATGACAGATTTAAGGTATAGAATAATACATTCTTTTTTTTACCAACTGAAAAAAATTAACTAAAAAATAAAATGTGATACCCCAAACCAAACAGAATAAATCAGATATGGTCTAAATTAACCACTTGAAAATCCTGAGTGGATACTTACTCTTTCTAGCATTCAAAACCTTTTACTATCCAATGCCATTCTACTTCTAGTCTTGTTTCATCCTTTCTCGTACAGTGTACTCCATCTAATTGTACTACTATCTGCCTTTCCCTCCTCTTTTTGCTTTTGCTCTTACTTATGCCTAGAATGTTCTCCTTTTTACTTGTTGGATTCTTTCCCATCAGAATCTGAGTTTTGTAAGAATACATGCCATGTCTTTTCTAAATCTTTCATTTCCCTTAATACCTAACATCATGCTCTATTACACGGTAAATATTTAATAAATAACTATTACTGAATTCAAATATAAGCAACAGATAGCATAGCATACTAAGTACTACAGATTCCCCTCTCCCAGAAACTCAGATATCTCATTGCCGCCCTCACCTTTTCTAGATATTTTGTGATGCCACCTCAGCTAATATGAATAATATGACTCATTGCCCAGGAAGAAGGAAAAAGATGGAGGAACAATTGGAGAAAGAGTGACATGCTCTCCCCGAATGCCTGTGCCCGGGAAAAAGTGAGGAAATGAACAGGCACTGGGGAAGAGAGGAGGTTAATGGTAATGAGTCACCATGACCTTATGTGGAGTTGAAGTTAGTGAGGGTAGAAGACAAAACAGTCTTAAATAACCCCTGGAGAACCTTGTGTGTGATAGTTCTAGCTATGGCAAGGATTCTTAACCTGGGATTCCTGAATTTTTTTTTTAAATATGTATTCTGATAACTGTATTTCAACATAAAAGTTTCCTTAATAATCCTATGTATTTTATTTTGTGCATTTATAAAAATTATTATGAGGAAAGGTCAATAAGTTTCATCAGATTGCTAAAAGTTTATCTGACATATAACAGGTTAAGAACCCCTAAGCTGTGGCGACCTTGTGTAAGATAAGACTTAGGAATAAAAGAGGTATTTTGTTTTGTTTTTGAATTTGAATACATACCTTAAGATTTTCCAGATATGGGTTAGTTCTTTAAAAAGCTATTCCCTCAGGAAGATAAAAAGGTCAACTGACTAGAGGCTGAGGAGAACAGAAATGTGAAGAACACGAAAGCAAGCTAGTGAAATAAAGTTGTTCATGTTTTGAGGCATGTGACTCACTGTGCTTATAAGAGGGTGGGGGGATTGATGACTATTTTCTTTTTTTTTCTTTTTGGAGGGCAATTGGGGTTAAGTGACTTGCCCAAAGTCACACGGCTAGTAAGTGTATCAAGTGTCTGAGGTCACATTTGAACTCAGGTCCTCCTGACTCCAGGGTTGTGCTCTATTCACTGCACCACCTAGCCGCCCCATGACTATTTCCTTACGGTTGTCAGGTACTAAAGTTGCCATACTATTTGGGTGGAGGCAATAAGCCACATAATTAAAAGGTCCCCATAGTGTACCTGACTTTTTATACAAGACAAAACCTTCAACAAAAGTTACCTTTTTTTTTTGTAACTTAATTATTAACTTCTCCCATAGCAATGGGAGCAGAAAGCAAGAAGACTCAATCACGACTAAGACTTCCCTGAAAAAAGAAGAAAGAAAGCACCTGGGAGTTGTCAGAAATGAAATCCTAGTTCATTTTCATCATTAGTAACCCTTCACTGGTCATGGGTCATGGAAGATCCACAGCTAGGGAATGGAACAAGAGCCCCCTTTTTGTGAGCATACTCATTTGGAATGTTTAAATATATCATGTACATTCCTAGGAAATGCTTAACAAATGTGTATTCAACTGAATTTGAGAAAAATCTCTAATATCAAGAAAAGAACAACAAATGAAGTGAGAATCAGACAATTTGCAATCTAGTCCTGGATAAGCCACTAATTAATTGTGTGGAAAGCTGGTTTACTTCTCTGTCTCTTAGTTTCCCCCTCTATAATTTGAGAGTGCCTGGACTAGATTATTTTCAAGGTTCCTTCAAAGTCATGCCTTTTCTGATTCCATGACTATAGGAGTCTGTTGGTTTGCTGGCATTGAAAATAATCTGAATGAGGATCTCAGCTATGCATAGAACTAGAATGGGTTTGCACAGCCTTTCAAATAGGCAGTGGACTATAGGGCTAGAATGCTGCATATGCTGTCAGACTTGCCAATGTGTCCATTGATTTTACTGGGCTATTTTTCTTTTTTTTTCTTAATCTCTCTTCCAAGGGAAGTCTTCCTGGGTAGGGAAGGATATTGTCACAAATGAATGTGATGTTAAAAAAAAGTCAACAAAACAAATTAAAAAAAAGAATGAGATGCCTAGTGAGGTGTTGGGTTTCTCCCTTGCTAGAAATATTTAAGCAAAGAATAGATGACCACTTCTCAGGAATGTTGTAAAGTAGATTCATTAATAGGGCAAGAAATTGTACTAGGTTAGAAGTTTTCAATATTTTCTTGTGTCATGGATGCCTTTGGCAGTCTGGTGAATCTTGGGAACTCAGAATAGTATCTTTAAATAAATAAATTTCAATATATAGGACTACAAAAGAAATGAATTACACTGAAATACAGTTTTCAAAATATTTTCAAAATAATTTCACAGACCTCAGGTTAAGAACCCCTGGACAAGATGAATTCTGAGATCCCTCAAAGCTCTAGTGCTCTCTGGTAAACATGCCATTAGATATTTATACACACATGTAAAGAGTTTTGTAAACCTTTTTAAAGAGATATAAATGCTTGCTATTGCTTTTGTTTTTAATGTTCATGGTGCTGAGCCAAAGTCAGACTCCAAAGCCTCATTGTGGTAGGAAGAAGGAGAGGCAACAGTCTCTAGGTTCTCCAAGGCAATAGCAGTGAAGCTCTAACAGATTCTCCAAAAGTGGACAAGCTTGAAATCTGGAGCAAATTGATAGATGCATGTCTGCTGTCTGAGAACCAGCCTGGCTAAATGCAGAAGGACTTTCAGCCTGCGAAGGTTGGCCACCCAGCTACTTAATGTTTGAAGTCATAGAAAGTATAAATATGGCTCCTTCTAAACTCCGAAGGGCTCATGGATGGTGTCAATGTAGGAAGCACTTACCCTCAAATCCTGAGTCTTTGGGTGAATTGAAGCCTGGGAGTAAGCCATAAGGCTGACTCCAAGAGTAAGCATCTAGACCAGAAACGACAGAATGTTTTTGTTGTTTTTGAAAGGCACAACTATTTGACTATCATATATCCAGAAGTTTCCCCTGGGCAGTTGGCGGACCGGCAAGAGTTGAGGTGGGGTAAGACATAGTATAAGAACTGGGTCCAGAAAGAATAAAGTTTTGAAGTTTGATGTTTGATATTTCCAAGAAAACACTTAAGTTTCCCAATCAAGTCCAGTCCTGTTTGAGTGGGAAGTGTTCCTGTTTGTTCTTCGCCTTGGCTCCACTCGAGTTAGGATTTGATTAGTGTGTTTGTTCTTTAGGTCTCTGTGCACACACAGGCATGCGAAATTTGTTAAAACCAGCAAGGATTTGGGGAGGGGGGAGGGAATGGAGGGGAGTGCTGAGCAGGGACAGGAGATAAGCACCTGCTAGGAAAGGGAGGGCGCCATTTGGGTAAACCATATTCCTGCAAGGAAAATAGAAACATGTGTCAATCAACTATGCTGCTGCGAGTACGCATGCATGTGTTAGAAACCATGGTTTGCTGCTCCATGCTAAATTCAGGCCTCTCTGGGCCTGGAAGCTGTGGCTGAAACCATTCTTGGCAGAGCTTGATGGTTGTAAGACAGATTGCTGGGAAGCAAGAGCAGCAGGTATATCCATCAGTCCAGGGCTGCTCAGCTTGTTTTTCTTCAGGAAAACCTTGGAGCATAAGCACTTTTTTTTTCTTTCTGCCAGCTGTGTTCATATTTGCCCAGACTCCCTTTGCAAGGCAAGGAATAGGTAGGGGAAGTAATGCAGCAAGATGTCGATACTACCACATGGGATCTATTTTGATTTTTTTTTTTTTTGAGGGACTGAGTTAATCTCATCCTATTTTGGCAGCCCAAATAGGATAGCCCAGGATAGGTCTTCCCACAAGGCTTTCTTTCTTTCTGGATTGGTCCTAGAGAAGAGTAGAGTGCAAAGATCATATACATGATCACAGTCCAGAGCTGGAAAGGACCTCAGAGTCAGTCAGTCCACAAGCTTTTATTAAGCATTGTACTAAGGACTAGGATACAAAGAAAGAAAAAAAATAGTACCTGCCTCTAAGAGCTCATAGTCAACCAGGGAAGACAATATTCCAACAGCTCTGTATAAGTAAGACGTGTGTGTGTGTGTGTGTGTGTGTGTGTGAGACAAATTGGAGATGATCTCAGAAGGAAGGCACTAGCATTAAGGTTTTTTGCAGAAGGCAGGATTTCAATGGACACTTGAAGGAAGCCAGGCAAGCCAGAAGGTAGAGAGGAGGACAAGCATTCCAGGCATAGGGACAGCCAGTGAAAATACCTGTACAGAATCAGAAGGAGGAGTGTCCTGTGTGAGGAACAGCAAGGAGGTCAGTGTCACTGGATCATAGAGTACCTAGAGGGGTAAGAAATAAGAAGACCAGAAAGTAGGAAGGGTACAGGTTATATAGGACTTTAAAAGTACAAGAGAGGATTTTATATTTGATCTTAGATGTAATAAGGAGTCACTGGGGTTAATTGAATGGGGGATAGACTAAAGACTTTTACTGATGAGGAAACTGAGGCCCAGAGAGGGTGACTTCACCAAGGTCACATGGGTACTAAACAACAGAGACCCAGGCCATCTGACCCCAGTGCCTGTATTCCTCCCCCCTGAATCATGCTGGGAAGGGAGAAAAAAAGGGCAACAGGAGAGGAAGTAGAGTTTGGTCCCAAGTTGGTCACCCCCATTCAAGTACTTGATACAAATGCCCAAACCAGTAGATTAATACTGAATGCCGGGAAAAATAATTATTATGCTTCCATGGTGGCTTATGGTAAAAGTCATATTTTCAGTATCATCATTATTTTTGATGTTTTTAAATTCTAATTTTGGATTAGTACAATGATTTTACAAGTATAAGAAACTCTCAGAAAAAAAATAATAGAGGAACTTTTTCATGCCCACTCCTCAAAATCACCTTGTATCTATTCTTTACAAACACAGATACACACACACACACACACACACACACACACACTTGTCTCCCCGCTAGACTGTTTGAGTTTGAAAAAAATGACTGTTTTCACTCTTATCGTTGTATCCACAGTGATTAGCACAGAGTAGGTATTTCATAATGCCTTTTGATTTCTAGAAACTCTCTTTACCTTCTCTGAAACTTAGAGAGTTGCCTGAAGGTGTTGAGAGATTAGGCCACTTACCCAGAGTTACATAGACAGGATATGTCAGAAGTAAGACTCAAACCCAATCCTTCCTGACTCTGAAGCCAGCTTTCTATCTACTAGACCAGTTTGTCTTTCCTTTGTTATTATTGTTGTTATAATAACTATTGTTTTTAAATATTATTATTATTATTATTGTTATATTTTTCATTTTACTCAAACTCCCATGGTGGGAAAAATCTAATAACTTCATAAATAGAATTTTGGATCACAAAAAAAATAGGACTTCATACTATATAAAATTGTACTTGATAGAGAGAGGTATTAGAGGGGAACCTTGTAACCAGAGTGGAAAGTAGGTGATGTTCCCAGATAGGCAGACTGCTTATCTCTTTTACTTTTGATTACAAACATAGTGCATTTACTTGTTACTATTCATGAGCTACAACCAAGACAGGCTAAGAATATATCAGTCACTGAAGGCTAACTGGTGACCTTGGAAATCTGACGAATCCCTGTAACTACACTATTCAGTGTCTTCTCATCAATTGGAAGTGATTCCTAATGTGGTAGGGGGCTACAAATTAAAAATGGCATTTCTCTCAAGGGGCATTTCTCATCCTCTGCCTTTGTAATCTTGCATCAGCCTAAGCAAAAATGAGATCATTGAGCACAGGTTTGGGGTTAGAAGGGAACTCACAGGCCATTTAGTCCAACTGTCTCCTTTAATATGTGAGGAAACTGAGGCCCAGAGCAGTTAAGTGACTTGTAGAAGGTAGATAACAAGAGAAGTAGCGCTTGATCCCAAATCCTTTGACTCCAAGTCCATTTTCCCCTGTAGCACAGGAGAAAGATTCTGTAGCACAGAACAAGATTTGTTCTTCATATTCCAAAACTTCAGATTTTCAAAATTTCTTCTTGTTCTGTGAAGTTTGGATTCAGGCAAAAGGCTGCACTTGAGGACCTAGAGGGCCACACAATACCTATGTGTTAACCTTGGCAGCCTTGCACAAAATATTTTAACCTCTTTGTGGCCTCTGTTCTATAAAATGAAGATGTCAGACTCTAGGGTCCCTTCTAATTCCAAGCTTCTGTGATCCAAAGATCCTCTTACCCCAATGAGATTGTAGACTCCTTGAAAGCAGGAATAATTTCTTTTTGTTGTTGTTGTTTCCAATAGGACATTCAATAAATTCTTTGATTTGACAGAATCTTATCAACTGTCTAACTAGCTGTAAGGCCTAGAGCCTTGTATCACCTTTGTTTTGTGGTCTTATTTTATTCTGAGGCCAAGTTGTGGTACTTCATTGACATCACTTTCTGTCAAAAAGCCTCATAAGAAATATTTTGCTTTCTTGATGAAATGCCCTACTTCTATCCATGTCTAGTGACATTATATATACAGAAAAAAAAATTTCTATCATGTGACTTTTTCCACCTAAATCTCTATATTGTTAAGTCTTCATAATTCCAAACTTGAATCACTCCAAGTTGGGGTCATTGAATGCATTAACACAATATAAATAACTCATTCCATTAATCAAAGTTGGAAAAATAATGTGTCCTCTCTGTCACAGCCCAGACCTTCCAGATCTATTTTCAAAAGAGGCTCAGAAAAGTAAACCACATTTTATAAGGTGCTCTCTTGACATTTGGGCAGTTTCCTAGAAAACACTTTCAGCATGAAGTGTGCCAGGCTAACAGAACCCTCCTGCCTGTCGCCACCTCACCCTCGCCTCCCTACCCACACTTCACAACCACTTCTAGCTAACCTCTGCCACTATTACGAGACAAAAGGTTTCAGATGCCTTCCGCAGATGAAAGCTTGATATCCTGGAACTGGACAGAGCCAAAATTTTTCTCTGTAACAATTGATTCCACTTTAGCCAAAGCTTTTCCCCTTAGTCTATCAGAAATGTGCAGGGTCTGATTGCAGAATAAGTAAACAGGATATGATGGGTTTTCAATAAATCTTGCCAAGCCAGACTCCAAGTTGACTTAAAGAGGTTCATTTAAAATGCAGAGCCAGATGGAGGAAATTGAGGGCACAAAGGTAAGTATAGTAGGTCACCAATGAGAAAGAGAAGCTCTTCTTGTGCTTGCAAGTGCTTACACGTGTAAGATGAACTAAAGAGTTTAGGCAATCATAAACTGGATAATTCAGGAAATAAAAAACACTTCAGCCTGAAATACCCAAGAAAATTAAGTAATCCAAATAATTGCCTCTAGTCTTTACATCACACCCTGAGAGATTGCAAACAAATGAACAATGTTTCAACAAGTAGATATTTGAAGCCAAGTTTATGTCCTGATTTTTTAAAAACTAGTTTCAGTCATTTTCAGTTATGATTGTATCTATTTTCTTTTTTTTTTGTTCAGGAAGCTCAGAATTGAAATGTGCATTAGACTCCTTACATGCAATTTTATTTCTAAAAAATGTGAAAGATTATGCAACTAAAGAAGGAGAGAGACTCAGGTTTCAGAGACAGGTTACTTTTTATCAAGAGTCCTTACCCTAGGGTACATGGATAGATTTCAATGGTCCTTGAACTTAGACATGAAAAAAATTATGCTTTTATAGGTACTAATCTTTGGTTTCCTTTGTAATCCTATGTATTTTGTTTTATGAGTTTATAAACATTATTTTGAGAAGAGTTCAGAAGAATTAAAAAGAAAAATATTTTTAATATTCAGTTCAAATGGGAAAAGTAACTAATGATGCAGAAAAGTAAATAAGACATTGCAAATATTATATCTAGTAACTTTACAAAGAAAATTAAAATTAGTTTATTCCTATCTAGTGTGTCATGGAATTCGAATCATTTTAGAGTACCTGTGAAATGGATGTGCATTCCATAAAATGCATTATTCCATTCATTCATTTATTCCATCACAGACTTTACCAGATTGCCAAAGGGGTCCATTGCACATGCAAAAATGTTAAGAACTCCTGTCATAGATATTATTCTTTGGGATATCTGTGGAACAGATCTTGGCCTAATTCTAGAGCTGATACTACTCTTAGTTCTAGTTTCTTTTTTTTAAGTTTCAGTGATACTCTCCATTTATTACACCACAAATGTCCTCATATTTCACTTTCTGTTCCTCTCCCCACCACTGAACACTCCCCCGACAAAAAGAAAAACAATTAAATAAAACCAACCCACATGGAAGATCTGTATCTGACAGTGTATGAAACATTCAGCACACAGAGTACCCCGAGTATCTCCCTGGGAAGAGTTACATCAACATTCCCCCAGTTGTTAGTGGTCACCTACAAAAAGTACATTTATGTTATATGTATTTTTGAGTAATTAGTAGTCAGTTTATTAATTAGGCTAGCCAGCAATCAATAAATTGATGATTAGTGGTTTCTCTTGGTAACCAAATACCAAACCATGGAGAGCTAATCCTTAAAGGCTCTTTTTTCCCACTTAATAGTATTTTCTTTTTTCCAATTACATATAAAGATAGCTTTCAATACCTATTTTATAAGATTTTGAGTTCCAAATTTTTTTCTCCCTCCCTCTTCATCTCCCTCCTCCCTAAACAGCATGCAATCTGATATAGGCTATGCATGTACAATCATATAAACATATTTCCATGTTAGTCATGTTGTGAAGGAAGGATCAGAACAAAATGAAAAAAAAAACACAAGAAAGTAAAAAAAAAAAAAAGAAAATAGTATGCTTCAATCTGCATTCAGATTCCATAGTTCCTTCTCTGGATGTAGATAGAATTTTCCATCATGAGTCTTTTGGAGCTGTCTTAGATCATTGTATTGCTGAGAAGAGCTAAGTGTACCAAAGCTGATCATTGCACAATGTTGCTGTTACTGTATATGTTGTTCTCCTGGTTCTGCTCACTTCACTCAGCATCAATTCATATGAGTCTTTCCAGGTATTTCTGAAATCTGCCTGCTCATCATTTTTTATATTACAATAGTATTTCATTACATTAATATAACACATATGTTGTATATATTTGTATATACTTATCTGTATAACACATTGCTCCCTACAAGTAGGGTTCTTGAGTGCAGGGACTTTGTTGTTATGATTGCTGTTGTCTTTGTACCCCCAGTACCCAGCATTCAGATACTTAAATGCTTGTTGAACGAATGAACAGCCTCTGGAAGCAATATAGGTCATCGTATTAATCACAGTTCAGGCTGCCTTTTAGTGTTGGCATCATTGGCATTATTAGAATCATGGTGGAGATTGTTCACCTTTTGGTGCCTGAATTCTCCATCAAGTGTATAAGTCTTCCTATGCTTCTATGAATTCCTCATATTTATTATGGCTTACACCACAATAAAATCCTTCTATATTCATATGTTCTGCTATTCCCCAAATGATGAGCACTTACCTCAAGTCCAGTGTTCTTGCTACCACAAAAAAGTGCTGTGATAAATGTATCAGTTTTAAATGAATGAAAGTATAAATGAATACATGTATTAACCGTATCTGATAGTGAATGTGTTGCTCCAAAACAGTAGTTTACCATCTCTCCACGAAGAGAAGGGAGATATACCTCATTACCAGTCTTCAGATCTTCCTTTCTGTCATTGACCACCTGAGGCCCAGAAATGGGATCAAAAATTCAATCATTCTATTTTCTCATATAGTAAATCTACCAAGAAATGAATGAAAAGTTCAACAAAAATCCCATTCACTAGGAACGTGGTTGAAACTTTTTTTCCCTAGATAAAATGCTATGTAGCATTCATATGTGCTACATGTATTAAATATACTTACATGGCTTTCATATATGCTATAGATAAACAAGCTTATCTATCCTATTTTCAGTGCCCTGCATGGGTTGCATTGGAGTTTCAGACAGTAAGAATGTACAGTGAGTCACCTGTCTTAATTGTGTCTTAGGTGTTTGTGCTGGAGAACTCAACACAGCATAGTGGAATGAGACTGAGATAGAGCCTCTATGGGGCTTTTCAAATCCTGACTCTTTTACTTACTATCTGGGTGACTTTGGACAAATAACTTTACTTTTCTGGGTTTAGTTTTTGTAAATCTGTTTTTTAAAAAAGTTTGAATTATATGGTCTCTAAGGTCCCTGACAACTTTAAATGTATGATTCTATGATCAGGGTTTGAATCTCAGTTCCACTACTTAATTATGTGTACAAACCTGGGCATCTCATTTCCTTTCTGCAATTGAGTTTCCTTATCTATAAAATGAGAAGGTTGCATTATGTTACCTCTAAAATCTCCTCAAACATTTATTAAGTTGTGCTAGACACTATACCAGGTGCTGGGGATTAAAGACAAAAAAATAAAACTTTTCCCTGCCCTCAAGGAATTTATATTCCACATTTCAGCTCTATATCTATATAATACTAGTTTGGAAATAAAAAAGGAGAGAAAAATTAAGAATATAGGCAGTAGCATGGGAACTTGTTTGGAGATATCTGACCTTCAGAATGTTTCCTGTCTCTCTGTTATAGATACGAAATCAGCAGCTTTGGGCAATGGTACCCAATGCCAATTTCTGCCTCATCTCCCAATGTCTCAGCCTCTAAGGCAAATAGTTCATGTTAACTGGTAGCTGAAGCTAACAAATGGCTTAACTTTATAAAAAGAATTACAGTCATTTCAGATAAGGTCAGAGGAAGAAAAAAAAACCATCAGAATGGATATGGACAAAACAAACTACAGCATCTCACTGTGTCAGGAGTTCCCTAGGTTGAATGTACATACTAGAGAGGTACATACTAACTAACTGTGGTGAAAGTCTTTACTGAAAATAGTGGGTTTACTATATGTAGTGGGTAAACAGAAATATATTTCATAATTACTTCCCTCCTCCCCAGAATCTTCCTCTTTCTCTTACCCTCCATAAAGACTAGACTTCATGAAAATTTGGACAATAGGGCTCACTTTGGCTGGATCTGCTTGCCGTGGAGGACTTGGGTATTTGATAAAGATGATGACAAAAATATTGGCTAACTAACACTTTTATAGTACTTTAAGTTTGCAAAATCCTTTATAGATATTCTCTCATTTGATCCACATAACATCCCTGTGAAACAGATAGTTTATTATATTCATTTTACAGATAGAGAAACTGGGGCTTCAACAAAAGTAAGCAATTTGGTCAAGGTTAGAGTTGGGCATTAGTGCTAGGACTCAAACCCAAGCCTTTTGACTCCAAATCCTTTTGTCTCTCCAGTATACTAAGAGGTTGATAAATTCTATCTGTCATAACCCTTCCTTACTGCTTCTGCTTCCTTCTTGCTGTTCCAGAGTCCAATTGACCTAAAAATGGTAATTCAATTAAAGCAAATTTATAGAATGCCTACTATATGCAAGCCATTGGACTAGGCACTGGTGGATACAATGATGAAAAATGGCAAAGTCCTTGGACTCCAGCAGCTTACACTATGAGGAGGACATATGATTTACACAAATAAATACAGGAGGCAGTTAGATGATTCAAGCACTGGAGTCAGGAAGACCTGAGTTCAAATTCAGCCTCAGATACTTACTAGCTGTGTGATCCTGAGCAAAGCATTTACCCTCTGTTTGCCTTAACCTACTGGAGAAGGCAATGACAAACCACCCCGGTTTCTTTGCCAAGGAAGCCCCATGGACAGTGTTGGTATGCTGTGGTCCATGGGATCACAGAGTCAGACATGAATGAACAATTGAACTACAACAGTATGATACAAGAGAGCAATGGTGACAAAGGAGACACTTTAAGGGGGAAAAGTTTTGTTCTGTTGATGTTGTTGTATTGGTGCCTTTTTTCTGGTATTCATTTCCCACCATACTCTTCACCACTCTACTTCCCCCTTTCTTCCTGCTTTGAAACTTCCTTTGAAATAAATACTCTATGTAGCCATCAGTAAAACTGGGATGATAACAGCACCTACCTCCTTGTAGGGTTGTTGTGAGGGTAAAATGAGATAATATTTGTAAAGGGCTTTGTAAATCATAAAGCACTATGGAAATAATAGCTATTTTTATTATGATGATAATTTGAGAAATAAAAAATAGTTTTCACTGGACTTGTCAGGGACCTGTCTCACAAAGGAGATGACAACTGCACTGAGCCTTAAAAGTAGAAAAGCATGTGGATGGAGGGCATTCCAATCATGGAGAGGGTCTGTGTGAATGCCAGAAAGGTCATGTAGGGCCAAATTGGGGAGGATCTGAAGTGCCAGGATGCAGTTTATATTTTATCATGTAAGCAATAAGGAACTACTGAAGGCTTTTAACCAGAGGAGTGACACAGTCATACCTTTGCCCTAGAAAGGTTACTTTGACAATAGTATGAAAGGCGGCTTACATAGTGGAGAGGCTGGTGGCGTGGAAACCACCACATAGGATGGTACCATAATAATCAAGTAAAGGTATTGTGATGGCCAGAATCAGGGCAGTAAGAGAAAATTAAAGGGAGGGAGCATTATAGAGGGCAAATCAATTGAACTTGATAACTTAATATAGTTTGGGAGTTAGGGAAAAGGAAAAATCAGAGGATCAATGAACTTAGAGTACTAAGGAACCTTCAACAACAACATCTTGTCCAGCCTGCTTATTTTACAAAGAAGGAAACAATTCCGAAAGGGTTGAATGACTTGTCCAAGGTCACAGATATAGTAAATAGCAAAGCCAGAAGTTTAACCTAGGTCCTTTAATTGCAAATATTATTCTTAATTTAAAAAAAAATCTTTTATTAATTTTTCCTATTTAAAAATACTGCTGTCATTTCCTAATGATACTAACCCTAAAACTCTCCCTTACAAGGAAGCACAACCAAATACATAAATGGATATATTAACCATATCTGACAGTGAATGCATTGCTCAAAAACAGTAGTTTACCATCTCTCCATGAAGAGAAGGGAGATATACCTCATTACCAGTCTTCAGGAATCAAGACCTATCATTTCATTGATAGAAGTAGTGATAACTTTTAGCATTCTTTTTATCTACTAAGAACAAAGGGATATTATTCTTCTGGTTATGGTCACTTTACTCAGTATCGACTCTTTCAAAGTTTATCTGAATTTATCATTTCTTTTGGTACAACACTATTCCATTATATTTATATGCCATAATTTATTCAGCCAATCTTCAATAAATGCACATTCAGCTTTTTGTTTCGCCAAAAACTGCTGTTTTAAATATTTTGGTATCTATGGGATCTTTCCCTCTATCCTTGACCTCCTTCAGTGTATATGTCCTATACTAGTATCATTAGGTCAAGGGGCAAGAAAAGTCCTGTCACCTTTCTAGTATAGTTCAAACTTATTTTCCAGAACCATTGAACCAAACCATCACTTCACACCTTGTGCACCAGTATTCCCATCTTCCTATGGTCGCTTCAACATTGTCTATGTCTACCTTTTATCATATTTGTCAACTTTTTGGATTTGTAGTAAAACCTCAGAACTGCTCGAATTTTCATCTTCCTTATCATCAACCAGAGCATCTTTTTAAATGTTTGCTCATCATCTACATTCCTCTTTGCAAACTACTCACTTCCTCTGACTAATTATGCTTTGGAACTCAGTGTCCTTTCCACAATGCCATACTTTTTCCCTCACACCATTCCATCATTTTTAGCATGAGTGGCTAGGGGAATGGTGGTGCCATCAAAAGAAATGGGGAAGAGAGGAGGAAAAGATTGGAGAAAATAATGAGTTTAATTGGGCAGAGATATATAGCTGGCCTCAAAGTTAAAGATGTGATTAGAAATGAAAATGTATACTTGCGAGTCATTTACAAAGAAATGATCATTGAAGCCAGGAGTGTAAATGAGAAGACCAGTGGGGAGACAACAGAAAGAGAAGAGGGCTGAGGAGAGAACCCTGGTTGAACCCTGCACTTAAAGAGAGGAAGGAAAGCTAGAAATCCATGAATGAGAAAGAGATCAGACAGGAAAAGCATCTGAAAGCCTACAGAGGAAGGACTATATAAAAGCAAGAACCAATCGACAATACCAAACTCTACTCCAAGTTTTAAAAAGCTGAGGCTTTAGAAAAGACCATTGCATTTTGTGAATAGGAGGTTTTTCATGACCTTTGATAGAGCAGTTTATTTAATGGGGATAGAAGTCAGGTTTTAAGAGGTTGTGGAATGAGTGGGTACCAAGAAGTTGGAAGCAGTCAGTGTAGCATATCTTTTCTCAAAGTTTAGCAATCAAAAGGATAAAAGGAACACAGAAAGATATAGGAGATGACATAGGGCACAGTGGGTAAGAATGCCAGGCCTGGAGTCAGAAAAACTCATCTACCTGAGTTCAACTCCGGCTGCAAACATTTACTACCTATGTGACCCTGGGCAAGTCATTTAATCCATTTGCTTCAGTTTCTTCACCTGTAAAATGAACTGAAAAAGGAAATGGCAAACCACTTTAATATCTCTGTTAAGAAATCTCCAAATAAACATGAAAAGTTAGACATGACTGAAAATGGATGAACTACAACAGCAACAACAACAACATAAGACAGTGACTTCTGGGCGTGATGAAATATAGGGAAGGCTTTTCTTTGATTTTGATTTGTTCTAGGATATGGGCAACCCAAGTATTCATGCTGATAGGCAATGGGAAAGAAGCCAATAAAAGAGAAACACTGACAATATGACAGACGGAACACGTTCCTAGAACAGGGAATGGTATCAAAGACTCTTTCTCTGAGGCTGAAGCAAAGAAGAAATAAAATAAGGATATAAAAATTTTTACAAAGAACTACTCAGATAACTAGAAGAATATTCAGAGTTCATGGCTAGACCATGCCAATATGATAAAAATATAATATTACCAAAGTTAATTAACAAGGGAATACTTTGTGGAACTTGATAAAAAATAATAACAAAATTCATTTGGAAAAACAAAAGATCTATAATATCAAGAGAAATAAAGAAAAGAAGTAGGGATAAAGGAGGAAAAACATTAACAGACTTCAAACTATATTATAAAGCAGTGGTCATCAAAACCATTTGATATTGGTTTAAAAGAGAGACTGATCAATGGAACAGACTAGACAAGGGACAATCAGAAACAATGGAACTCAGTGACCCAGTGATTGATAAAGTAGAAAACAAATTACCTAGGAAAAAACTCCTTATTTGATAAAATTGCTGGAAAACTAGAAAGCAATCTGGCAGAAATTAGGCTTAGACTGATACTTTATACTGTATTTTATAATATATTCTAAATGAATGTTTTTAAATTTGATTTTATTTTTAATTTATGGAATAAAACCAGCATTTCTATAATATAGTATAATCAAAAAGATGACTGCACATGAAACTTCAAATTTATAACATATGAATTGCTATTCTCTTAAATATATAATGAAGTTATGTAAAATTTTATGTGACCTTAATATTAAAGATCGTATTATTTAAAAAATTAAAAGAGAAGTAAATCACACACTTCCCATAGCTATGAGGAGGAGAGTTATTCTAAATCAAACAAAAAATTTCAAGCAATTTCAGCAATTTCAAAAGACAAAATAGGTAAACGATTCTATGAAAATGAAAAACTTGCACAGACAAAATTAATGCATCTTGGATAAGAAGAGAAATAAATGGGAAAAATAATCTCTATAACAAATGTTATCTGATAAGGATTTGATATCCACCTCAAATAAACTATATGTAAATCTAGACATATTAGGCATTGTAGACATAATATAGGCATATAGATATATAGCTATAGGTATATGACTAATAGTCATTCACCCATAGATAAGTGGTCCAAAGATATGAACAGACAATTCTCAAAAGAAAAAAATATTTGTGACCACATGAAAGAATGCTCCATATCACTGATAAGAAAAATTCAAATCAAAACAGCCCTGAGGTTTTACCTCATATGCTCAAATTGACAAAAGTGACAACAAATTATAGTATCAGAGGAGTTGCGGCATCATATAACCATTTTGGAAAACTATTTGAAATTATGCAAATTAAGTACCTAAAATACCTATGTCCTTTGAAACAAATACTCCATCAGAGGATTCAAATAAGCCATTGATGAGAAGATAGTCTTGATATACACCAAAATATTTCTAGTAGCACTTTTTTGTGATAGCAAAATATTAGAAACAAAATAAATATTCATAGATTGGGATATGGCTAAACAAACTGTGGTATATTAATATAATGGAGTATTACTGTATTGCAAGAAACGATGACTGGGATGAATACAGAGAAGCATGGAAAGATCTATATGAACTGATGCAGAGGGAAGTAAGCAAAGCTTAGAAAATAATATACACAATAAGTACAACAATGTAAGTAGAAAGAACAACCACACACAGAAGAAAAAGTCACAAGTGACTGTCGCAAGTTGTAGCATATGGATGTAATGAATACTTTTGTACTACAAGAAATGATGAGCAGGCAGATTTCAGAAAAACCTGGAAAGACTTACATGAACTGATGCTGAGTGAAGGGAGCAGAACCAGGAGAACATCATACACGGTAACAGCAACATTGAGCAATTATCAACTATGATAAATTTAACAACTTTCACAAAAAAGTATTCTTCTCAGCAAAACAATGATCCAAGACAATTCCAAAAGACTTATGATAGAAAATGCTATCCACATCCAGAGAAAGAACTGAGGGAGCCTGAAAGCAGATTGAAGCATATTGTTCTTACTTTCATTGGTGTGTGTGTGTGTGTGTGTGTGTGTGTGTGTGTGTATTTCCCTTTGTTTATTTCTTCTTTTACAACATAATGTGGAAATATGTTCGAGATGATTGCACATGTATAACTTATATCAGATTGCTTGCTGTCTTGAGAAGGGGAGAGGAAAGGGAAGGAGGAGGGGAGTGAGGGAAGAAAATCTGGAACTCAAAAATCTTATAAAAAATGAATGATGAAAACTATATTTACATATAATTGGAAAAATACTATTTATATAAAATAATGAAATAAAATTGCTTATTTGCCAAAAAAATGAATGTAGCAAAATTATTAAGATCAAGAAAGACTCAAGTGAAGAAACATGACAGATCATCCCAATCACCCCAATCTCCCACCTCTATGATGGGAGAGTCATGGTTATTCCACAGTGCATATGTTTGTAGAATCTTTTTCAATGCACTGATTGATTTTGTTAATTTTTTTCTCTTCTTTTTTCCTTTTTTCTTTTTTTCAGTTCTTTATCATATACTATTCATTTTATGGGGTAGGCCTCTGGGAGGAAAAGGAGAGATACTAATACAACTATGATGATGTGAAAAAAACAAAAGACATTAATAAAAACTTTTTTCTTAAGAATTTATCAGATTTGGGAAAAGCAATTTGTCAAGTTTGTAGATGAGGAAGTTAGCAATGAATAGCCTCATTCATAGTAAAATAAGGGATGAAAGCATTAGATAATAGAGAGGGGGTTAGGGGTCTAGTGATCTTTAGGAGAAAGAAGAAACCAGGAGATGATCAAACTTTCAATTCAGTAGTCCCCAGAATAAAACCAATTTCTTTCTTTCCATCCATTCATTATGCAAATGGGCTTCTAACAATAACAAATTCTTTTGTCATGTGCTTATTTCACACACTTCACAAATTCCCAACTTCCTGCCTTATTTCTTCCTTGGCTTCTTAGCCTCTTTCCAAAGAAAACTAATTTTTTTCCCATTTTCACCTGATCTGATTTCTTCCCCTGCTCTTTTTCACCCTTCCCAGTCTCCTTTCCTGTTTTCTCACTCAGGCTATGATGTTGGTAAATTCCACACCTAGTCATAATTCAGAAAGGCAAGAGAAAACGGAAAGAATCTGGCTATCTTAGGCATGACAGCACACCCTGAGGGTACCGGGTTTCTATTCCAGTTAGTTTAACGTTCAACTGATGCACACAGACAGAGGAGCATGAGTCAACAATGAGACACTGTTGCCACCCAATTCTCCCCCCACAGAAAAGGAAATGGCCTCTGACATTGGGATATATTAACAAGAGCTCCACATATGGCAGAAGGCATGGGAACTGCCTCTCTTCTGTACTCAGAGCTGGCAATAGAATACTGATCTCATTTTCAGTTTGCAAATATCAGATTGGAAAGAAATCTCTCTGAATTGAAATATGTTTAATGGGAAGCAATACAAATGAAAAGTTCAGAAAGTAAAAGATAGGGCAAATATCAACTGAGGAAAACAAAAAGAAATAAACCATTCTTGGTAAATCATCTACAAACATAAAAAGGAATGTTATGGGGAAAAGATTTTATCTACAGATATCTATGACTTAAAAATGAAAAGTAGATTCAGTAGAGAAATACAATTAATAAAAAGTTGACCATTTATCAGTATGGGTAATACTGTCCTAGGACAAACCACTGAAAGAGATTGT
This sequence comes from Pseudochirops corinnae, assembly GCA_028646515.1. Taxonomy (NCBI): domain Eukaryota; kingdom Metazoa; phylum Chordata; class Mammalia; order Diprotodontia; family Pseudocheiridae; genus Pseudochirops; species Pseudochirops corinnae. Next base: position 115,202,698 of record CM053587.1, read on the forward strand.
AGACTTGGTGCCCTAAAAGACAATTCACTCTTGAAATAAAGATGTTTCACTCAAACAATATCACTCTTATAATGATAGTGTGGACATAACCAGTTCATTGATTTGATGATCCTATTATCCTGATCTAAAATCTTCAGTCACATTTTTTCCAGACATTGTTAGAAATCTGAATTTTTTCAATCAGAATTTGAATCAAAACTCTCCATTAGACTGCAAGTATCCCATTAGACTATAAGACTCTTGAGAGCAAGGATTGTCTTTTTAACCTTTCTTTTCATCCTTGCTTAACACAATGCCCAGCATATAATAGGCTGAGAGCTTGTTGACTGACTCACTGACTGAAATCTAAGCCCTCATTCACCAGTTACAAATATGGAAAGACAAAAGAACCAAAGCACCAGATTTGGTAGGGTTTTTTAATGACAGAAAGTAGATTTTATGAATTATAAATCAGAAAGCTTGACTTTGATTCCTAGCAAAACATTAAATTGTATCATTCAAGGAATGGTGAGTGAATAGCACATAAAAACTCTGGGTTTTTACCATTAACCCAAATTCCTACTTTTGCTAAGGATTTGTGCCCCAGAGCAAGGCTGTAAGTCTCCAACTCCTTTTTGAACTTTATTTCTTTCAGGAATTGCTCATCTCATGACCATGGCTTTCTACCAAAACAGACAAACATTTTTCCTTCAGTATTGAAAATTGTTTTGTTTGTTTTAACTCAAGAAAGACCCTGGAAGCAAATACACTGTATATTATCATAAGGAAACAACAGATAATGAAATATATACCATGTTACTATGCATACACCACTCTCCTAGATCCTGGAAGCCCCACAGACAGTACAGAAATTACTTCCAACCCAAGAATTCTAGGAAATGCACAGTTTGAGTCCTCCTCTGAATGGGTAGAGGGTTATAAACAGCACAGCTTCTAAAGGATGTTCAGCTCATTCTCCTAACAGAGCCAATTCTCAGATGAAAATAGACTCTGGATCTTGACTTAGGGCTGTGGCATTGAACTCAGGTTCTGGTGTGAAATAGAACTCATGAGGGTTGAAACTTTCATGGTCTCAGATGTCCAGTTGCCGGCAGGAGGATTGGGCTACAATCCTCCTCTGGCCACAACCAGCCCATCACAGAGTAAGATGAGTGGACTCAGTCACTGTCACTCAGGCACCCTTCTGTCTAGTGTGTCAGCCTCAGATCCTGAACCTGTCATCATTTCCTATCTTGATCCCTAGACCAAAGTTCACACAGCAGGAAGGAAGGGAGTAGGAAGCAGCAAGTGTAGACCAAAGAGCTTTATAGTTTACCTAGATTTTAGAAAAGCATTTGACAAAGTTTCTCATTCTATTTTGTCAATAAAATGAAGAGACATAGAGTAACTAAAAGTACATTTAGATGGTTCTGGAAGGGATTGAATAGCCAGACCCAAAGAATAGGCATTATTTATCTGATGTCAAATTGGAAGAAAATCTCTAGAGGAGTATCCTAGGGAATCTGTGTTTGATCCTGAGCTAGTTAACATTTTTTCAATTACTTAAATTGATAAAAGCACAAATGGCATGCTTATCAACTTTTAGCATTTTGTGTGCTTTTTCAAATTCTGAATTTAGCCATCAAAAATAAGACTATTTCCATATTCAAAGTGAAACACAAAAAGAGAATTATACATGAAATCATGAATCTCTATTCCATACCACTTGCTTTTAAAAAAGTTGTATGTAATTAATTTCACATATTACTTTCTGAACTGTCCTGTTTTTCTTTCTTTTTTTTTTTTTTTGGTCCTGTTTTTCTGATGGGACTCTTGTTTTTTCTCTCCCTATTAGAATGTTCCCATTACATCATCATCTAACTACTCTTGGTTACTGAGAAAAGTTTACCTTTTTGAGTTTTTCTGGATTCTTGTGGTTATATTTTATAGTTTCTACCCTTTATGCCTAAAAATGTAATGTCTAAAAATCCTCTATTCATTAAAGTTCCATTTATTCCCTATATGATACTTAGCTTTGCTGAGTAAATTGCTTTTGGTTGTATGTCTATCTCTCTTGCTTTTTATAATATTATATTACAAGGTCTCTTCTCATTTATAGCAGAAGCCAGGTTTTGTGTGATTCTGTGATTTCTCAATTGAACTCCTTATTTCTGGATGCTTCTAGTATTTTTTCTTTGACGTTGAAGTTCTGGATTTTGGTTATGGCATTCCTGGAGACTTTTCCTTCCAAAGTTTCAAGAGATCATTTTTATTTTCACTTTTTCCATTGTATTTATTAATCACTTTTCAGTTCAATATGGATTTCAGATTTTTGCTTGAATAGGTAGGTAGGATCTGGGTAGTTTGTAATGTAGCTTCAGTAGACACAAAAATATATTTACAATTTAGAACATTGGAGCAAATATAATGAGATGAAACTGAATAAGGATAAGTTTAAAAGCTTATGCTTGAAGAAACCCTAACACCTAGTCAGTTAAATGACTGATACCAGGAGTAAAGAAATGAGGATAAGAAAGTTTGTTATGGATGCCTAGATTGAATATAGAAATCCATCTTAAAAGTAAGCTTGTATATACAAGAACTGTTGGTGCAGCTGTGAATTTGGAACTATGCCCCAAAAAGCTATTAAACCTTTGACCCACTGATATCACTACTAGGTCTATATATTCCAAAGAGATAAAAAAAAGAAGAAAAGAACTCATATGTACAAAAATATCCATAGTAGTTCTCCTCATGGTGACAAAGAATTGGAAATTGAAGGGTGCCCTTCAATTGAGGAATGACAATAAATTATGGTATATGCATGTGATGGAATATTGTTGCACCATAAGAAATGATGAGGGGAATAGTTTCAGAAGAAACTTGTATAAACTCATGCAAAATGTAACAAGCAGAACCAAGAGAACAATTCATACAATAGCAACGATATTATACATACAAACAACTTTGAAAGACTTAGGAACTCTGTTCAACACAAGGACCAACCATAATTGTAGAGGACTCTTAATAAAAACATGTTACCTCCTGATAGAGAGGGGATGGATTCAGAGTACAGACTGAGACTTTTTTTTTTAACATAACTAATGAGGGAATTCATTTTACTTGATTATACATATTTCTAATTATTTTGTTTTGCCAGTTTTCTTTTTTTAAGGATTTTCGCTTTCTTGATATGGAAAAGGGGAGGTGGGAGGGAGAATTCAAGGTTGAAAATAAAATAAAATTCAATTTAATTTTTAAAAGACAAGCCTGTAGAAAGATCAGATGTACTCTTAACCATACCTGATATAGAAGCATCTTGATGAGAGACTATTTCCTTCATGAAATGATTTCATTAAATAGTAAGTTCCTCTTTAAATTTAAATTAATTCAATTTACAAATTCTTATTTTCATATAAGTTCAGGAACTAATTTGAGTATGTAATGTTGCTAGGCACTTCAAGAGATACAAAGACTTCATAAGACCATTCCTGGTCTCAATTAACTTAGAAAGGCAATATGATATAGTGACAAGAGCTTCAAAATTTGGACCTTAAAATCTGGATTTCCAAACTAACCTGTTGAATGAGCATGGGTTATGTTACCCAACCTGTCTGAGCCTCACTTTTATCTATAAAAGAGAGATAATCATGTTTGTACTCCTATAGTATACCTCATATCGTAGGTGCTTAATAAAAAAAATTTTCCCTTAATTACCTGCTATACAGAGTTATAAGAAAACTGCTTTGTATGTCTTAAAGTACTATACAAGCATGAATTAGTATTATTAGTCTGGTTGGGAAGATAAGTTAATAAACATATGAAAAGTTAACTAACAATACAGAGATATAGATAAATACAGATTACTATTGTGGACAGCACCCTGGACAGGGAGTCAGGAGAACTGTATTCTAATTCTGGTTCTACCCCTAATAGCTAGCTGTATGACCTCCCGTAAAGTCACCTCGTTCTCTGGGCCCCAGTTTCCTCATCTGTAAAAATGAAAGCCATTAGACAAGATTATCTCAAAGAATAATTCCAGTTGCAAAAACTACTATAATTTCTAAACAAGTGGCATGGACAAATGCAGCATAGCTACTAAGAGGAAACCAGTTCACCCTCAGACATTTACCACAAAAAACTAGCCGTGTGACCTTGGGCAAGTCACTTAACCTCAATTGCCCTACCTTCCCCCGTACAAAAACAAAAAAGAGGAAACCAGGTAGAACAGTGAATTAACAGTGGATCTGGAGTCAGGAAAACTTGGGTTCAAATTCAGCCTCTGACACTTACTAGCTGAGTGACCCTAGGCAAGTCATTTAACTTCTGTTTGTCTCAGTTTCCTCAACTTTAAAATGGGGGTAATAATAATATTTGCCTCCCAGGGTTGTTGTGAGGACAAAATGAGATGATATTTGTAAAGTGATTAGCAAATGATAGATACTTAATAAATACTTCTTTCCTTTCTCTTCTGTTTTCTTTCTTCAACCAACTCTGAGGCCTGGTGGAGAGTTTTAGGTTTAGGTGGTCAAATCATTAACAGGAGAAGTTAAGGAGGCAAAGCTCAAAGATTCATTAAATGTCCCACTGGATTTTCCTATTCCTACTACATAAAAGAGACCATTTTTAACACCCACCTTAGGGAAGATCAAAGCTCTCATGAGGTAAATTAACCCACATTTTCTAGTCCTCCAGTAAAAGGATACATTTGTGAACAGTAGCAGTCAGCCAAGTCCACAGCCTTGTTCACGATCAGGAACTCAAACTGTGACTTGTAAGCAGACAAATAGGTTCGAGGGATTCAAATTTCAAGCATCACTCTTGCCCAAGTGCTCAGTGAACGTTTGGTGCTGCTTAAATGAGCCTCAGTGGCCTCATCTGTGAAATAATAAGGTTAGATTCAATGATTTCCAAGCTTTCTTTGAGCTTTTCTAACATTCTAGAATTCTATTCTTTTTAAAAATTTCATTTCCAACTCTAATATTTTTTATTAATTATAGAACTGGAAATTGGTCTGAAATAATTTTCTTAAGATCTGCCTTGTGATAATGTTCCCTTCCAGAATAATTGGTAGCCTTTAAGTGTGATAGCACAAGGACTGAAATTTTAGCCAGGGAACTTATCAGAAATAAAAATCAACCCATTCCTTTTACAGGCTTTGGTCTCAGCCAAGAAAGTCAAGCCCAGTGCCACCAGGGAATTTAGTGTTACATCGTTGTCAGTAGAGTTGGGGAAAAAGAAAATGAAAATTGCTGTCTTTTTTCCAAGACTCTCTAGTGATCATATTAGTCTGGATAATAGCTCAGTTGTCCTTGGCTCCTATCACTGAAGAAAATTCACTTGCCAGGGATCCTTATTTGTGATCTCAGCATTGCCAAACAGGCCATTGTCGCGGCTACCCACTGACAACACAAATCTGGGCTTGTTTATTCTCCTTTGAAAAAAGAGATGAGCAGAAATTCTGTTCAATGAAACCCAGACCTGCCCCAGAGATAAGTGGCCAAAGCAAAAAGACAAACCATATTTAAAAGAATCTCAAACTATTAACTTGAAATATTGTTCCAAATCATTAGTTTCAAGAGAAATACAAGTTTCAAAATACCTAAGGTTTTACCTCATATCCCACAAAGATGATAAAAGATTAAAATAATATTGAAGGGGATATGAGGAAACAGGCACACTAGTATGGTGTTGGTGGAGTTCTGAATTGGTACAATAATTCTGAAGAACATTTTAAACTTAAGCAAGAAAATTCACTTAATTGTTTATATACTTTTATGTAATGGCACCACCACTGGGCATGTATGTATTCCAAGGAAGTCCAAGGCAGAAAAGAAAAAGGGCCCACATATAACAAAATATTCCTAACAGCACTTTTTGGTTTGTTTGTCTATTTGCTTTGCTTTTTTGGAGGAGGGAAGTCAGGGCAATTGGGGCTAATTGACTTGCCCAAGGTCACACAGCTAGTAAGTGTTAAGTGTCTGAGGTAGGATTTGAACTCAGGTCCTCCTGACTCCGGGGCCAGTGCTTTATTCACTGTGCCACCTAGCCGCCCCACAACAGCACTTTTTGGGAGTAACAAATTAGGAATAAAATGGATACCCATCAAATGGAGAATGGCTGAACAAATTGTGGCATATGAACATAACTGAGTATTATTGCTTGGTAAGAAATAATCAACTTGAGAAATTTAGAGAAACATAGGAAGACATATCAATGATTGGGAATAATGTAACCAGAACCAGGAGAATAATACACATAATAATTGCATAATGTAAACCACTCCAATTCAGGTCATTGTACACAAGAATGTAACTTGCAATATGCTTAAAGAACTCCAGTGAGTAGAAGTCTATCTCTCAGTTCAGTCTGTTCTATTTTTGGATAGCTTCAATTATTATGAAGTATTTTTCTTGACATTGAAGTTAGATAAATCTCTTTGCGACTCCCAGGCATGGTTCCTAGTTCTCCCCTATCAGTAAATCTGATACCTTTTCCACAGAAAAGTCTCAAATAATCTCAAACCTCTCTTATGTACTCCAGTCTTCTCTTCTCCAGCTAAACATTCCAGTTCCTTCAACTTCTCCTCATAAACTTGAAACCTTTTGCCATCCTGGTTATCCTTCTCTGGATGCTCATCAGTCTCATCAACGCCATCCATAAAATGGAGCACCAAGAACCAAATGCAGTTCTTGAGAGGCGATTTGACCAGGATAGGGTACAAAGTGACAACCATATGCTTTTCTTTATTCTGCCTTTATTCTCAATAATTTTCTAGGTTACCGTGTCATAGTGCTAACTCCCATTGAATGTAAACTTCACAAAAACCCCAGAATCTTTTTCAGATGAATTGTTGTCTTTCTATGCCTCCCTTGCCCAATAATTGTGGAATTCTTTATCTCTACTGAGTTTCATCTGATTTTATTTAGACTCTTGTTCAAAATAGTCAAGATCTTTTTGGATTCCATCTCTGTCATCCAGTGGGTTAGCCATTTTGGTGTTTTCTGCAAATCTGATAAGCAGGCCATTTAAGGTTCCTTCTCACTACATCTAACTAGGATTCTACCATCCTGTGACGTTATCCAGATCTCCATTGGAAATCTCCTCAAAAATTAGCATTGATCCATTAATGACTACTCTTGTCAGTTGAGTTCTTTGATTTAATTTCTTCTCAGGCCTAGGGCCTACATTTGGGGAAAGGGAAAAAAAAATGGAATTTTAAATACCTCATCATTGCTTTAAAAAAATAACAAAGCTATGTCAGGGTCACATTATTATGGGTTGAAAGATCTTTCTTAAAACAGGGGCCTGTTTTATGCCTGAATTATGACACGGACACAGAACACCAGTTAGTTTTATGTTACTCAAGGTACATTTATCTTTTAACTTGACTGCTCACTGAGACTTTATGAGGGACATGTAAGCTGCACACTCTTGCGCATTAAATCCTCATTAGAAAACTGGTTTTCACAAGGCAGAACCAAATGTGACCAGACAGCTTTTTAACTCCAGCTTTTGTCCCTTACTTGAAAATAAAATTTTGGACACTTCTTTTAGAAAAATGACTGGTTGATCAATCTATGTTACATATGCTAACTGCTCATATGATAAACTTTCAAATAGTCTGCTTAATTACTAGGAGTTGTAAGCAAATAAAAGTGCAAACACTTTGAAAAATAAAGCTTCAAAGAATGTTCTCCATATAAGCCCTTAAAACAAACCATTTGATTTATGAATAGAGTAATCATAATGCAGTCTCTGCTCTGGAAAGCACATATGTAAATGATTAGAGAATGCTGGGGGTGTCTTCATGGTGGATTAATTCTGACATGTAATATATTCATAGTAGCTGCTAAACTATGGGACTTTTTTTGCTGCAGAATGATGATTTGTATATAAATGCAACCGACTTAATGAAGTCAATTTGGCATCTTTCATACTAAAAGACAGTATGGAAACTACGGAACAACCTCACATTGAGAAAACATTTTTCACTGAGTGTAGAAAAAGGGCATGTAAAAAGATTGTGGAGATCACAACAAATTTCTGTCGATCTCAGAGATTAAGGGGAAAATGCTGTTGCTGTTTTCATTTTTAAAAAAAAAGGCCATTTCCACAATCTAATGTGTTTACAAGCAAATGTAAGTTTTATGGTTGAATTATAAATCTCTCAAAAGAGTTTAAGGCTATCAAAGAGTTAATTAAATCGTAATGAATAACTCCAGTAAAATAAAATGGATCCAGTCTATTTATAGATCCGTTATTACAGGATCATTGTGATAATAGGATCATTGTTTTTACGTAGCTCAGAACCTCAAAATATATATCTCATCTAACATTATCTTGAGGGGAAAAAAAGTTGAATACTTATAAAATTAATGCACTCTGTCTATGAGTGAGAGACACTGACTTAAGGTCTAGACTTCGGTAGCACTCTTCCAGAGTATGCAAAATTCTTCATAAACATCAATACCCATAGGGCAATGCCCATTATTATCAGTAATAAAAGCTGATATTTTTATAGTGCTCTCTATATATGTATGTGGGTGTGCGTGTGTGTGTGTGTGTGTGTGTGTATGTAATCTCATTTGCTCCTCACAACATACCTATGAGGAAAGTGCAATTGGTGGTCCCATTTTGCAGATGTGGAATGAAGGACTCAAAGAGATTAAAAATATTTAAATTAGCTCAATTAGAGTTTAATGTCTTGTTTAAAGACTATAAAACAAGTCTGTGGAAAAACTAGTAATAAAATAATTTCCCTATCATCTGGACCCCTCCTCTATTATTTAACATTTATAGATAACTGTAAAATTTTAAAATCTTCTTTTAATTATACCTCTAAATTCAAAATTCCATCTAATATCCAGATTTAACCCAATCTCCGTCACCCACTGAGGTGTTTTATATGAGGCCTTTTCCTCCTCCTTTTGACACTTTTTTTTTAACTTGGGCATTGTAAAGGAGTGGGAATGATTCTTTTTCTCTTTGTCCTTATTTTTAAGTACTAGTTTTACTTTGTTTAATACAACAAAGCATTTTATAAAATGTTTATCCACCAAGCAAAATCAGTAATTCCACAGACTCCTTCCCTTCATAAGCTTGGCCTAAGTTATACATGTTGCTCAGAAACCTCTGGAAATACTCTCAATTGTTTAAACGAGAAAAATGTGACAAGCATCTCTACTAAATGACAATAAGCAAAATATTTCAGTAATTATGACCAAGAGAACTCTGGCACAGAAGATTAGGGATTTTCAGCATAGTGGAAACCATAACAGAGTACAGCCAACACCTATTGGCACAACATATACTAGATTGGCAGATTTGGTGGAAAACCAAGCGGACAGGCAGCTGCCCTGAGGGATATTTCTGGCAGTCTCCAATAGACCAATTTCTAAATTTACCATGAATGTTAATTCTCCACCTCCCCTTCACAGTGAAGACAGAGGAATTTAGCCTACTAATTGCATAACTGAATCTATACGTTAAATCCTGGGCTATTGATTCTGAAAAAATTCCATTCTTTTCCTTCCAGAAAATAAATTTGCCTTGTTTTAATCACAAACTGTTTCTGCCATTTGATTACAGCTAAGTTAAGAGAAGTTTATCGTGAAAGACATGATTATCATAATTTTCTTTGGTCACAAAAATTCATCCACTAATGTGTCAAAGGGATTGTGAACTGCATCAGTGGAGAGAGTCCCTATGCCACAAAAATCACAGATTTTTGATGTAATGAAAAATATGAACACGAATACCAAATGCTCAGGTCAGGAACTGATCTTTTCATGGCTTTAATTTCATTCCTTACTTACAAATTTGCCTGTTCAGCCTCTATCATATATTGTTTGTCCTTTGTTTTTGAAGAGGACCATGACATCACAGGGTGATGTCTTGACTCACAAGTGAAATGGATTTAAGTGAAGAAGAGTTGAACAAAGCTGTCAGATTCACTCTCTGTTGCAGAGTCATTGAAGTCCAGTGGTGAGGAAGTCTATTCATTAGACTACATCAGTCATGGATTTACTATGGTTCAAACTTCCAACTCTTCCATATTGTTAAATAGCCTTTTTAAAACAGGCCATCAAACTTACTAGTTTTTAAGCATGAGTAATCCATTTTCTCTAATGGTCATTGTATCTACACTCCTTTTAGGAGTTGGTATATCAGCAGTTAAAATTCACTTTCTGCTATAGCCATAGTCCTCCATTAAAGTCCTCTTCCAATGCCTCCTCCTGGGTTCTGTTCAGTTGGATGAGTTAAAAAGCATGAGCTCTGTGTGTCTGTTGTCAAGGGACTAGCCTAGACAAATTAGAGAGAGACATTCATCC
>CM053587.1:115213510-115228400 GCA_028646515.1 Pseudochirops corinnae
AAGAATCTAGAATCTAAAGTTCCATAATCAAATGTTATAAATATCTATCTATCTATGTACATATATATATATGCAATTATTATTATTATTATTATTGACTACATCCAACTGGAACTTGAGATACACAGGTACTGTGGTTGGGAAATCCATCCTGCCCTACCGAAAAATGACATAGGAGAGAATAGACTGTGGGAGCGGGGACACACTGGCATGGCTGTTTTGGAGTGGTGGGTAGGGGAAAGAAGGGGAGAAAATATGTAACTCAAAATCTTGTGGAAATGAATGATGCAAACCAAAATAAAATTAAAAAAAAATAAAAATAAAAATAAATAAATAAAAAAATAGAATGTAACTGGTACTTCTGATCAACTTTCTTAATCTCCATGGAGCTCCTGTAGTTCAGGTAGTTTTCTACAGGAGAAACAGAGAAGCCACACTACAGGAAGTGAGACTGCTCTAATCTTGTGTATGACAGGGGATAATCAAAGCTTTCGTGGTGTGAATATGCTATGGAGCAGGAAGGCACACAGTAAGAGAGGTAGATGAAAATTGTATGCTAACGTGTCCACTGTGGGTGTCCTATTTTCCTGCTATTCTCTTTCCATGAGGGAATGAGATTGTCTGGGCCACGGCTGCTGCCAGGGATGCTAATGGCAGGGGACCTGGACTACATAGGGAGGTGCAGAAACCATTACCAATGCTTCACTGGAGCCATGGTAGCATAAGGGGGGGAAAAAATAAAAATCATTAGGTAAGAGCGATTCTGATCCTAGAGCCTAAATGGGGTCAGGAGTAACAAGGAGAAAAGATCCAGAGTTGCCCAAACTACTTCCTATTTTCAGTCCTATTGCATGGGTGAGCAGGGGTGAAAACTAATTTCTTTCACTGTCTTCCCTGATTTCCCTTTTTCCATGATGCTGAATTGGAGCACAGATACATCCTTTTTCCTATTTCTTTCCCATGATCATGGGATTTGGAAGGGCAACCATGTGAAGTTTTATTGGAGAGTTGAAGGTGGATCTCCTTTAGAAAGGAGTTCTTGATCCTTTACTTTTCACTTCATTCTATGTTCAATAAATGATGTCATTGCATCTATAAATCCTGTGAATGTAATGAACTGGTAGAGAAGAGCCCGGGTGAGACAGATGTTCATGATCTATGTGCAGACATAAAATTTTATATATTAATACTTTGAACTGTAATCCTTATCCCAAATTCCATTGGTGTGAGTTTCTCTTCTTATTGGTGGAGATGAATGACTTGCCCTATGTGAATGACAGGGCAAAGCTGATGAAAGGCTCTAGTCTTCTCCAGTTCCTTTGGGACTCTCCAGAGACCAACTGTCCACCCTTTGGGTACCTTCAAGTAGGAGTCTGCTTTTGAGACTCTCCAAGCAAAGGTCTTCATTGAGTGTAGCAAAGAGTTGGTTTCCAACTTTGAGAGAAGAGATGGACAAGGCCAACCCCACTTCAGATTGCTAAGGGAAAAGAATCTGGGAAGATATGAGAGACTCAGTCTCAGTCATGTCCCTATTCCCAACTTCCTACTCTAGAGACTGGGGAGTTTCCACTTGGATGAGATCTAGAGCATTCTCTTTTGGTTCAGCTGAGTTATATTGCTCCCAATTGGAGAGCTCCTTCATTCTGTGTTGTCTGGTATATATTCTCCTATGTATAACTTCTCTGTTTTCTGTTTTATGATCTTGAAAAATGATCATCTTTACTATTCTCTATATATGTTCATTACAGAACTGGCATTTGGTAGGGAAGGAGTAAAACCTTAAATAGAGTACTTAGGCCCCCATAATGGACAAAGTGATCAAAAGTTAGATAGAATCCAATTATATCCTATAGATTAACAATACATAAGGCAGCAGATAGATATACTTCTAGTCTGGTACACTATCTCTCCAAAGAGAGCAGAGTGGTAGCCTCTGGCCTCAATCTTCTATTTCCTCTCCTGGTTGGGATAAAAGTCATCCTTGGAGAAGAATAGGGGGAGAAAAGGCTAGAGATGTCTATTCTGCCTCCCTTTGAGCCACACACAGGGACAGACCTTCACCATACATGGGCCCCTCTCTATATATGGGGATCCATATTGCCACACAGTATTATACTTCATACACTAGATTAATTTTGAACCCAGTCAGTACAGTTTAATCCAAACTGCTAGCAGTCACCAGCAAAATCTGGATTGGGGGTAGGGTAGCCTTAATTTCTTTTAGTGACCATACAGATATTTTGGTGACCATAAGAAATATAGCACTCTCTTAGGAAGGAAGATCACTAGTTTAATGGTTTGAATAGCCCCCAATTGCTGGGCAACTCAGACATAATTTTCCCTTGCTGGATAATTAATGCAGGCTGTCCCCAAAAAACTTACAAGCTTATTAAAGCTTAAAATTGCATTAAGTATTTGGGGGCACCCTGTACAATAATGTGTGAACTTCCTATAGGCTAAAGGAAGGTAGCACTCAAGCTGGGTAAGGTTGACTAACCTTAAGTACTTAGATAGGGAGAGAGGGAAGAGTGTGGAAAGTCATAAATGTCACATACCAGTGCTTTTATTTAATGAATTTTTCTTTCAAGATGGAAAAATCTATCCAACACATACAAAAAAGGGAAGTAAAGAAAGCTACCATTAACAAACACTGTAAGAAGCATCAGTCTACCTACTCATCAACCTCATAAGTGAACCTTATTGGAGAGACCTAAAATTAACTTCTACTAATAGTAAACTTAGCATTTTGTATGCTTCCCCATATGCCCTGACGGTAAGTAGAGACAGCATACTGGAAGAAAACCATGTCTGTCTCTAAAAGAAGTAATCCATCTTCCCTTTGAAGACATGAGACAGATTTTAAATACTTTGCTTAGTCAGCTCTAAATGGAGCATCAGCTTCCCAGGTCTATAGATCTCTGCCTTTCAGATGGATTCAAGTTCTCACTGCACAAATCAGGATTTTTACACATTAGTTATAAACTTTAGTTGGAATGAAACAAAACATGTCCTTCCTTCCACATTAAAGAAAATCTAAGACTTCACATCAAAGAAGACAAACTAGATAGACAAAACAACACCAGTTGTTTAGCAGGATTTAAACAGGACATTATTTCTCTTAGTTATGACTAACCCACATTTATCTTCTTTTTCAACAAAGTCCATGGATATATTTTTCATTGTTTCAATAACTCCACAGTGGAAAACCATTAGAATGAGAGTTGGCTTAAAGACTGCCCACAGCTAGCTTCAGGAACTTGGTTCTAATCCTTTTTTTTTTTTTCTCGTAGCTGATGAATTAGGTCAATTGATGAGATTTTAACCTGTCAGTTGTCAATTTCACCTACCCCTTCCAAAGGATAGAAATAATACAATAAGAACAATTTACAGTGTGGATATGTTAGGGAAGGAGAATGGCAGGAAGGAAGGAAGTCATCACGAGAATTGCATAATACCAAAAGAGAAAATTTTAATTAGCAATTTAGATCAATTTTATTTGGGGATTAGGATTAAAGAAAGAAAATCTATTTATTCATAAGATTTGGGAGGGTAACTTCAAGAAAGCAATTAAAGTAAGTTTAAGTGTTACTTTATAAACATTTATAAACATATATCTAGTACTTAGTATAAGCAAAAAATATGGTGAAAATGCAGGAAACAATTTACTTACTGCATTGAAGTAGAAAAATAATGGAACAAAATAAGAAATAAAAATAATAATACTAAAATACATGTAACACTTTAAAGTTTGCCCTACATTATTTCATTTGAGCTTCTTAACAAATCTGTGAGGTAATTCTCAATCAACAACCATTTATTTATGTATTTATTAGATGCCAGACTCTGCTAAGTGCAGGAGATACAAAGGCAAAAGCCACGAAAGTCTGCTATCCAGGGGTTTGCATTCTACTTGGAAAGAAGAGATGTGCAAAAATATATATGTGCAAGATACAGACACAGTAGATAAGGCAACCTTATGGGGAAGGCCTTTACAAATGGAGGTCCTAGGAAAGGCAATCTACTTGAGCTGAGTCATGAAGGACGCAAGGGGATCTAAGAGGCAGAAGTAAAATAGGAAAATATTCTAGCCACTAGAGACAGTGATTTAAAAGGCAGAGAGATGGAAGATGGAATAGCCTGTGCTAGAAGCAGCAAGTGGGCCTGTGTAGAGAGTGTGGAAGGAAGTAATGTGTCTGAAAAGGAAGGAAGGGGCCAAGTTGTAAAGAGCTTTAAATGTCAAACAGAGGAGTTTCTATTTGATTTTAGAAGTAATAGAGAGTCACTGGAGCTTATTAAACAGAGGGGTGCCATGGTCAGACCCTATTCTTTAGGAAGATCACTTTGGCAGCTGCATGGAAGATGAATTGAAGAAGCGAGAGATGCAAGGCAAGGAAACCTATTAGAAAGTTTTTTTTAAAAAATAGTCCAGCCAAGAGGTAATGAGAATTTTGAAACAGGGTAATGAGTAGAGAAAAGAGGGACTACGATAGAGCCATTATGGAGAAAGAAATGACAAGATTTAGAAAATTTCAATTCGGCCTTGGTGAAAGTGATGAGACAAAGATGACCCAGAGGCTGTAAACCTGGGCACCAGGGAAATGGTGGCACTCTCAGCACTATTATTACATTCACTTAGAGGGGAGAAGCCTGAGGGAAAGAGAGGTTGAGTAACTTAGCAATGATCGCACAGGTAGAGAGTATGTCAGGCAGAACGTCTTCCTGACTTCAAGTTCAGAACTATTTCCATTCTTTAAGAAGGCCCGTTTCTGTTCTCAGCATTGTGCTCTTCTAAGACCATGGCCTAATCATTACAGCTCCCCATGGTGCTTCAAGCTTCCTATGAAATGGCCATAGTAACATAGGCTTGTTCTGAGGATTAATAAGCAGGGCAAAAATATCTTAAAAGCTTTAGGAACTCCCCAGAGAACAGAAACCTAGAAACAATGAAAGGAACTTTACACATACTGGTTTATTAGACCATTAATAGAATTCACAGCTACCTATATCCCCAATTCCTTCTTAGTATGTTTAATGCCAATTGAGTAAATAGCCTAGGACTAAGTGCAGGCCATATTTGGCCAGAATATCATCCTACCCAAGTTAGGGGAATTCCTAGAGAATTGGAGGAGCTGGGAATAGAGCCAGACAGGGATTTTACTCTTGCCTCTTTCCCCCGATACAAACATCCCTAAGAAAGCCTTATGTTTTCTATATTTTGTGAACACAATAGTAAGAATGAACTCATATTCACCACTCTAAATTCAGGCCACTATCTCTTACTTATAATGACTTTTAGATATGAAAGAAAGTCCATACTTGAACTCTAGAAAGAAAAAGGAGGGTAGCAAGGAGGGAAGAGATCACTATTCCTTCTACTTTTTTCAGAGCTATAAATTCCTGCCACCTGGCTTGAATCATAGGAGTAGGATTCAGGATTTTCTTTGCTTCAAAAAAAGGAGGAGTACAATTTTATTCTGGCTGTTTGGGAATCCTGGCTCAGAGTGTGATGTCTCCTGTAGAAGAGCTGCTACCTATGTATTTTAAGAAGGTTGTGGTGTATCATATGGTCTCAGCTCCACATTTGACCACATAATTGTTTTTCGGGGTCTGAATTGAGTTTTCTGCAACATCAACTATACCCCATCTGTTTTTCCCCAGCAAAGATTCCAAGATTGTAATGCACAGGCTTAGATTTATTTTTCTATCATAAAGGTAGAAACTTCTCCCTCGAATTAAAATGGGAGAGTCACAACCATCTGTTTTCTCCACTTTATCTTTCATACCTTCTTTCTTTTCTCTGTCTGATTGCCTTCTTTCCCTTCAGAATGATGCAAAGATCCTGCTTAGCCAATTTTATCCGAGAGGGCTCCTGGTGCACCCCACTTGTACCCTCCTACATATCTACTTTATCAAGGAATCTTTAATCTTATTACTTTAATTGGGCTATTGGCCACAAATGTCAGCATAAACCTAGCCTCAACACAGTCTCAGATTAAAAAGTGAGATTGGCTAGAGATTGGCACTGTAGGCTGTGTAAACTATAAGCCCTTTAAAATATCTGTTACTATTCAGATAACATTTAATGTAGCTACCTCTTATCACCAGATACTTCTTTCAATGGCAGGCTCACCCAATGAGAGAAGAGAAAATGTGGTTCAAGGAGACTTAATCAGGGCTTTGGTTAACAGAAAAGCACCACAGTTTGGCTCACTTCTCCCACAAACTTTGGTCATTGTTCTCCCCTCCACTATAATCACAGCTGACTAAACAGCCTTCAAAATGATTGTCTTATTGACAAGGAAAAGAAATTGGTCCCGTTTTTACTGCTCACCTTTTTATTAGTTTTTCTGGACTAGAAAAACCGTATGACATAGTGTAGTCAAATCAGGCCATAGCATGAGCAAGACCTGACTTCATATTCTCACTTCTGCTACTTAGTGGTCACGTAATACTGGACAGGTCATATAACATCTCAAAGCACCAGGGAACTCTTCATTGTTAGAGGGACTTTCCCCCCATACCACTGAAATCACAAACCCAGACAAAAGACAATTTGGAATTACATAGGTAGTATGGAGAAACTTTCTTTTTCCATTGGTGCTCTTCTATTTTACTGGAAGACAGTCTTTAAAGTGGCTAAGTAGAACAATGTATAGAACTCTAGAGCTGGAGTCAGAAAGATCAGAGTTCAAATCCTGCCTCAAACATTTCCTCGGTTTCCTCATATGTAAAAAGGGAAGAATAATAGCATCTACCTCCCAGGGTTGATGTGAAGATAAAATGAATTAATATTTATAAAGTACTTTGCAAACCTTAATGTACTATATAATAATAAATTATTAGTAATAATACATTATTAATATAGTATTAGTATAGGGGGGCAGCTGGGTGGCATAATGGTTTTGGCATTGGGCCAGGAGTCAGGAAAACCTGAATTCAAATCTGGCTTCAGACAGTTACTAGCTGTGTGACCCTGGGCAAGTCACATAATACTATTAGCCTCAGTTTCCTCATCTGTAAAATGATTTGTAGAGGGAAATGGAAAACCACTCCAGTATCTTTTCCAAGAAAATCAAATGGGATCATGAAGAGTCAGACACGGCTGGTACAACTAAACAACAACAAACAAAGTATCAGTCTGGTGTCTTTCACAGACACGGGGTGAATTTAAATGATTTTAAATCTATCATTTTGATAATTACTGTAACAGCAATTCTTTCCCTTCATTCTATTTTTAAGCTATTTATCAACATTTTTTAACTGTAAATATATGTCCAGGTCTTCTGATGAAGACAACTAGCCTCTTGATCTTGATGATAGAGTAGAAACTATGAATCTAGGTGGGTCACCTGAATAGATCTTGATTGCCAGTCATACTATATTGCCCCTAAAAGGGTAGATTAAAAGCATCAAATCCCCACAAAACAAGGTGAGAAGTGGCCAGGATTGTTATTCCAGGACCAGCATTATGATTTCAGAGAAGCAAAGTGAGGTCCAAGAAAGATCTCCTCTCTTGGGGCTAGAAGAGGTCTTTCTGAGTCCCTTTGGTATCAGGCTGCAATGTAAATGGATGGCTTTGGATGGAGAGGATAATAGACCACAGGCCACCTCTGCTGTTTTTTTACTTATGCAATCTTGGGTAAGTCAATTAACCCCTCCAGCCTCAATCTTTGCCCTATCTGGACCTTTGTTTTTTCATCCGTAAAATAAGAGGGTTGAACTGTATGACCTCTAAGGTCATCTCTACAAGAAACTTTTTCTAAAGTGAAGAATCTTGTTTTAAGGAAGGCCCTGATTCTCTGTCTTTTAGAACTGAGATCCCTATCAAGGCAGGAGGCAGTAGTTTCCTGTTTGACCTCCATTTCCTCCAAACTTTAGAGTCTAAAAGTGTGTCTGACCAAAGAGGCATTTCTAGGTACCAAGTATCCATTAATTATTGGCATCCCAAGGACCAAGCTTCCTTTCCAAAGACTTGGGCTAGAGGGAGGGAGGTGACACAAGAAGCAGAGCATTGGGTTTAAAGTTAGGAAAGACAGAGAAGATACCTATGTCATGCCTAGAAAGCTATCTTATCTCTCTCAGCCTCAGTTTCCTCATCCTTAAAATAGAATAATAACAGCACCTGCCTCACAGGGTATTTATGAAAATCAACTGAGATAACATGTAAATTGCTATATAAATCTTATTAGTATTTTCTTATCTGAAAAAAATGGGGATAACGACAGCGCCTACCTCATAGGTTTGTAGGACCCAAATAAGATAATGTACTATATTGTAAAGTTCTTTGCAAGCCTTAAGGGATATTAGAAGGAAAAGCAGGAAAAACAGGAAAGACAGCTGACACCTGTAAAAACTAGAGAAATCATTTCATATAAACATCAGAAGCCAGTGAGAAGGCTTATCTCGTGTAAGAATATACAAACATAGGTATAGATAACCGTTTCATCTTCCAAAGCATTATAGAATAACCCTAAACCTGCTCCATCTATACTTGATATTTAAAAATAAAAATTTTATTGAGAGGAATGAATCAAAGGAAATGCATCTTGATGCCATTGTGAAGGAGACTAGGATGAAACACCGAGCTGACATTCCTAAGAAAGTAAAAATTTAGATCGCAAGTCATAAGACTTTCCTGTTTTGTCACAGAATACTCAATAAAAACACACATTTTTCAAGTAACAGTTATTGTGCCTCTATTATCTCAAGGAGATGGGGCTGACCACATATCGTTTCTGTTTTGGAAATCAGAGAAATACGCCTGTTCTTCAATCACAAGTTTGTCTTCTGAATCTGAGTGGGGGGATTTATTCAAGGTCTCATTCCTCCCAGATTCTGCCAGGGCTTTTACTTTGATACTGTATGGCTTGGCTAGTGCAGCTAAATATTTCTTAAGGACAAGCAAAAAAGCTGACAATGAATTGCTCTGTAGCTTTTGGAGTTTGGACCTATTATAAGAAATACAAGATAATAAATAAATAGAGCACTCTATGCTACAAAACCACTTTTAATGGGGGGGGGGGGGGGAGAGGAGGGAGAGAATTAAAAAGAACTTGCATTTGGTTTTTAGAGCCATGGGATTTTCTTTAGAATTTCTTTCTAAATCTGGGTGAAAGTTGAATGTTCTTTTCCCCTACTCTGGGTTACCTAAATTCAACTGCATACATCAACAAGAAAATTGCCATTTGTGCAAAGGCACCTTCTAAGCCTAAATTCCTTACATAGACTATCTGTCATTCCATTAGTAAGCATTTATTAAGTGCCTACTCTATGCCAGATATTGTGACCAACTATACTTAAGCTGGCAGGAGTTGTAGGGATTTTCATTTTAAACTCAGATTAAATTGAATTTCAAACTGAATTGAATTTACTTCAGCTTCATCTACATCACTTTACAATATAGCTTGAGGAAAAAGAATATTGTAGACCTGCAATAAATGTTGCTATCAACATTGGTTAATTAGCACTAACATTATTCTCAAAACATAAAAATGAAAGCATCACAGAGCTAAAGCTAGATATCAAACCACAAAGAATGTCTTTATCATAACCTAATTTTGTAACCAAAAGCTCACCTGCATCAATATTTATTACAAAAGCAGTTGCAGCTGTACATGTTTAGAGTGATATCAGCCATTTCTTCAAACTTGAAAAGATGACAATGCATCGTCATTCTGAAATATTTCCCTAACATTTCCATCTTAAATATGTCTTGAAAAGATAATTCCTTTTTCTGCAAATATGTTAAGTCCAACACTAGCCAAAGTTCTGACTAGGGGTATATATTGGAGTCAACTCCAGCTGTGTCCTGAGAGCCTATTGTTAAATTTTCAGTGTGAGCATTCCCACTTTAGAAATCAATAAACTATAAATTAAAACTTTATTTGTTTTGTTAATGACTTAAGAACGTGATGGAGAAAATGTTAATAATATAAATTAAACCTAAAAGTGTGTCCTGATTATATTCCTCCTCTGCAGAGAGCTGGTTGTTAAACATTTATCAGCTCAACTCTGGCACCTACCAGTAGGCAATTGAACATAAAGCATTCTCTTCCTTTGTGAAGGGAAAGGTTGCCAAGTAGTATTAGGTTTTCCCACACTCTCAAGACCCAGTCTGTTTCCAGTAGTATTATTGTGCAGGTTGCTGCGTGAATGAAAAGGCCTTTAAGCACAACTCCATGAGCATGTTGATAATCTAGGTCTCCTGATGTAAGCTCACACTATCGTTGACCACATTGACTTCACTGCTCAGGAATTTGTCTCTGGTATTGTTCTTCACTGTCAACAATAGCACAACAAGTGGACCCTTTAAAAAAGAAAACACATTTTTAAAAGCAATCATTTAAATGCCCAACAATTCAAGAAAAGAAAAGAAATGGTTACTTTAAATAAAGCTACTGTCTAGGTAGCACCTCCATGGCTTTGTAGCCTAAGAAAGAAATAAGCTCCGGCTCCCCAGGACCGTGAAAGGGATGACTCAACAAGCAGTAAATTCTGGTTTTTTCCTGTTGAACACCCACATGGTCATTCATTTATTGCTTTAAATAAATAGCCACATCTAGAAGGATCTAAAATGAGCCACATCTGGATGGGATTTTGCAGATGAGGAAACTGAGTCTCAGAGAGGATCAAGCTACTCTTTTTCAAATGAGCACAGGTAGTAAATGGCAGAGCTGGAAGGAGAACACAGGTTTTTGGACTAAACATACCTTGCTCTATGCCCCTTCACCATTCCTCATTACCTCCACCAGCCCCATCTTCTTACCACATTGACTCACTCTTTCTCTTTCTATGTCTAGCCCTGGATCTTGCTCTGGCTTTGTGACTTGTTCTAACCAGGAGTGCTCTGTGTCTGTCTTACTCTATCTCTGTGCCAGGGTTCACATCACTATCTAGGGTCATAGGACTCAGAGCAGCAAGGGGTGTATTCAGGCTTCCTGAGGGCAAGGAACTCATGTAGTTACCCCACATCTTCACTTCAGCCCCTCTACTCCTGACTCCAAATATTTCTTTACTCAGCCCTGGCATGACGTCCGTTTTGTTTGTCCATTCTTTCTATAGGCACTTCTCCTGTTCTTTTTTGTGTTACCGTTACTTGTCTATTATTTTATAGCATTCCTCCCTATCCCACTTTCTAGTACATCAGAAAATAGATAAGGTCAGGAACAATGTCTTTTTAATTTTGAACCTCCCCAGTGGCTAGCACAGTAATCTGTATGTACTTCAAAAATGGGCACTCCTTCCACTTATGCTGATTGCAGCCCCTCTATATCTCAGTAGATGGTTTCATGAGTTGTTATGTACAACAAAAATCATCTGGTGGCTAATTTTCTGTTGAGGAACCTCTCTTCGCTTAACCAAGCTGGTTCTGAAATCTCCACAGTGTTGCCCAAACTTTACTCAAAGCCCTTCTAACCTGATAGAACATGTACTGCCATTCTGCTGGCACACCCTTCAAGAGTCCAGGGTCACCTCCAACCCACAATGGTGCATTGGAGCAGGACTTCACAGGAGAGCTCTAAATATAGTAGACTTTTAATTATTGTTTATTGAATTGAATTCTACCCTTATAGTACTGGCTTATACAGATTTTATAGGACTTTACAGTTACAACGTCATTTACACACACACACACACACACACACACACACATATATACACATACTTCTCCTTTAATCCTCACAACAACTTTGTGAGATGAATAGTGTATTATAATCTCTATTTTTTGGATTTTTTTAAAATGGAGACACAGAAACGTTAGATCACTTGGTCAATACCACATGACCAGTGGGTGAAGTGAGACTGAGACTTTAAGATAAGAGAGTCACAGAATCTTGGCTGTAAAGCCAGAAGGGACCCTCTCATTTTAAAGATGAGGACCCAGGTCTTGTGATTCTAAATCCAGCATTCTTCTCCCCCTCCCCCAACCCCCTTATCTTGCTGCCTGTCTAGACTCCTACAACAGAGGGGATTAAACAGGATCACTCACTAACCAGCAAGTCAGAATCAATGGACCAGCTAAAAACCATAATATAGCATGGGTCATGTAGATAGAAGGCTGAAATGACCAGATTCGAGGAGTAGTTCAGTCATTTTAAATTCAAATTCAGCTTGGCAATTAAGGAAGATCAGAGCCTTGATATCTGTATCTGTAAAACAAGATTAATACCACTTTAGCTTTCATCTAAGGTTATGTGAGAATTATTTAATGAATGAAACTAGAGACTGTTAAAAGAGAAGAATATCATGTTTGTTGAATCCCAGCGATCTACTTTTTGCTGTATAGGATTTGCTACACTGAAGTCTCACTCGTTCTTCATAGTAGTTCTATAGGGGGACTGTATTATACTATATAGTAGGTAAAATAGTCTTATAATAAGGTCTTCTAGTACTTCCAAATACTAAACCTGTGGAATAAGGTCACAAGGCAATGCTTGGATAAAGTAGATAGCTTATTTTGTTTTTTCTTTTAATAATTTATTATTTTTATTTTTTAATTAACAATCATTTTTTAGAATTAATCTGCCCCTTCTATTGCATATCTTCCTCACACTGAGAAAAAAAATTTTTTAAATAAAACCTTCGATACATAGTTTCCTAGTCTGGCAAAACAGATTTCTATATTAATTATCCAAAAATGTATGTCTTTGCATTTAAGTTAACCTCTCTATCAGAAGGTTAAGCTCTACGTAAATACCATGTCTCATCTTGATTCTTTTGGACGCATGGGTCATCATTGTGTTGACTGAAGTTTTAAAGTTTTTCAAAATTGTTTTTCTCAATAATGCTTTTATTATATAAATTATTCTACTAGTTCTCACTTTGCTTTGTGTCAGTTCATAAAGATCTTCCCAGTTTTCTCTGAAATTGTCCATTTTATCATTTCTTATGGCACAATAATATTCCATTACATTCATTTACCACAATTTGTTTAGCCATTCCCTAATAGGATACTACCTTAGTTTCAATTTTTGGCTATCATGAAAAGAACTGCTAGAAACATATTTGTGCTTATAGATCCTTTCCTTTCTCACTGATTTCTTTGGTGCATTAGCCTAGTAATGGTATAATTAGGTAAAAGGACATACACAACTTGGTAACTTTTGGGTATAGTTCAAAAGTGTTTTCTGGAATAACTAGACCAGTTCGCAGCTTCACAACAGTGCTTTAATGGACAAGTGTTTTTACCTCAGCCCCTCCAATATTTGTCAATTTCTTCATCATCTTTGCCAATCTGATAGCTCTGAGGTAGAAACTCAGAGATGCTTTAATTTGCATCTCTAATTTTTAGTGATATAGAACATTTTTTCATGTGATGTTGATAATTTGAATTTCTTCCTGTGAAAATTGCCCATTCGTATCTTTTAACCATTTATCTATTGAGGAATGTTACAAAATGAAAGGTAATATTGTGCCAAAGACAAGAACGCCAACATTTAAACATATTGTAAACAGATTAAAACAAGATGTTTTTAAAAAGTTGTTCACTATAGACATTTCTTTAGCTTTGTAACAAAATCCTATCTGCATATTCAAAAAATAGGCAATGTAGTGTATTGTTGTGGGAAAATAACAAAAACAGAAATCACAGATAAGCAGGACAATTTTGAAAGTTACATGTTTTCTTACTCGAAAAGTAAGCTTTGCATAACAGATTTGCTGTTTCATATATAGTATTCTCCTTTTGTTCTATGATGCATATGGAAATGTTCATATTATTAATATCTATTAATTATTTTTTTTAAATTATTAAAATATATAGTATTTCTTTTCAATAAAGTCCTATACCAATGCCTACTTCTTTATGCCATGGAGATTCTTGAAGACAATGTCAGTAGGGTGTGAATTCTGATCCTACCAGGAAGAAAAAGCTTTGAAAACAGGCTCAGCAAAATTCTATTATCCCAGGGCCCATCTAGCCAAGCTCTAAGAAGCTCATCACCAACAGGCTTTGAAGGTCTTAATTCAGAGCAAGTCATGAAACCATCTGCTACATTAATTAGGCAGAGTAGTGTAACAGAGAAAGTCCAAAATCCTGGGACTTGTAGATTCAGATTCAAATCTGTTCTCTGTTCATTACTAAATGTATGACCATAAGTATGTGATTTCATCTTTCCCAGGTATCCACATGGATGAAATAATAAATTTTTATGCAAGTATTTATTTTATATAAATATTTAGAATTATAACAAATTATCACTCAATAATCTTCAAGGACTTATAGAGTGGCTATTATTCCCATTGAAATGTATGACCTTTTATTTGGGCCAATTGTTTTTACTATTATGAACCTGATAAACATTAATGAATGCTTTCTTATACAGAAAATAAGAGAAGATTGTATAGAATACCACTAATCTCTATTATATACAGATTGGGATTTTGTTTTTGTTTTTCATATTGAATTTAAAATTGCAATTCCAATACTACCCTTTTAAACTTCTTTCTGTCCCTTTTTATGCATTTTAAAATAGTTCATTGATACTATTTTCTTTTTTTTGTTACCGGTATCACTACTCCCTTTCTTGTTCCACCCCTCAAAAAATAATAGCGTTTCCTTGTATAGTCAAACAAAATAAATCTGTACATTGGGCCTGTTTAAAAATCTATGTCTCATTCTGCACCTCAGGTCGAACACCTCTCTGATAAAAGGTGGGAAGTATGAATCATCATCACTCTTCTAGAATCATGATTGTTCATGGAGGAGATCAGAGTTCTTAAACTTTCACAGCTATTTTCCTTTACAAGGATGTAGTCATTGTATAAATTGTCCTGCTGGTTCTGCAGGATAGAACCTATCTACTGTGTCATCTAACAGGAATCTAGGTAGTACAGTAGGTGTGGTGCTAGGCCAGGATCCAGGAAGGCCGGAGTTCAAATCCTGACTCAC
>CM053587.1:115228500-115240801 GCA_028646515.1 Pseudochirops corinnae
ATATACATATATATATAGAGAGAGAAAGAGATAAATATATATATATATATATATATATATAGCATTATATGGATGAGATATTACATGGGTCTTTAGTTCCAAGGTAATAGCATGATTGATATCAGCTGCCAACTTTCAAGATATAAGAAAGGAAAGGTGGGACTTCAACACCTCCCCAGGATAGAAATCAGCTTTCACAACTGTCGCTGAGTCAGTGTTCATTCACCTAGATTCTTCCTCTCTGGTCTCTGTCTTTGTTTGCTGTCTTGCTGTTGATCTTGGCTTTCATTCACAGACACATTTCTTCCTTCCTTTTTGCCAGATCAAGCTCCCTTTACTTGCCCCACTAGAAGTCTTTTCAATCATATTAGATAATGCCGCAAATATCCTTTTTTTTTTTACCCAATAAAGAGATTAAGGACCAGAGAGGCTTTGCCAGAGCCATCTTTATACCATCATTTCTACTTTTATTATAATTAATAGACCTGTGTGTGTGTGTATCCATGCATTTGTTACCAAAACAAAATTTTAACAAAAACATTTTGTGAGACAAGTCAAAAATTATACTAATGGGGTGAAGAAACAGGGTGGTAGAAGACAAAGAACAGTAAATTTAGATTTAAAAGATTTGAGTTCATGTCCCTCCCCTACCAGTTGCTAATGATGATTCACATATCACCTCTGAGTTTCATCAGCCATGAAATAGAGGCCTCAATCAATGTCTGTAATTGGGTGAGGTAGAGTAGGACAGGAGACCTGAGTTCATGGGCCACCTCTTACACCTACTAGCTAAGTGGCTGTGAGTAAATCACATCTCAGGGCCCTAGACTTTACAGTTTTATGGTATCAGTACTTGCTGATTTTTATTCTATGGAGAGAGATTCCCCATATAACTGAAATCACAAGTCTGAAAAAATAAAATCTTTTTTAATTCCCTACTTCCAAAGGTTGTTGTGAGACGCAAAGGAGGAAATGTGAGGGAAGAGCAATAAGGAAATATCTCCTCAAGAAGGTGACTTTGAGTCGTGATATAAATGAGGAATGTTGCTTTATGTCCAGATGGGACAAAAACTAAGTATTCAGAAAATTAATTTAAATATAAAGAGGCAGGGACAAGTGTTGGGGGAAGGGTTGGCAAAAATATTCCAAAATTTAAGCAACATTAAGACAGATGGATATAGATAGATAGATAGATAGATAGATAGATAGATAGATAGATGCTTTCACTGTGACAAAGCCCCAGATTTCCCATATTATTATGGATTCCCAATAGAGCATACCAAATATGAAATCAATCAGAGGTGGGAGGTAAAAAGGAAGCATCCATAAAATTCAAGTGAGTGAACTTATTAAGTGTCTAGTATATGCAAAGCAAAGAGACAGCATGACACAGTACAGAGAACTGGCCTTGGAGTCAAAAACCCTGGGTTCCAGTCCTTTCTCTGACACAGTATGGCTATATGTGGCTCTAGACAAGTCTCTCAACTTCTCAGTGCCAAGAAACCTCTAACTGCAAAGTGGTTGCTGATTTGCAGTAGTAGAAAGGAAATTCTTCATTGTAAGTTCCCTATACCAATGAAATTATAGGTCCTGACCTGTATACATAAAAGTGCAAGGCACTTTGCTCAATGTGGGAGATGCAAAAACAAAAATGAAATAGACTCTTCCGGTACTGGTCTATGTTAAAGAAAAAATCCTGTATACAATACCCCTCATTGCTCTGTTTCTGCTACACATGCACATGGGGGGTAGCAGCGGGAGACTTTGGGATGAGGAAGAGAGGAAGTGACTTGCTGCAGCTGGAGCACATTTCCTGCACTCGAGGTCAGACAAAAGGGGATGTCAGATCAATGTCAGCATGGCTTCTTGCCAGAATTGACTGGTCAATCTACTCATCCTGCTCTGTGATGAGTTAGTTAAGTCCCAAAGTAGACAGAGGTTTTCCCAAATAACCAGACTACTAAAACAGGAGAAAGGTTCAGCATCAAATCCCAAGTTTCATGTGGATGAGCCAAGAGACTAAGTTCATCTGCATCCTGAGTCCACTCCCTGTACAGGGAATTCCAAAATGGTAGCTCTTCCAGAGTTTTTCTGCCTCTTCATCTAGCCTGGCAACATTGAATGGGGAGTGGCAGCCCTTATTAAACAAACTCCAAGTGTGTATGTCTTAGAACTCCTGGGTCCAGATCCATCCTAAGCTTGGCGGGGAGAGGGGGAGCTACTTCTTGAATTTAAAAGAAGCACTCAGCCTCTTGGCAGATGTTTCATATGTTATTTATATGTAATATAAGTGTGTATATAATATATATATGTAATATCATACATTATTTTGTATATTACATAGTATATATGTAATATCATACATTATTTTCTAGTTATTGTGCTCTGTTTATTTACTTAGTCATCCTATGCTAAGAGTGAATATGGCACAGTAGATAAGGCCACAAGCTTAGAGTCAGGAAGATCTGGGCTCCAACACTTCCTAGCTATGTGACCCTAGGCAAGTCACTTAACCTCCATCTACCTCAATTTCCTCAGCAGTAAAACAGGGATAATAATAGCATGTACTTCTCAAAATTTATGTGAATTGTTTATTATTATAATTATTATATTTATTGGAGGTCATCTAATCCACCCAAAGCATGAATCCCCCCTAGAACATCCAGGCAGATGTCTGTCCAGCCTCTGCTTCACCACCCTCTCAATTCACCACCATGTCCTCTCAATTCCCATAAAAATCCATTTCATTTTTGGACAGGTCAAATTGCTAGAAAATTATTCCTTACGTTAAGCAGAAGTTTGCAGCTCTCTAACTTCTACTCTTTGATCCCATTTCTTTCCCCTGGATATGGCCTAATATAGTCTAGAAGATCTTTAAAAACAGGAACAATGTCTACTTCCTTTTTCATTTCCTTTGGTATTCAGTGCTCCTGAGTAGACCCCAGTTTTACCATATCTTTTAATTACATTGTTGTTGTTGTTATTCAGTTGTGTCTGACTTTTTATGGCCATGTTTGGGGTTTTCTTGGCAAAGACACTGAATGAATTTGCCATTTCCTTCTCCAGCTCACTTTACAGATAAGGAAACCAAGGGAGACAGGGTTAAGTGACTGGCCCAGGGTCACACAGCTAGTAAGTATCTGAGGGTGGGCTTGAACCAGCTCGATGTTCTGTCCGCTGCATCACCCAGCTGCCTCTGTTGCCCTATATCATCTCCTATATCTTTCTCTGATTCCTTCCTCCTTTCATTGCTAAACTTTAAGGAAAAGAAATGCTACACTGACTTCTCTAACTCCTCATCACCCACTCGTTCCTTAATGTCTTAAAATCTGGCTGCTATCCCTACCAGTTGGAATGTATCTTCAAAGGTGACAACCTTCACCATGTCTAGAGTTGTTGTTTGTTGTTGTCCTTTATTCTCAAAGAGGACCAATGACATCAGGAAGGTGATGTCTTGACTTGGAAGTGAATTGGATTTAAGTGAGGGAAGGTTGTGCAAAGTCACCAGTCTCACTCCCTCCTCCAAAACCATCTTGGTCCAGTGACAAGATATAAATTAGGATGACTGGAGATGGCCCTGAATGCCATGGGAGACTTTGGCCTTTTTAAGCTAAGGTCTTTCCCAAATCTCAGTTTGTCTGAGGCAACAACCATTCAGTAGTTAAGGCTAAGTAAAAGCAAAAATGATCTCTTTACCCACTAAAAAAAATAAATCTGGGAGGGGAAGATTCTCAGGGCTTCTGGCCAGATGTAATGGCAAGCAAAACAGTACTTTGCTCCTTGTTTCAGTTATTCTAATGGCAAGCAAAGTAGCACTTAGCTCCTTGTTTCAGCTATTCAAGTGTCTTTGAGCCTTGCCTGTGATTATATCAAGTCTTTTTGGAAACAGTATACATTGTGTTGCTCTTAATAGGCCTAAGGGAGTTTGGAGACCTTCCCTGCCCTTAATAGGCCTAATTTAATCACATTGAACCTGAGGTAGGAGGAACTTGCCAAAAGAGAGCAACAGGAAGGAAGTAACAGGAAGGGTGGAACAGGAAGGAGCAGAGCATATAAAAGCTTGAGCATGAGCTGGGACCAAACAGAACTGAGAGGGAGAACACTTGTGGTATTGGCACTCTGTCCATCTGTTCTGTTTGTGTTGATGTTACTTTGTCAGACAGAAACACTCTGTTGACTTATGTTTGTGTTACTTTGTCAGACAGAAGAAGCATTCTGTCTGTTGATTTGTATATACTGTCTGACAGAAGCACTTTGTTGACTTGTGTTGATTTCACAGACAGAAAATGAATTGAGATGATAGTGCCAGCAATGTGTGTATTATTGCAACTCTGCTAAGCTTAATGTGTATAAATATTGTTGTGACTCGGTTAAGCTTTGTCTTTCCAGAAACAGCAACTTCAAAGACCTTAGAGTGGACTAGTCACTGTGAGCTTCAGTATGGAACAGGAGCAGAGACCTGCTTGCCTGTAAATCCAGACAACAGTGGGGTGAATCCAGGCAAGAACTGGGAATGGAGGAAGAGCCATGGAGTTTGGAAGTCAGCCTCAAGTCAAGATGAAAGGACCTTCCTTGGGTACTTAGTGCTGACTGATGAGGTGTGACTTACTGTGACCTAGGGGTAGAAGATCTTTGTACTTTCCACCACTCCTTAAGGATGATTGGTTTAAGGATGATTACCCCTTAAGAATGAGTTAAGGATGATAGGAAGCCAGCCTTCAATCAAGTTGAAAGAAGACTTTATATGAGTACTTTATATTGATTGAGGAGATTGTGACTTACTGAATGATATTTTTTGTTTAAGACTATGTGGCCATCTTAGTAATAAGTTATTATGTTATGGTGTTGTAAATTTTTTGCTTTAGTTTATTGTTGAATAAATAGAGATTTCACTATACTATGCTATCAGAACCTTAAAGTTATTGACAGCAACAATCCTCAGGAGAGCTGCTCGTGCTTGGCTTTACACCAGAACAGAAATAATCACTATTTACACTCACTCTGAGCCATCATAACCCAAACAATGACCATTCCTCTATTATTAATTTATAATTAGACATGCAACTGGTCAGTATTGGGGTGGATAACATGTCAGGCTACCACCAGTGGCTTCCTGAAGGCAAATTTGTAATTGGATTTTGAAGTCAGAGCCACCACTGTCAAGGAGGAATGAGCAGGGCATTGTCCCAATCACTCACAGCTGGTGAAGCAAGATGGAAGCCAGGATGAAAAGCCATATCTATTGTAAGGCATTTTCCTTTCTTCAAACAAATTCAAACCACTTCCATGGCCTTGATTTCCAATGGAAATGAACATACAATGATTGATTACCTGGGGTCTCTTCCAATGTGAAGAATTCTACCATGTAATTAAGTCAATAGCAGGAGGTTACTCCTACCATCTCTAGCGAAAAGCAACCTGAAGAGAAATTTTCTGACACCATAAAATAATAAGTTTTTATCCTAGAATGGAGCTGCATGAAGAGAGTACTAGAGTATGTCATCAGACCTGGGTTCAAATCCTGTTTCTGCTACTAACTACCTGTGTGAACTTAAGTGAGTTGTTTCAATTCTCTACAGTCTCCATCTTCTTCATCTGTAAAATGAAAAGGTTGGGCTCAATCTCCAAAGTCCTTTCTAACCTTAATAATCCCCATCCTACAAATGAGCATTTGATTACCACTAGTCAATATCATCCTAATAAGGGTAAAGCAGAAAAGAATCTTGATTCTGAGACAAATAATTTCAGAGAAGTTGTTGCTGTGTCAGCTGTGATGAACTTTCTTTGCAGGGCCTCTCTAGAAACATTGCATTCCCTGAAATCCCAGGCCAATTCTACCTTCTTCAAATATCAAACCTCTTCAAAGTAGGCTGTATTGACAAATATCCCCCAGAATTTAGAGAGATTATTTAGTCCTTGGAGGATGAACATTCTTGCATATTGCTGAGTTCATTTTTATCCAAAGACCACAAGAATTGTGCTTAATGTATTCTTTCAGTCTGACTGAGAAATTTACTACCCACTAGGGAAATATTCTAAGTAATGTAACACTAGCCAATCTGCAGAAGGTTTGAGATTGGGCCTTTTTATCCCCTTCTTCTCCAATGTTCGGCCTTTGTGGAATGAAACATATTTTTCTACTGCTATTGAAAAGCTCTTTGCAAAGCCGGCCAGTCGTAGGGCTGTTCTGATTGAGCATCCGATATACTAAGTGACCCAGTCATTCCCAAAGCTCCAAACAAATGGAGGATAATTAGCCACAATGATTTTTTTTCCCCAAGAATACAAGTATCACAAGGTTTCTATCGTTAGAATGACTCTGTCTGCAAAATATGAAATACTGGAAAAGTTCTAGCTCATACCTTAATAATTTTCTAAAATGTTTTTGAGAGAGTAAAATTTCTTCTATTGGCAAACAGCTAATGAAAACATTTGTTTATTTAAATAGACATATAGCTGAAACTGGGAAAGAATCTTAGTTCTCGGGAGAGCATCTGTGTTTGCTTTGTATAACTTTTGTGTGGTTCAGGTCCATAATATCTATCATTACAGATTTTTTTTTAAACAGATAGCTATAGAAACCTGGACTGTATGAGTTAGTTGGAACAACTATAATACTTACTAGCATTTATATAGTACTTTAAGATTTGTAATATGCTTTACAAATATTACTTCATTTAATCCTTTCTGGAACCCTGGGAAGTAGATGCTATTATTATCCTCATATTACAATTGAGGAAACTGAGACTGACAAAGGTCACAGCTAGTAAGCGTCTGAGGCTGGATTTGATCTCAGATCTTCCTGACCCCAGGTTCAGTTCTCTTGCCATGGTGCCTCCTGGCTGCCTCAATCAGAATCAAATGTAATAAAGATTAGTAACACCAACATTAACTTTTAGAATAACTTAATTTTTAAAAGTTCAAAGCTACACTTAGTCTTTCATATCCCTTTGGGTTGAAATCATCATTTCCATTTTACATCTCAAAAAATACACTAATTACGAAATTTAGTTGAGCTCCTATAGCAAGTTGTTAGGGGCATCCAATGGAGAGATCAGATCCAAATTAGGGTTTTATTTTGGCACATTCCATGAAAGAAGACCTCCAGGTTAAAACACATGTAAATCATACCTTGATTCATACATTTCATTCTGAAAGATCAACACTCTGGAATTCCCAGGGCAGATCCATTTCTGAAAGGGCTGCTGGCTCTGAAGGCAATGCCAAGGGGAGATGTAAACAAAACATCTATTTTTTTTTAACACTGACATAAGCAGGATGTGAAGGGTATTGTTTTTTGTAAATCAATTCTCCTAATGCAGAAAAAGGAATCCTGGTCAAATCTTAATCTGATTCACAAAGATGTTTGTATGTTTTCCAACTTTATTGTTAGCAGCTTCTCCACACATTATTTCCTTGAGTTATTATTTTTTATTTAAAAAGGATTTCAAATTAAGTTCAATCCCACCTTCCATTACTTTTAATCTGCTCCCAAAAGAGCAAATTTGTTGTCAAAAAATAATTTGTTGTCAAATTATGCTTCTGACAAGTTTTAAAGTGTATACACATACTCTCCCTTCCCATTCCCCCTTCATGAAGAACTCTCAAAAACAGAGATAGCTAGGAGGTCATTAGCAAAGTTACTGTGATAGCATCCCTGTTAATTTTGTAAAGACATGTCCATCTTTATCTTGTGAGAGCCAGATCTCAGGGGACAAGAAGAGCCCCTAATTCTCCCATGTTTTGTGGAATGAAAGATCAGAAGGTACATTATAAAATAAGTGTTTTCAGTGAGATGGTATAATCATGGTGAGTAGTTAATCAGTACAGGACTCAGGGGAACAACATTTTCTCTCCAGCTCCATCAGTGCCTTGCTATATGGCATGAGGCAAGGAGTCCCAGTGTTTACTGGAAGGGGTGAAACTTAAGGTTCTTGATTTGTTCTCCCTTGTCCAGGGAGGATTTTACTTCTTCTCGAAAGAGATATGAGTTTACTGGTTGATGTGGGGTCATGATACCAGGTCTGCTATGTGTCTTAGGCTGATGTTGTCATATCTCAGTCTCTAGATGTACTTGAGTGGAGGTACTCCGTATGAGACTTTTGGAGATACAGAAAATGACATTTCAAGTCTTAAGCCTGGAAAAAATGCTGTTGGTGAACTGAAATGCACTCAAAAGGAAGAGATAGATGTGATGGATTGAAAGGAACAAGGGCTTCTCTATCCAAAGACTTGAATTCTAATCAAAATTCTGCACTAACTTCGAATCACTAGACAAGTACAGAGCCATAATTAGCCACTATGGCACCAAGTGCAAGTAGTGTTAAACACATTCTCAAATTCACTACAGTTGGGATAGTGGGAAAAGATCCGAACACTAGAGCTGGCGGGGATCCTATAATATGACACAAGCCTGTTACTTGGGAATCTGCTGCCTGGGGAGGGACAGAGAGGAGCCAGGTAAAGGAAGTATCTCGCTTCCCTAGTATACAGCCACTAAGGGATAAGAAACCAGGAATCTGGGTTAATGAAATACAGGAGTGAGAATTTTATTAAAAGGTAAATAATCTAGGGCAGCAAGGTGGCATAGGGACCCTGAAGGTAGGAGGACATGAGTTCAAATTAAGCCTCTGACACTTATTAGCTTTGTGACTCTGGGCAAGTCACTAACGCCTGATTCACCCCGCCCCACCAAACAAAGCATACAAACAAAAATGTAACTAATCTTTAAAAACATACAATATTTTAAAATTATTATTTTAAAGTTTTGCAGGCTCTGAACTTCAGTGCTCTGGGGCAAAGCCCTAGTCATCCCAAACTAGTTATAGCTATTACAGAAAATAATTTCACCTCTCTTCTGTGCCTTAGTTTCTTTATAATAAAAATATTGGACTAGAATTCAGGAATAGGGAAACTGCAGCCTTAAGGCCACATGTGACCTTCTAGGTCCTTAAGGGTGACCTTCAGTCAAAAGGCAGCACTTAAGAACCTAGAAGGCCACACGTTTTCTCACCCCAGGACTAGATGATGCTAAGTTCTCTCTCAGCTCCAATTTTACAGAACCATCATCTTCAGGAAAAGACTCCTACTGCCATACCTCTCTAAGGCACTAACTCAACAGATTATATACTTGATGCTAATTTCAAGAGGCTAAAGTGTCTCATTAATGATACCCCCAATTACTCTAAACAAATTAGTCTAACAGTTCATGTAGGAAACCTAAGTAGATGAAAGATGGTTTTCTATTTCTAAACAATGACATGCTGTTGGATGATTAGTGACTTAAGTTAATAGATATCAGGATCGGGAACTAGAAATGACTAAGTCGGGTCCAAATGAAAAAAGAAAAGGAAAAGAATGAACTATATTGTATTTAGGAAGCTACACAGTTAATTCAGGGATCCCAAACCGCTTCTTGATGCAAAAATATGTTTTTAAAAAAAACAACACACAAATGTTCTTCTGAGTTCTTTTATTTTTTTCCAAGTAGGGAAAGCAGGGCAGTTGGGGTTAAGTGACTTGCCCAAGGTCACACAACTAGTAAGTGTTAAGTATCTGAGGTCTGATTTGAACTCAGGTCCTCCTGACTCCAGGACCGGTCCTCTATTCACTGCACCACTTAACTGCCCCAGTTCTGACTTCTAATTGCCCCAGGACACATAAAAATTATGCATCTTGAAAATCAGATAAGGAAGGCTGAGTAAGCACATTGGATATCCCTGACTCTGTTGCTCGACTCTGTTCATTGGGTTCTTTAAATTATTTCATTAAGCACGTTAGTGGACAAAGGAATTATTGATAGCAACCATAAGGACACAGGAGTTATTGATAGTAACAATAAGGAATTTTGCTTCCTTGGTAGGATTTACAGGTGGAAGCCTACACTGCTTCTGTGTAAATGATACTTGATTTATTATAATCCATCTTACATAGACTTCTACCATGCCTGCTCAGTACAGATATCCTCTCCTGTGGATAGTCAGTATACACATGCCACTGACTGACACGGGATGGCCAACTAAAAGTCTTTGGAGTAAGGTTACTAAATATTCATTGTACATTCTGTCAAGAAAACAAATAACTTACTTGTCACCCCAAATAGACTATTCCAGGCAAAATAAGCCATGTTAAAAAAAAAGAAGTCAAATTAACAAGTATATAATGAGTGCTTTTCACTCTGTGCTAGGCACTTCTTTAAATGATAATGATACAGCAAAAAGGCAAGAAGATAATCCTGGAGGACCTTATGTTCTAATAGAGGAGACAATATGTAAACAACTAAGTTACCATAAAGTATGTGTACAGTGATTGAAAAGATGAGGCATCCGTTGGCTGGGGAAACTGGAAAAGGCCTCCTGATGTAGGTCAGATTTGAGCTGAATCTTAAAAAATGTTAAAGAAACTAGGAGGCAGAGGTGATAGGGCAGTGCATTCCAGGCCAGGGGAAGAGCTAGTGCAGAAGGCACAGAGATTTGAGATGGAATGTCATGGTCAAGAATTGTAAATAGGTCATTGTGCCTCAGACATAGAGTGAACAGTAAGAGAAAAAAGACTAGGAAGATAGAAAGGGGCCAGGTTATAAAAGAGTTTGAAATGCCAAACAAAGAGGCTGATATTTGATCTTGAAAATAATAGGGAGTCACTGGAAATCACTGAACAGGGGACTGACATGGTCAGCCCAGGTTTTAGATACGTCACCCAGGAGCGAGTAGATGATGGATTAGAGTGGGGGAGAGACAAGTCTGGGACTGGGAGGAAGGTGTGTCCTCAACAGTAATACAAAAGTTGGGAAGAGGAGAGAGTTTGGAAGGAAAAGATAAGTTAAGTGTTGGACTTGATCAGTTTGAGATGCTTAGTGAATATCTAATTAGATATTTCCAAAAAGCAAGTGACAATGTGTAACCAGAGCTCAGGGGAAAACTTAGGACTGGACTTATAGATCTGGGAATTATCTCTATAGAGATAATAATTGAACCCATGAGAGCTTATGAGATCACTGAGATAGTATATAGGGAAAAGATTAGAGAAAGGGAATAGGACAGACCCTTAGGGGATACTCCCAGTAGGATATGACCTGAGTAAAGATCAGCAGAGAGTACTGGAGGAGCAGTCAAATAGGTAGGAGAACCAAGAAAGAATCAAACCTAGAAAGGACTATTGAAGCTACATTGCTGAAGGCCCCATAAAGGTCAATAACAATGAAGATTGAGAAAAGATCATTAGGTTTGGCAATAAAGCAATGATTACTAACTCTGGAGACGGTGTGTTATTTGAATGATGAGGTCAGAAGTCATACTGCAGAGGGCTTATTTAGAAGACAGTAGCTCTTTCCAAAATTACCAACCCATAAGAAACAAGGACTAAGTGAAAGGTCAGTAGAACTTGGCTAAATTTGGGGGAGAGGGTACGGTCGACTGCCCCAGGGCTAGAAGCAGCTGAAGGGGGTGGGGAGGCCCAGCAGCCACCTCCACATGGCTGCTTCAGAAGCTCCTAGCCTGCAGATTGCAGGGGGGCCAAGCGACCATTCAGAGGCTAAGTGCCCTTGCCTTGAGCTGCATGGATCAGTATTGCGATCTTAGGGGGTGGTCCTGAGGTGAATTTTCAGTGAGCCAAAGCTGGAGGGGGCTGCAGAGATGGCGGCAGGCTCCTAATAGCTCTGGCAGCTGCAAAAACCCCAGCAATTTGGGACAGAGCTCTACCCTCTGAAAGCAGAGTGCTACTGAACCCAAAAGTCAAGTAATTGACTGGCAACATGAACAGGCAAAGGGAGCAAAGCAAGCCCAGCAATCCAACGTTAGATTCCTTTTTTGGGGACAAAAAGGATCAAAGCTTGGAACGGGAGGAAGACAACACAGTCAGAACTCCTGCACCAAAAGCTTCCAAGAAAAATGGAGACTGATTACAAGCCATAGAGGAGCTTAAGAAGGATTTTGAAAACCAAATAAGAGAAGTGGAGGAAAAATTGGGAAGAGAAATGAGAATAATGCAAGAAAATCATGAAAAGAGAGTCAACAACCTGACTGAAGAAGGTAACACCTTAAAAAATAGATGAACTCAAATGGCAAAAGAGGCCCAAAAAGACAGTGAGAAGAAGAATGCCTTAAAAGTCGAATTTGCCAGATGGAAAAAGAATCTCAAAAGCTTTCTGAAGAGAATAATTCCTTCAGAATTAGAGTGGAGCAAATGACTTTATGAGAAACCAAGATATTATTAAACATATCCAAACAAATGAAAAAATAGAAGGCAATGTGAAATATCTCCTTGAAAAAACCACTGACCTGGAAAATAGATCCAGGAGAGA